>JACEFZ010026865.1:785000-1137723 GCA_014155875.1 Cepaea nemoralis | reverse complement strand
CAGATCATGTCGATTATGTCATAACGAAGGCTCGAAAAGGTTTGTCAGCAATGAGAGACATGGCGACTGCCAATATCGAGCAAAGACTGCTAATACTTCTGTTCCAAGGACTTGTGCTTTCACGCATCGAGTATGCCCTGGCCATCCTCACTGTCAGCCCTACACAGATTGGAAGACTTGAAATGGTACAAAACGAAGCCATGCGCATCATTTTGGGCTGCACGAGAGACACCAGCTGTGTAGCAATGAGATACCTCCTTGACTTCCCGACAATGGAACACAGGATCAAGATCTGGAGAGCTCGTGCATACTTAAAAATAAGTGCAGATGAGCAGCACCCTCTGCATGACGCTATATTCAGAGAAAAGGGTGACAGGCTAAAGAGGGGCAAATCATGGATGGGTCGGGCGGAAGATGTCGTCAGACAGGTCTACAGTCTTACCAGTATCAACCCCGGCAAGGAATGGGTGCCGGTGCCTCCAGCTTTTAAGTGCACTTTCTCCTGCATTATCACACTCGACAGACGGTGCAGAGAGCAGAACCCTGCCGCTGTCAATGCAGAGGTTAACGCGCTCATCTATGAACACTCAGATAGCCCCGAAGTGCTCATCTATACAGATGGATCTGTGGTAAAGCAGCAGAGAAGTGCGTGGGCATTTACAGCCCGTTCAGCGGGCCGAACCGTTCAAGAATCCAGTGGTGCCCACTCTATGACCACGAGCAGCATGACGATGGAGGTGATGGTAGTTACACAGGCTTTCATATGGCTGGAGTCACAGCATTATACCAACGTGTGTGTACTAAGTGATTCAATGAGCATGATTCAGAAGGTCGAAGCTGGATCGGTACGTAGACAGTGGACTGAATCGCTGCGAAAGTCTGTTGTCCGTAAAGTCACCTTCATCTTCGTCCCGGGACATGCGGGAGTCGAGGGAAATGAACGAGCTGACAAACTGGCTGGCTCTGCACCCCCTGTAGATGGCCAGCCCATGGATCGTGCCGATGTTATTAACGTCCTTAAAGATATGGTGAGAACAGAGGACTTTGACGTCAATGATTCCACATCGCTGTCCAGGATGAAAGACCTGGGAGTAAGAATCGGCACAGCCAGACGCGAGAGGTACATCGGGAAAACAAAGCGCCTCGTCAACCAACACAGAACTGGCACTATTAGCCACCGGACGCTGATGCATATGCTGGGGGGAGGATCTGAGCACCTATGGACATGTCCGGAGTGCAACGAAGATACCCCAACTGATAACTGATAACTGAACTGATAACTGATCTACTTCGTCATCTTCTTCGTCATCTTCTTCGTCATCTTCTTCGTCATCTTCTTCGTCATCTTCTTCGTCATCTTCTTCGTCATCTTCTTCGTCATCTACTTCGTCATCTTCTTCGTCATCTACTTCGTCATCTTCTTCGTCATCTTCTTCGTCATCTTCTTCGTCATCTTCTTCGTCATCTTCTTCGTCATCTACTTCGTCATCTTCTCCATCATCTTCTTCGTCATCTTCTTTGTCATCTTCTTCGTCATCTTCTTCGTCATCTTCTTTGTCATCTACTTCGTCATCTTCTTCATCATCTTCTTCGTCATCTTCTTCGTCATCTTCTTTGTCATCTTCTTCGTCACCTTCTTCGTCATCTACTTCATCATCTTCTTCGTCATCTTCTTCGTCATCTTCTTCGTCATCTTCTCCGTCATCTACTTCGTCATCTTCTTCGTCATCTACTTCATCTTCTTTCCCTCCCCCAACATAGGATTGTGGATGGGCAGGAAGGGGGAGTATATCATCAATATTCTTATCTATTCTAACAGAGAACCAAATTGTTGTAAACTACACTTTATTTGACGGTATTTCAATTGTTAAAATCTGTTGATGAGAGCGGCCTTCTACAAACTACCTGCTGCATGATGTTGTTGTTGATGATGATGATGGTGATGATGCTGATGTTGATGATGATGATGATGATGATGATGATGATGATGATGATATCAGAAGTTTGTAGCTTTATCCTGTCATCCTTTGAATTACATTATGTTAAACTTACCCTTGGAAGAGTTCACAAAGTGACACGCTGGACTACCAGGAGGTTTGATGAAGTAAGAGACAGAGTCAAGGAGAGTTGGGAGTGTTGACAAAGTGACATGCTGGACGACCAGGAGGTTTGATGAAGTAAGAGACGGGGTCAAGGAGAGTTGGGAGTGTTGACAAAGTGACACGCTGGACTACCAGGAGGTGTGATGAAGTAAGAGACAGAGTCAATGAGAGTTGGGAGTGTTGACAAAGTGACATGCTGGACGACCAGGAGGTGTGATGAAGTAAGAGACAGAGTCAATGAGAGTTGGGAGTGTTGACAAAGTGACATGCTGGACTACCAGGAGGTTTGATGAAGTAAGAGACGGGGTCAAGGAGAGTTGGGAGTGTTGACAAAGTGACACGCTGGACTACCAGGAGGTTTGATGAAGTAAGAGACAGAGTCAAGGAGAGTTGGGAGTGTTGACAAAGTGACATGCTGGACTACCAGGAGGTTTGATGAAGTAAGAGACAGAGTCAAGGAGTGTTGGGAGTGTTGACAAAGTGACATGCTGGACTACCAGGAGGTGTGAGGATGTAAGAGACAGAGTCAATGAGAGTTGGGAGTGTTGACAAAGTGACATGCTGGACTACCAGGAGGTTTGATGAAGTAAGAGACAGAGTCAAGGAGTGTTGGGAGTGTTGACAAAGTGACATGCTGGACTACCAGGAGGTGTGAGGATGTAAGAGACAGAGTCAATGAGAGTTGGGAGTGTTGACAAAGTGACATGCTGGACTACCAGGAGGTGTGAGGATGTAAGAGACAGAGTCAATGAGAGTTGGGAGTGTTGACAAAGTGACATGCTGGACTACCAGGAGGTGTGATGAAGTAAGAGACAGAGTCAAGGAGTGTTGGGAGTGTTGACAAAGTGACATGCTGGACTACCAGGAGGTGTGATGATGTAAGAGACAGAGTCAAGGAGTGTTGGGAGTGTTGACAAAGTGACATGCTGGACTACCAGGAGGTGTGAGGATGTAAGAGACAGAGTCAATGAGAGTTGGGAGTGTTGACAAAGTGACATGCTGGACTACCAGGAGGTGTGAGGATGTAAGAGACAGAGTCAATGAGAGTTGGGAGTGTTGACAAAGTGACATGCTGGACTACCAGGAGGTTTGATGAAGTAAGAGACAGAGTCAAGGAGAGTTGGGAGTGTTGACAAAGTGACATGCTGGACTACCAGGAGGTGTGATGAAGTAAGAGACAGAGTCAAGGAGAGTTGGGAGTGTTGACAAAGTGACATGCTGGACTACCAGGAGGTTTGATGAAGTAAGAGACAGAGTCAAGGAGAGTTGGGAGTGTTGACAAAGTGACATGCTGGACTACCAGGAGGTTTGATGAAGTAAGAGACAGAGTCAAGGAGTGTTGGGAGTGTTGACAAAGTGACATGCTGGACTACCAGGAGGTTTGATGAAGTAAGAGACAGAGTCAAGGAGTGTTGGGAGTGTTGACAAAGTGACATGCTGGACTACCAGGAGGTTTGATGAAGTAAGAGACAGAGTCAAGGAGTGTTGGGAGTGTTGACAAAGTGACATGCTGGACTACCAGGAGGTTTGATGAAGTAAGAGACGGGGTCAAGGAGAGTTGGGAGTGTTGACAAAGTGACATGCTGGACTACCAGGAGGTTTGATGAAGTAAGAGACGGGGTCAAGGAGAGTTGGGAGTGTTGACAAAGTGACATGCTGGACTACCAGGAGGTTTGATGAAGTAAGAGACAGAGTCAAGGAGAGTTGGGAGTGTTGACAAAGTGACATGCTGGACTACCAGGAGGTGTGAGGATGTAAGAGACAGAGTCAATGAGAGTTGGGAGTGTTGACAAAGTGACACGCTGGACTACCAGGAGGTGTGATGAAGTAAGAGACAGAGTCAATGAGAGTTGGGAGTGTTGACAAAGTGACATGCTGGACGACCAGGAGGTTTGATGAAGTAAGAGACAGAGTCAATGAGAGTTGGGAGTGTTGACAAAGTGACATGCTGGACTACCAGGAGGTTTGATGAAGTAAGAGACGGGGTCAAGGAGAGTTGGGAGTGTTGACAAAGTGACATGCTGGACTACCAGGAGGTGTGAGGATGTAAGAGACAGAGTCAAGGAGAGTTGGGAGTGTTGACAAAGTGACATGCTGGACGACCAGGAGGTTTGATGAAGTAAGAGACGGGGTCAAGGAGAGTTGGGAGTGTTGACAAAGTGACACGCTGGACTACCAGGAGGTGTGAGGATGTAAGAGACAGAGTCAAGGAGAGTTGGGAGTGTTGACAAAGTGACACGCTGGACTACCAGGAGGTGTGAGGATGTAAGAGACAGAGTCAAGGAGAGTTGGGAGTGTTGACAAAGTGACATGCTGGACTACCAGGAGGTTTGATGAAGTAAGAGACGGGGTCAAGGAGAGTTGGGAGTGTTGACAAAGTGACACGCTGGACTACCAGGAGGTGTGAGGATGTAAGAGACAGAGTCAAGGAGAGTTGGGAGTGTTGACAAAGTGACACGCTGGACTACCAGGAGGTGTGAGGATGTAAGAGACAGAGTCAATGAGAGTTGGGAGTGTTGACAAAGTGACACGCTGGACTACCAGGAGGTGTGAGGATGTAAGAGACAGAGTCAATGAGAGTTGGGAGTGTTGACAAAGTGACACGCTGGACTACCAGGAGGTGTGAGGATGTAAGAGACAGAGTCAATGAGAGTTGGGAGTGTTGACAAAGTGACACGCTGGACTATCAGGAGGTTTGATGAAGTAAGAGACAGAGTCAAGGAGAGTTGGGAGTGTTGACAAAGTGACACGCTGGACTACCAGGAGGTGTGAGGATGTAAGAGACGGGGTCAAGGAGAGTTGGGAGTGTTTACAAAGTGACACGCTGGACTACCAGGAGGTGTGAGGATGTAAGAGTCGGGGTCAAGGAGAGTTGGAAGTGTTGACAAAGTGACACGCTGGACTACCAGGAGGTGTGAGGATGTAAGAGACGGGGTCAAGGAGAGTTGGAAGTGTTGACAAAGTGACACGCTGGACTACCAGGAGGTGTGAGGATGTAAGAAACGGGGTCAAGGAGATTTGGGAGTGTTGGGAGTGTTGACAAAGTGACACTTGAAGTCCAGGAGGTTTGAGAATGTAAGAGACGGAGTCAAGAAGTGTTGGGAGTGTTGGAAGTCTTGGGAGTGTTGGGAGTGTTGACAAAGTGACACTTGAAGTCCAGGAGGTTTGAGAATGTAAGAGACGGAGTCAAGGAGATTTGGGAGTGTAAGGAGTGTTGACAAAGTGACATTGGACGTCCAGGAGGTTTGAGAATGTAAGAGACGGAGTCAAGAAGTGTTGGGAGTGTTGGAAGTCTTGGGAGTGTTGGGAGTGTTGACAAAGTGACACACTGGGCAACCAGGAGGTGTGAGGATGTAAGAAACGGGGTCAAAGAGTGTTGGGAGTGTTGGGAGTGTTGACAAAGTGACACTTGACGACCAGGAGGTTTGAGAATGTAAGAGACGAAGTCAAGGAGAGTTGGGAGAGGTGTGCCAAGCCTTAAGTCCTCCTTCACTGTGCTTTTCCATGGAGATATCATATAATCGAACTTACGGAAAAGTACTGACTCCTTAAAATTGGAGTGACGATAACAGTCAACAACTCTATGGTGAACTTTGAAAGATAACGTAAATAGGAGAGTTCAAGAAACCAACACCGCTTTATTAAGGCAGTTGACAAAGCTGATACATCTTAAAGTGTAATAATTAGCGCATCTGTTTTTGCCAGAGTGGCATCTAATATCAACATACACAAAATGGTTTACTACAACCTGTCCAACGTTCGCCTGGTCGTCCCTCAGTATTACTTGTCCTTCATCCGTTCACTCAGGCCGTCCTTGCTGTCATCTTCCTCCGGTTCTGTCTAGATTCTGCCCGACGTTCTTGATTCCATGGCGTTCCCAAGATCTGTTTCTAGCTGTTGTTTACTTGGAGTCCACTGCTAGCTTTCAAACCATCCAATAGCCACACCACGTTGTTCCCAAACTCCAACGCACGACCGCTCGTATTGATCCCCGCACAACGTATGTTTTCGTTGTCACGTTAGCGTTGGTGTGACGTATATTCGTATCCCTTAGTTTTATTGCAGTGTTTCCTTTGAGAGTTCTTTACCTCCTTTCTATGGCGAAATCTAGCACCTGCTCTGTGGCAGTATTGAAAGAAAAAAAAAATAAGAAAGAACATAGGAGGAGCGGCTGGCCGAGTGGCTAGAATGTCAGATTCTTCTTCGGAAAACTCATGTTCGAATTCTCGGTAATGTGTGGACTTTTTTTTTTCTGTCAGAGGCAAAAAGAAAACCCTAACCTGCACAGTTCGCGGCGACTTCACTAGCCAGGCGGCCTTAATTCCCCAGGCTCAAGACTCCCCTGCTATACACCGCAAGGTACAATATTGGAATTAAATTACGGTTGTTTTTTGTTTTTACAGTCATGCCTAATGACTATGGCAGAAATGAAGAAGCAAAGCTGCAACAGTTCAGAAACAGAGGCAGAAAAAGGAAACGAAGAAATGACAAAACGAAGAAGAAGAAGAAGACGAAGAAGAAGAAGAAGAAGAAGAAGAAGAAGAAGAAGAAGAAGAAGAAGAAGAAGAAGAAGAAGAAGAAGAAGAAGAAGAAGAAGAAGAAGAAGAAGAAGATGGTGGAGGCGGAAGTGGAGGAGGAGGACTAGGAGGAGTAGGAGGAGGAGGAGACGACGAAGAAGAAGTTTTGTCTCCACCCAGTTGTGTAAGTTGATTGACTGTATCCTTGTCATGCGATATGCTGCAGTATCTGATCTCCACTGAGGCGTGCATTTCTTCAAACATGTTATCACGTTTTCAAGGGAGGGAATCATATTATTTAGTACTCTAGTAACGACAGTGCAAGAGCCATGTTAACTCTTAGATTCCGCGCTCAGAAACCGTCTTTTACAGGGTTATTTTTGTAAGTAAGTGTCGATTCGTATACATGCGAGCGCTATCAAGACAAGTCACATGAACAAGTCAAGAAGCCTGATACGGGGGAGGAAAATGGCACTTTGCAAGACCAACAACAAGAAACAACAGACTCATAAGATATGCAGCGTGCGAGCCGCCAAGACCTCGAAGAAGACGAACGTGGAGAGCCTGCCTGCGAACTGCAACAAAGAACCTGAAACTACAGTCACTACTGAAGCTACCACGAGGAAGATCGACGACAGCCCACACAGACAAGAGCCAAGACAGCTGAGAAAAAGGAAAAGAAAGACACCAAAGCCGGAAACATCGTCTCAAAGACAATCAAATGGGTCGTCAAGCGTATGAAAGTGGAGCTATCAGACGAAGAAATCCTGAAGCAGCTAAGGGTAGCGAAACTCCACATCAGATTCTTGAAGACGGAGCGGCTCCTCACCTACTCCAAGATTCCTACAACCCTGGCTGTGGTGACGACAGAGGGCAGCGAAATGCCGACTACAGTTCAATCAGCAAGAAAATGCAACAGCCAGAGAGATTCATCTCAAGAGTCAATCAATGTTCAAGATGCCAGAGGGTCGGCCACAACAGAGCAGCATGTCGCAGTAAGAAGGAAATCTGCCGATACTGCGCCGATCACCACGCCTTCAAGGAGTGTCCACTGGACACAGACTTCCGAGTACCCAACAACAAAAGAAAGTGCGCCAACTGCCTGGGCAAACATGGAGCAAGATACTTGGGCTGTCCGTACCTCCAAAGACACAGTGACGTGTTAAAGATCGCCACCAACACAAAGACATCATACAACGAAGCAATGCGGAGGTGCGTCTCACAAGCGGAAAAAAGCTCAACGGCAAGACCAGATAGATGATCTAAAGAAGCAAATCAAGCTGCTTCTATCACCGGCACCGACCAGCGACAATGAAAAGCTGCTTGCTGAAATAAAGATGATCCAGCAAAATATTAAACAAGAGGTTGAGCTCATGATCCAGACAACAAAGAACGAAGAGATCCTGCAAGCAATAAAAGTCGAGAGAGAACTGCTAAAAACTGAAAGGGATTCAACCCAAATCAAACCAGCAGAGGACACGGAAAAGAACACAGAGAAGCCGCAAGATGAAGCCCTACAAGAAAACATCGACAAACTTCTAAAGACAATGCACTAAAAGGGAGGCAAAAAGACGCAATGCTCTAGCCAAACCACAGACCAATCAGAAACCGCAAGCTAAGCCTAGCAGTCCAACCACGAGGTCCAATCAACTCCGAGGTGAAATCAGTATCTTGCCAGGTAGATTATTTTAGCCCCGAGGAGCTCTCCGACACACTTTAAGACAACTGGAGCACAGTCGAAAAAGACCATTCTTTCCTAGCTTTCTGCGAAGAAAAGACAAGGCAAGCTAGACTACGATGCAAGGAGTGGGCAAAAAAAAAAAGAGTCCTTATAAGGACTGCACCCAGCCAAGCGAAACACACAAGAAGCCCACACTGACAAAAGAAGCCACCATAGGAAACGGACACACAGGAAAACTCGCTATCCGACCAATCCCCCGGCTGACGTCACAGACACAAACGCTTTCATAACCAGTCCGAGATAGGACTCACTCGTAAGAGCGCACAAGACAAGAAACAGGGTTAAAAACCCACAAAGACCACGGATCTCAGCAATAACCGACGCTGAGGAGGCAGGTTTAACAATACCGAATTTGGTTGTTTTTTTTTTTTTTTAAATTGGAATTGGAATTCACGATTGGTAATAATACTTAGTTAGTTAGTCGCGGTTTCAACTTCACGGAAAAGGGTCACCCCAATATGCTCCGTTCCTGTGCCAGCAGATATCACACACAAAGCTCCTCACTGTCCCATGTGAAATGTGAAACAGACATGAGTCTCGACAAACCAAAAGCCCGCACAGGTATACTATAATAACTCTTAGAATATTCGCCTGTAACTTTACATCAGTACTATTGTATTGATCAGAAGCAGAAGAACAACAAAACCGGTTATAAATAAACTACAGACATTCACTGTTTTTGCGCCTGCGCAAAACAGAAGGACTAAAATGGCATGACACAATCATCAATGTCAGACTCACTGAGATCATCATCAAGTGCACTGCCAGTTGGCGTAGGCGTTCATGTCTCTCCACAGATCTCGGTCTTTGGTGCTCTGGATCAACTCTGTTAATGATATTCCTCTATGCCACCTTCAAAATCCATCCAGCATAATTTCTCTTGGTCTGCCTCTACCTCTCTTCCCCTCTATCTTTCCAGTTGTCACGATGTTCTACAGTGCCTCTCTTCTCATCACAAGGCCAAGAAAAGCTGTTTGCCCTTTTCTTATTGTGGTTCTAGTTTCACTATAATCTCTCAGGCAATATTCGTTAGTTACCCTGGCAATTCAGGTTATTGGCAACATTCATCTAAGGAACCACTCTTTGTTGCAATTGTGGAAGACATAAAAATACACGCAGACGAGAAGCAGACACAGGAATGAATAATACCCGAACACGTGATTTAATCATCTACACGGATGACTGTGCTAAGGTCAAGAAGTGCCTGGGAGTTTGTGGCAAATGTTGGTATTTAGTGCCAGGAACTCAAGGAGTATGCTAAGTAAGGTGGAGAAAGGAACGTATGGTGTGGAATGGCTATCCTCGCTTCAAAGGCCACAGATTGTGAGAACTGTATGGATATTTTGCCCTGGACATGCGGGAGCGCGGAGGAATGAACAGGATAATAGGTTGACAGGGAATGCATCTCTTGGTGGTTGATTAACTATAGACAAGTGAGAAGTGGTCGAGCGCCTGTGCGACCAGGTGGAGAAGGCAGGGAAACAGATTGAGAACCCGGATGTGGAAAGAATGATATTGCGGGGAATCGGCAGAGTTTCTGGATGAATCTCAAAACTGCGAGGGAAGATAAGGAGAACTTCCAATTAGATAGCGGTAGGTACACTTAGTAGTATGACTCTTCGCTGGCTGTTGAACGAGGGACGGAGCGCGTATTGGAATGTCCTGATGCAGTGATGTCAGTTCTTAACTCAACTCAACTCAACTAGTGCCAAGAGAGGCTGACAAGGACAGAGCAGCATGTGATAGGTAAAGACAGGGAAGCTTGGTGTGAAATGGTTGAGGGACAATACCCTGATGGGATATAAAGGGTAAACGTATAATTAACCTATCTAACCACCTACTTTGTCTGTCTTTTTTATCCTTCACCATTCACTTGTAAAATCCGGTTGATGTTTATATCCTGTGTCATATGATCTTCTTATTGATGTTTATGTTGTTCTTGGACAGGATTGCTATGACCGACAAGTGGTGCATTTGTGTCATGTCTCGCGTATTTATGTCGACTTCTCTTGGTCGTTATTATGTTCATTCATTTGCAGCTGTGATCTCTTGCACAAGTGGCTCAAGGCTCTGTTAAGGTATGTGCGAGTATGTGCTTATCGTGCTTATCTATTCATCTCTCTTTATCTCTCTCTCTCTCTCTCTCTCTCTCTCTCTCTCTCTCTCTCTCTCTCTCTCTCTCTCTCTATCTCTCGATATATATATATATATATATATATATATATATATATATATATATATATATATATATATATATATATATATATATATATATATAACTCTATCTCTATATCTTGTGCGGGCTGTTTGTTTGTCGAGTCTCCTGTCTGTTCCACTTTTTACATGTTCCAGTGAGGAGCATTTTGTGTGATCTTCACTGGCACGGAAACGGATCATTTAGAGGCGACCCTTTGCTGGGAAGTTGGAACCACGACTAACTAAACAGCGACTAAGTAACATCTCTCTCTCTCTCTCTCTCTCTCTCTCTCTCTCTCTCTCTCTCTCTCTCTCTCTCTCTCTCTCTCTGTGTGTGTGTGTTTGTGTCTCTCTCTCTGTCTCTCTCTGTCTCTCTCTCTCTCTGTCTCTGTGTGTGTGTGTGTTTGTGTCTCTCTCTCTGTCTCTCTCTCTCTCCCTCTCACTTTCTTTCTCTAGCTCTTTCTCTCTATCTCTCTATAATTGTCTCTTTATCCTTTTCACTCCTTCTCTCTCTCTTTCTCTCTCTCACACAAACACACACACACACACACAAACACACACACACACACACACACACACAACTATCGTTCACTAGAAATTAGATAGAGCCAATGAAGATTATTTGGACATGTAATGAGGAGATATACATTTGAAAATAGTGTGACAGCTGGAAAATTTGATGGAAAACAATGAAAGGAAACCCACAGAGATAAATGTCTGGATAACTTGGCCACGAGGCATAGTCGGGGAGAAAACAGACCTGATCCTCTGCCCTGGTCACGCGGGAGTGCGGGTGAATGAACAGGCTGATAGACACGCAGGGAATGCACCTCTTGGTGGTAGATTACCTATGGACTGGGGACAGGGTAGTCGGACGCCTGTGGGACCAGGTAGAGAAAGTAATGGAACAGACTGAGAACCCGTTTGTGGGGAGAATGATATATCGGAGGAATCGACAGGGGTTCTGGGCGAATCTCAAAACTAAGAGGGAAGACATTGAGAATTTTCAATCAGATGGCCGTTGGAACGATTAGCAGTATGACTCTTCGCTGGCTGTTGAAAGAGGGGACGGAGCGCGTATGGGAATGTCCTGGGTGCAGTGATGTCGGTTCTTAGCTCAACTCAACTCAGACCTGGTCCAAAACTCTGGTAATTGTGTGAGATGGTGAACTTTTACCGCGCGCGTCTATCAGTATGGCTCGTGATGATGGTGATGAGGTATCTTGGTAGGCGAGCAGAAAAACAAGTTTGTAGCATATCATTTACAGGATGTCGCAGTCAACCCAAGCATTTTTGGCTGTTTGTCATTTCTTGGCAAGTTTACGTTCAGTAGTTTGCCATTGATTTCTGAACTACCGACGCTCATACCAATGTATGAAAACCAAAGCAAGGCTGTCTGCTGCCAAATTGCCCGTAGCTGTGTTTCGAAGGTGGTATGCGTGATTGCGAATTGCGTACTCCTTCGCTACAAATCAGGAAAGCAGGGATGTAAGTACAGTCAAATCTCGGTTTTTGATGCCTTCGGTTTTCGTCGGGTTTGGTTATCGTCGATATTTTCCGCGAAAAATTTGTCTCGGTTTTCGTCGGACGCCTAGGATCTCGACGACGTGCTCACGTGACCTAGCTGTTAATTTCGCGAAAACAAAGGGACCCACGCGTTCTTCTCCTCAATTTGTCGTTGTTTTTCGTTGTGTGAGCATCACTTGCTAATAATAAAATACGAGAGCGGTATTAAGATTGCTGAAATCGGCCGCGTATGTACGGGAAGTCGCCATCCACAATAAGTTCCACTGTGATGAAAACGAAAGCAATAAAGGAGGCTAATGTAGCGAAAGGCGTAAATGTGCTAACGAAACAGAGATCGCTAACGATTGAAGATGTCGAATAGTTATTATTAATTTGGATAAATCAAAAACAGTTAGATGGCGATTCAACTTCGGAGGCAATCATGTGTGAAAATGCCAGACTGTTGTAAGCCGATCTCATTAAGAACATGCCTGGGACGAGTGATAGTATACTTAGTGATTTTAAGGCCAGCAGAGGATGGTTTGAAAAAATCTACAGGCGCACTGGCATACACAGTGTTACTTGTCACGGCAAATGGGGGAGTTCGGACAACTTTGCGACCGAAAGATAGTATTAAACACTATATTTATTATCTGTAAAATGTGTTTTTAGTATGTATTTTGGAGTGTTTAGAACGAATTAATTGGATTTACATTGATTCGTGTGGAAATAATTGCCTCAGTGTTCGTCGGTTTCGGATTTCGCCGTTTGTTTTCGGACAGATTATTGACGAAAACCGAGGTTTGACTGTAATTAGGTAGGCAGGCAGACAGACAGGCAGACAGACAGACAGACAGACAGACAGACAGACAGACAGACAGACAGACAGACAGACAGACAGACAGACAGGCAGGCAGGCAGGCAGGCAGGCAGGCAGGCAGGCAGGCAGGTAGGTAGGTAGGTAGGTAGGTAGGTAGGTATGAACTCTTAGTGCACACTCTTATGGAGATGGGTGTTAATCTCTGGGTGGTGAATTGGTTAGCAGCTACCCTGCACTCTTGTAGGGTTGCTCTCCGCCTGAGTTCATGTAGTAAGTCAGGTTTTAGTCGGGTATGACAGAGCTATCGTATGACAGTAAACGGTACTACCTGCTGTCTATTAGCGCCGAATGTTGGGTAGCGTTCACCAAAACCGACACCTCCACATCATGCCAACGGTTTCGGACGGAGTAGGGCTAACTGGTAGAGTGAAAGCCTTATCCAATTGCGAGGCAATGAAGTATATAGACTAAATGTCATGGCAGGCAGACCAGGTCCTAAGCCTTGGTCGGCATCTGGTCTAAGATCGAAGCTCTGACAGGCGGATAATTAAAACATTGCTTTGCTGATCCGTTAGCTTCTGCATCTTGCCTTGTTCCAGATGTATTGGTGTTACCTTTCCTATGGAATAAACTAGGCAGGCCGAGAGAGGGGTCAATGACAACACACGATTTCTACAATTCAGCCTAGGCTTTGTGCTATGGAGAGATTATTATGCCTGTTTTTTTTTTTAAGCACAATATAACAACTATCGTCTTTCAAGTCGGCATGATGCCAGCAACAGGTTCATTGACCCTGGAGGCGTGCATTAATACCCCGGAATTAACACAAGGATCCGCAGTATCGCCTGTGATATTTAATGTATACATAAGCAAGACTGCACGCATTGAAGCATTAGAGATTTAAAGGAAACACATTTTCAGATGACGTCCTTCGGCAGGGTGGTGGGTTGGCAGGGGGGGGGAGGCGCAAATAGTGCAAGGGCTGCAGGAGACAGTAAACAGTATGACTGATTGGTGTACAGAGATGGGTAGTGTCATCAACCCAGATAAGGCGTCGGTGTTATGATGCTCTCTGGACAATAGGGTTGTTATGGCTGGCGTTCCAAGTCTGACAATGAATGGCAGAAAGGTTAAAAGAGAGAATAAACTGAGGTACCTGGGAATCACCATCGGCAGAAGCCTGTCATTCGGGGATCATGTGCAAGAACCTGTTATGCGATCTAAGGATGAACTCGGTGAGCTAAAGATCATAGCAGCAAAGGACGTGGAGCAAAGAATGTTGTTCATATTCTATCCACATCTGATTCACTGAGTAAGTGAGTATGGAGTGGGACTTCTCCCAGTGTCAAAGAGTCCGCTTGTGAAACTAGAATGCATACATAATGAAGCTATGCGGGTGATACTGGATGCACAAAGCCAATATTGCGTATGCGATACATCCTAGCCTTACCCACGACTGCAGTCCGGCTTAAGGTGCTGTAGGCTAAATCATATTTCCGAGTGGCTGCAGACACCATACACCCCTTGCATGAAGTCCTGGACACAGTTAAGGGCCACGGGCTGATCAGAGGACAATCATGGATGGCTCAGGCAGAGGACACATTCAGAGAAGTGTACAGGCTTGATAACATTGGGAGGGGGAGGCGGAGGAGTGGGTCAGAATGCCGGAGGAAAAGTCATACCTGTGCGGGGTCATAATCTATATCTATAAAACAGAGTGTATGTTTGTTTGTTTGTGTGTGGGGATTTATGTATTGGATGCGTTCGATAACGGTACATCCGATTGAGATGAAATTTTCTACACGTCTTCCTTTCATTCATTTGCAACCGACTATAATAATTTCTTAATGTAAAATCTTCGAATTATTTAATAACATTTACTTTTCCATTTTCATTATATAATGTCTATATAGCAGGGGGACTTCACTCTAGAAAAGTTATTTCAAGGGGCATAACTTTTAATAACATTTCTATATACTTTATAGTCATATTGTTGGACTTACATGCACTATTGTTAAACTCTTTGTCTATAGTTATTTTGAGGCCTATGAGTTATAATAAATAATGATATAATCTTTAAGGCATTTTCAAAGTTTTCATAAAAATAATGCATAATGCATAACATCGTAACCCATCTTTTTCTACAGTTTTCATTGAATGGTGTGTGGAAGGACATTCTGTTAAGTTACTGTGCGCCAAGAGCTGGGCGAAACCACGCCGGTCAGACAGATAGACAGACAGACAGTCGGGAACGGGAGAGCTTATATGACTACTTATATGAATTAAATTAGATGCTCCCCACCAGGGACTGGGTGAAGCCGGGCCGGGACAGACAGACAGACAGACAAACAGATAGTCGGGAACGGTAGAGCTTATATGACTACGTATATGAATTAAATGAGATGCTCCCCACCAGGGACTGGGTGAAGCCGGGCCCGGTCAGATAGACAGACAGACAGATAGTCGGGAACGGGAGAGCTTATATGACTACTTATATGAATTAAATGAGATGCTCCCCACCAGGGACTGGGTGAAGCCGGGCCGGGTCAGACAGACAGACAGACAAACAAGCAGACAGACTGATAGATAGATAGATCCCCGCCAGGACCTGGGCGAAGCCGGGCCGGGTCAGCTAGTAAATAATAAAATTGGATCTGGAATGCAGGTAGTGGCATGCTGAACTGAAGGGTATGTGTAAGAATTGATCCACGACAAATCGCGACTGGGTGATGTAATCATCTACACGAATTCCTTTGTGCTAAGAGGTACAAGTACCTGGGAGTTCGTGACGAAGGTTGGTGGATGGTGGATGGTGCATGAGAATCTGGCATATGAAACCTCATCATCTGGTCTAAGAATGGAGGTGGAGGCTGTCACAGCGGCGTTCCATTAGCTAGAGGACAAACAGCATGTCGTGATTGTAAAGGGCTTACACAGTTTGTTGAGAAAAGTGAAGACGGACGTGTTATAGGCAGAGTGACTGGCTTCCAGTCAACAATATCTCTATACGAGATATAGAGCATCTGTTGTATGTTTTACCCAGGACATGCTGGTGTGGTGGGAAACGGGTAGGCGGACAGATTGGCTGAGTCTGCGCCACTGTGTCCGATATTGTGCATAAGGCAGATGTGGTCAGGGGTTATACTGATGCTGTGTCCGATATTGTGCATAAGGCAGATGTGGTCAGGGGTTATACTGATGCTGTGTCCGATATTGTGCATAAGGCAGATGTGGTCGGGGGTATACTGATGCTGTGTCCGATATTGTGCATAAGGCAGATGTGGTCGGAGGTTATACTGATGCTGTGTCCGATATTGTGCATAAGGCAGATGTGGTCGGAGGTTATACTGATGCTGTGTCCGATATTGTGCATAAGGCAGATGTGGTCGGAGGTTATACTGATGCTGTGTCCGATATTGTGCATAAGGCAGATGTGGTCTGGAGTTATACTGATGCTGTGTCAGATATTGTACATAAGGCAGATGTGGTCGGGAGTTATACTGATGCTGTGTCAGATATTGTACATAAGGCAGATGTGGTCGGGAGTTATACTGATGCTGTGTCCGATATTGTACATAAGGCAGATGTGGTCGGGAGTTATACTGATGCTGTGTCAGATATTGTACATAAGGCAGATGTGGTCGGGAGTTATACTGATGCTGTGTCAGATATTGTACATAAGGCAGATGTGGTCGGGAGTTATACTGATGCTGTGTCAGATATTGTGCATAAGGCAGATGTGGTCGGGGGTTATACTGATGCTGTGTCAGATATTGTACATAAGGCAGATGTGGTCGGGAGTTATACTGATGCTGTATCAGATATTGTACATAAGGCAGATGTGGTCGGGAGTTATACTGATGCTGTATCAGATATTGTACATAAGGCAGATGTGGTCGGGAGTTATACTGATGCTGTGTCAGATATTGTACATAAGGCAGATGTGGTCGGGGGTTATACTGATGCTGTGTCCGATATTGTACATAAGGCAGATGTGGTCGGGGGTTATACTGATGCTGTGTCCGATATTGTACATAAGGCAGATGTGGTCGGAGGTTATACTGATGCTGTGAGTAGTGTATAGGTACATTATCCAGCGTATTTTTGAGGTGGGAATCGATATTCCACCTCAAAGGGCGATAACTCTTTTTTCCCCAAAAAATGTAGGCGTGGTCTAGTGACTCATCATAGGTGGCGTGGTCTAGTGACTCATCAGAGGTGGTCTGGTCTAGTGACTCATCAGAGGTGGCGTGCGTGGCAAGTAATTATAGGTACGACATAAAAAAATACGACATAAAACATCAATAAAGAAAAACAAACGAATCAAGTAAGGTACATAATAATGTTAATAAAATATATATATAGAAGAAAAAAAAAAAACATAGTAAGTGACCGCTTATAGTTAAGGGTGTGTGATGATGTGGTCAAGTAATGGTCAAGAGGTGGTCAAGTGGTGTTCATGTGGTGGAGTAACCACTTAAATTAAAGGGGAAAGTACGTGTAGTGATGTGGTGGTGGTTAAAGTGTCCGATGACGTGGTCAAGCAGTGGTCAAGTGGTGGTCAAGTGGTGGTCAAGTGACGAAATTTTAGTGGAAAGTAGTTGTAATGATATGGTGATGATCGTGAGGTGGTAAATTAGTGGTCAAACAGTGGTCAAGCAGTGGTCAAGTGGTGGTCAAGTGAGGAAAATTTTAGTGGAAAGTAGTTGTAATGATATGGTGATGATTAAAGGGTGGTAAATTAGTGGTCAAGCAGTGGTCAAGCAGTGGTCAAGTGGTGGTCAAGTGAGGAAAATTTTAGTGGAAAGTAGTTGTAATGATATGGTGATGATTAAAGGGTGGTAAATTAGTGGTCAAGCAGTGGTCAAGTAGTGGTCAAGTGGTCGAGTGACCACTTAAATTGTCGGGGAAAGTAGTTGTAATGATATGGTGATGATTAAAGGGTGGTAAATTAGTGGTCAAGAGGTGGTCAAGCGGTGGTCAAGGGGTGGTCAAGTGGTTAAATGACCCCTTAAATTGTTGGGGAGAGTACGTGTAGTGACGTGGTGATGATCAAGAGGTGGTCAAGTGGTGGTCAGGGTGTGGTCAAGTGGTGGTCAAGATGTGGTCAAGTGGTCGAGTGACCCCTTAAATTGTCAGGGAAAGTGAGTGTAGTAAGTTGGTGATGATCGTGAGGTGGTCAAGTAGTGGTCAAGAGGTGGTCAAGGGGTGGTCAAGTGGTTAAATGACAACCCTAAATTGTATGGGAGGGTACAGTTAGTGATGTGGTGATGATCAAGAGGTGGTCAAGTAGTGGTCAAGGAGTGGTCAAGGGGTGGTCAAGTGGTCAAGTTACCCCTTAAATTGATGGGAAGAGTACGTGT
The DNA here is from genome assembly GCA_014155875.1 of Cepaea nemoralis. Taxonomy (NCBI): domain Eukaryota; kingdom Metazoa; phylum Mollusca; class Gastropoda; order Stylommatophora; family Helicidae; genus Cepaea; species Cepaea nemoralis. The sequence goes on along the minus strand of JACEFZ010026865.1, from coordinate 1,119,478 downwards.
ACTGACACGAAGATGATCAAAATGTAGTCAAGTACTCGTCAAGTGGTGGTCAAGCGGTGGTCAAGTGGTCGAGTGACCACATAAATTGTAGAGGAGAGTAGGTGTAGTGACATGGTGATGATCAAGAGGTGGTCAAGTTGTTAGGTCTAGAGGTTGGGGTGTCTCAGTCATGAAGTATCAAACTGTCTGCTCTGGGAAGGATGTCGCTGATCAGGGCGAGTAGGTTCTAATACGTTTATCGCTATTGTCTATAATTGGCGTGGTTGTATAGTAATAATAGTAGAGTTGTTTCGTAGTAATGTTAGTCATCATTATCAAGGGGCATGTTAGGTGATATTTATAACGGTAGTAGTAGTACCAGTAGTAGCAATACCAACAATAGTACTAATTATCATCATCGTCACGTGTCTTACCAACGGACGTACCACCCACACATTGCGATCTCCAACACCATTGAACAATTCCGGGGTTGACTCACAATACAGAAATCCCCAATTAACGGCATTACCTTCATGTAATGGTGGTACTCATAGTACCAATAGCACCAGTAGTAATAGTCACCAACATCAGCAAGAGACTTATCGCCTGACATTGGTCAGTATGACACTCCATAAACTATGATCTCCGACACCATGGATACAAATAGTAATAATATTGGTAATAGTAGTAGTGGTAGTAGTAGTAGTGGTAGTAGTAGTAGTAGTAGTAGTAGTAGTAGTAGTAGTAGTAGTAGTAGTAGTAGTAGTAGTAGTAGTAGTAGTAGTAGTAGTAGTAGTAGTAGTAGTAGTAGTAGTAGTAGTAGTAGTAGTAGTAGCGGCGGCGGTGGTGGTGGTGGTGGTGGTGGTGGTAATAGTAGGAGTAGTAGAATAGCGAGGGTGCTTGTTGTTTCACTAAGTATTTGTATATCGTATGTAGTATAAAGCTAGTTTGTGTTGTATGCCATGTAAGGTGTTACTGAAATATCTGTATTTTATAGTTCTAAGAGGTGATGACGTCATAACCCACCACTCTATCATCTTATTGATAGTGTCTCCAGTGCCACGAAAAAGGCTCATTGTGAGATATCGATCATTTCTCAAAGCGACAGCATCCGGTGTGCATGCCCATTACGAGCAAACATCGATACGCCACTTAAAAGGCAACGACAAGGCAAAATAGCGTCGAATACAGTGTAACGTACAAAACTTATGAGGTCATCGGTTCTCCATTCCATCATGGTCGACAAATAGGCGCTCACTAACTTCACAATAGGCTCACTCAAATAAACATATAGGATGATAAGGCACCGACCCAAATGTGAAAAATGTCGGCCAAATACAGAAATAGTTCGTCCACATGTATGCAAACTAGGAAAATTTGTTAGTCGAACGGGACATATATTGACCAAGTAGGGAAATTTGAGAGCCATAAGTGAAAAAATATAATCCAAAGAGAGGAATATCTCATTCCAACTTATAAAAAGAAGGAAAATTCTCAACCAAATGAGAAAAAGTTAGACCAAGTATAGTAACATCGCAACCAAACTTATGAAAAGTAGGAAACTTTGTTAGCCAAAGCGAAAAAACCTAGGTCAAGTAGGAAAATCTGTTACCCAAATGTAAAAAATGTCGGCCAAATACAGAAATAGTTCGTCCACATGTATGCAAACTAGGAAAATTTGTTAGTCGAACGGGACATATATTGACCAAGTAGGGAAATTTGAGAGCCATAAGTGAAAACATATAATCCAAAGAGAGGAATATCTCATTCCAACTTATAAAAAGAAGGAAAATTCTCAACCAAATGAGAAAAAGTTAGACCAAATATAGTAACATCTCAACCAAACTTATGAAAAATAGGAAACTTTGTTAGCCAACGAGAATAAAAACCTTGTTCAAGTAGGAAAATCTGTTAGCCAAATGTAAAAAATGTCGGCCAAATACAGAAATACCTCGTCCGCACGTATGCAAACAAGGAAAAGTTGTTAGCCAGATAGTAAAAATATTGCCCAAGTAGGAAAATTTGATAGCCAAATGTAAAAAAAAAAAAAATATCACCCAAAGAGAGGAATATCTCGGCCAGACTTATAAAAAGTAGGAGAACTATGTGCCAAATGGGAAAAAGTTAGGCCAAATACAGAAATATTTCAACCAAACATATAAAAAATAGGAAAATTGATAACCAAACGGGAAATATATTGACCAACTAGGGAAATGTGTTACTCAAAGAGGAAAAATAATGACCAACTAACGAAATACATCGCTCAAACTTATGAAAACTACGAAACTTTGTTAGCCAAATGGAAGAAACCTTGGTCAAGTAGGAAAAATCTGTTAACCAATTGTGAAAAATGTCGGCCAAATGCAGAAATAGTTCGGCCACACGTATGCAAACAAGGAAAGGTTGTTAGCCAGATAGGAAAAGTATTAACCAAGTAAGAAAATGTGATACCCAAAGGTGAAAAAATATCAGACAAAGAGAGAAATATCTCATCCAAACTTATAAAAAGAAGGAAAATTCTCAACCAAATGAGAAAAAGTTAGACCAAATATAGTAACATCTCAACCAAACTTATGAAAAGTAGGAAACTTTGTTAGCCAACGAGAATAAAAACCTTGTTCAAGTAGGAAAATCTGTTAGCCAAATGTAAAAAATGTCGGCCAAATACAGAAATACCTCGTCCGCACGTATGCAAACAAGGAAAGGTTGTTAGCCAGATAGTAAAAATATTGCCCAAGTAGGAAAATTTGATAGCCAAATGTAAAAAAAAAAAAATATATCACCCAAAGAGAGGAATATCTCGGCCAGACTTATAAAAAGTAGGAGAACTATGTGCCAAATGGGAAAAAGTTAGGCCAAATACAGAAATATTTCAACCAAACATATAAAAAATAGGAAAATTGATAACCAAACGGGAAATATATTGACCAACTAGGGAAATGTGTTACTCAAAGAGGAAAAATAATGACCAACTAACGAAATACATCGCTCAAACTTATGAAAACTACGAAACTTTGTTAGTCAAATGGAAGAAACCTTGGTCAAGTAGGAAAAATCTGTTAACCAATTGTGAAAAATGTCGGCCAAATGCAGAAATAGTTCGGCCACACGTATGCAAACAAGGAAAGGTTGTTAGCCAGATAGGAAAAGTATTAACCAAGTAAGAAAATGTGATAGCCAAAGGTGAAAAAATATCAGACAAAGAGAGAAATATCTCATCCAAACTTATAAAAAGAAGGAAAATTCTCAACCAAATGAGAAAAAGTTAGACCAAATATAGTAACATCTCAACCAAACTTATGAAAAGTAGGAAACTTTGTTAGCCAACGACAATAAAAACCTAGGTCAAGTAGGAAAATCTGTTAGCCAAATGTAAAAAATGTCGGCCAAATACAGAAATACCTCGTCCGCACTTATTAAAATTAGGAAAAATTTGTTAGCCAAATAGTAAAAATATTGCCCAAGTAGGAAAATTTGATAGCCAAATGTAAAAAAAAATATCACCCAAATAGAGGAATATCTCGGCCAGAGTTATAAAAAGTAGGAGAACTATTTCCCAAATGGGAAAAAGTTAGGCCAAATACAGACATATCTCAAACAAACATATAAAAAATAGGAAAATTGATAACCAAATGGGAACTATATTGACCAACTAGGGACATGTATTACTCAAAGAGGAAAAATAATGACCAAGTAACGAAATACATCGCTCAAACTTATGAAAACTAGGAAACTTTGTTAGCCAAAGTGAAAAAAAAAAAACCTTCGTCAAGTAGGAAAATCTGTTAGCCAAATGTGAAAAATGTCGGACAAATGCAGAAATAGTTCGGTCACACATATGCAAACTAGGAAAAGTTGTTAGCCAGATAGGAAAAGTATTGGCCAAGTAGGAAAATTTGAAAGCCAAATGTGAAAAAAGATCACCCAAAGAGAGAAATATTGCGAACAATGTCGGCCAAATACAGAAATTTCTCAACCAAACTCATGAAAAGTAGGAACAACTTGTTACCCAAATAGAAAAAATATTGGTCAAGTAAAGAAATAGCGTGGTCAAACCTATAAAAACATACCAACATTTGTTAACACAACTTGGCCACTTGTTCTTACAAACTTGCTCGCTGGCTCAAACAATCTGTCCTCTTGCTATTACAATCGGTCGACCTATCCTATCAACTCATACACTGACCCATAACAACTGTCCATTTCCCCCAACAACGTGTCCACCGACTCTCTCATATTATCGACTCGCCCTATCAACTTACTCACTGACTCTAACAACTTCTCCACAGGGGCTCACAAAATTTCCACTTGTTATTACAAATTGTCGACAGTCGCGCCCAAATTACCACTTACTCTTACAAACTGTCCCAACTGCGCGCACAAAGGTGTCCACTTGTGATTTCACGGCCTCCTCATCACATAGATAAGTAGCCCTTATAAAATACAAATGTATCCCACAAGTCATACAGAAGTGTCCCCCATATTGTCATTAAAAAAAAATATTTGTGTGTGTAGGTAAGTTCATGTCTTTGGCAGTTCATATTTTGTAAATTCATTTCTTCAGCATAAGATTTGTGTAAGTTCACAGCCTCAGCATAAATTTTGTTGTGTAAGTTCATGTCTTCGACAGTTCATGTTTTGCTAAGGCCTAGTTTTAGTGAAAAGGCAGAAGTCTATTGGCTAGAATTTCAACCTGAGTGGTCAATTATTAACACTGCCTGTGGACAGCTATTCTTACCCATGCGCTAAAGTTGAGAAAATGAACTTCCGTTGAATGGAAGCTACCGCAGACTTGCCTTATTAAACCCCTCTGGAAGAAGTAGCGGCAGCTTAACCAGGAAAAGATCGAATTAGTTATCCCCCCTTAGTCTGGGAATTATGAAAATTTATGCTCACACAAGCGATATTACTCATGACGTCATATAAACAAAAATATAAACGATAACAAATGAGGCAGCCTCATTTGTTATCGTTTATATTTTTGTTTATATGACGTCATGAGTAATATCGCTTGTGTGAGCTTAAATTTTCATAATTCCCAGACTAAGGGGGGATAACTAATTCGATCTTTTCCTGGTTAAGCTGCCGCTACTTCTTCCAGAGGGGTTTAATAAGGCAAGTCTGCGGTAGCTTCCATTCAACGGAAGTTCATTTTCTCAACTTTAGCGCATGGGTAAGAATAGCTGTCCACAGCAGTGTTAATAATTGACCACTCAGGTTGAAATTCTAGCCAATAGACTTCTGCCTTTTCACTAAAACTAGGCCTTAGCAAAACATGAACTGTCGAAGACATGAACTTACACAACAAAATTTATGCTGAGGCTGTGAACTTACACAAATCTTATGCTGAAGAAATGAATTTACAAAATATGAACTGCCAAAGACATGAACTTACCTACACACACAAATATTTTTTTTTATGACAATATGGGGGACACTTCTGTATGACTTGTGGGATACATTTGTATTTTATAAGGGCTACTTATCTATGTGATGAGGAGGCCGTGAAATCACAAGTGGACAACCTTTGTGCGCGCAGTTGGGACAGTTTGTAAGAGTAAGTGGTAATTTGGGCGCGACTGTCGACAATTTGTAATAACAAGTGGAAATTTTGTGAGCCCCTGTGGAGAAGTTGTTAGAGTCAGTGAGTAAGTTGATAGGGCGAGTCGATAATATGAGAGAGTCGGTGGACACGTTGTTGGGGGAAATGGACAGTTGTTATGGGTCAGTGTATGAGTTGATAGGATAGGTCGACCGATTGTAATAGCAAGAGGACAGATTGTTTGAGCCAGCGAGCAAGTTTGTAAGAACAAGTGGCCAAGTTGTGTTAACAAATGTTGGTATGTTTTTATAGGTTTGACCACGCTATTTCTTTACTTGACCAATATTTTTTCTATTTGGGTAACAAGTTGTTCCTACTTTTCATGAGTTTGGTTGAGAAATTTCTGTATTTGGCCGACATTGTTCGCAATATTTCTCTCTTTGGGTGATCTTTTTTCACATTTGGCTTTCAAATTTTTCCTACTTGGCCAATACTTTTCCTATCTGGCTAACAACTTTCCTAGTTTGCATATGTGTGGACCGAACTATTTCTGCATTTGTCCGACATTTTTCACATTTGGCTAACAGATTTTCCTATTTGACGAAGGTTTTTTTTTTTCACTTTGGCTAACAAAGTTTCCTAGTTTTCATAAGTTTGAGCGATGTATTTCGTTACTTGGTCATTATTTTTCCTCTTTGAGTAATACATGTCCCTAGTTGGTCAATATAGTTCCCATTTGGTTATCAATTTTCCTATTTTTTATATGTTTGTTTGAGATATGTCTGTATTTGGCCTAACTTTTTCCATTTGGGAAATAGTTCTCCTACTTTTTATAACTCTGGCCGAGATTATTCCTCTATTTGGGTGATATTTTTTTTTTACATTTGGCTATCAAATTTTCCTACTTGGGCAATATTTTTACTATTTGGCTAACAAATTTTTCCTAATTTTAATAAGTGCGGACGAGGTATTTCTGTATTTGGCCGACATTTTTTTACATTTGGCTAACAGATTTTCCTACTTGACCTAGGTTTTTATTGTCGTTGGCTAACAAAGTTTCCTACTTTTCATAAGTTTGGTTGAGATGTTACTATATTTGGTCTAACTTTTTCTCATTTGGTTGAGAATTTTCCTTCTTTTTATAAGTTTGGATGAGATATTTCTCTCTTTGTCTGATATTTTTTCACCTTTGGCTATCACATTTTCTTACTTGGTTAATACTTTTCCTATCTGGCTAACAACCTTTCCTTGTTTGCATACGTGTGGCCGAACTATTTCTGCATTTGGCCGACATTTTTCACAATTGGTTAACAGATTTTTCCTACTTGACCAAGGTTTCTTCCATTTGGCTAACAAAGTTTCGTAGTTTTCATAAGTTTGAGCGATGTATTTCGTTAGTTGGTCATTATTTTTCCTCTTTGAGTAACACATTTCCCTAGTTGGTCAATATATTTCCCGTTTGGTTATCAATTTTCCTATTTTTTTATATGTTTGGTTGAAATATTTCTGTATTTGGCCTAACTTTTTCCCATTTGGCACATAGTTCTCCTACTTTTTATAAGTCTGGCCGAGATATTCCTCTCTTTGGGTGATATATTTTTTTTTTTTTTACATTTGGCTATCAAATTTTCCTACTTGGGCAATATTTTTACTATCTGGCTAACAACTTTTCCTTGTTTGCATACGTGCGGACGAGGTATTTCTGTATTTGGCCGACATTTTTTACATTTGGCTAACAGATTTTCCTACTTGACAAGGTTTTTATTCTCGTTGGCTAACAAAGTTTCCTACTTTTCATAAGTTTGGTTGAGATGTTACTATATTTGGTCTAACTTTTTCTCATTTGGTTGAGAATTTTCCTTCTTTTTATAAGTTTGGATGAGATATTTCTCTCTTTGTCTGATATTTTTTCACCTTTTGGGTATCACATTTTCTTACTTGGTTAATACTTTTCCTATCTGGCTAACAACCTTTCCTTGTTTGCATACGTGTGGCCGAACTATTTCTGCATTTTGGCCGACATTTTTCACAATTGGTTAACAGATTTTTCCTACTTGACCAAGGTTTCTTCCATTTGGCTAACAAAGTTTCGTAGTTTTCATAAGTTTGAGCGATGTATTTCGTTAGTTGGTCATTATTTTTCCTCTTTGAGTAACACATTTCCCTAGTTGGTCAATATATTTCCCGTTTGGTTATCAATTTTCCTATTTTTTATATGTTTGGTTGAAATATTTCTGTATTTGGCCTAACTTTTTCCCATTTGGCACATAGTTCTCCTACTTTTTATAAGTCTGGCCTAGATATTCCTCTCTTTGGGTGATATTTTTTTTTTTTTTTACATTTGGCTATCAAATTTTCCTACTTGGGCAATATTTTTACTATCTGGCTAACAACTTTTCCTTGTTTGCATACGTGCGGACGAGGTATTTCTGTATTTGGCCGACATTTTTTACATTTGGCTAACAGATTTTCCTACTTGAACAAGGTTTTTATTCTCGTTGGCTAACAAAGTTTCCTATTTTTCATAAGTTTGGTTGAGATGTTACTATATTTGGTCTAACTTTTTCTCATTTGGTTGAGAAATTTCCTTCTTTTTATAAGTTGGAATGAGATATTCCTCTCTTTGGATTATATGTTTTCACTTATGGCTCTCAAATTTCCCTACTTGGTCAATATATGTCCCGTTCGACTAACAAATTTTCCTAGTTTGCATACATGTGGACGAACTATTTCTGTATTTGGCCGACATTTTTTACATTTGGGTAACAGATTTTCCTACTTGACCTAGGTTTTTTCGCTTTGGCTAACAAAGTTTCCTACTTTTCATAAGTTTGGTTGCGATGTTACTATACTTGGTCTAACTTTTTCTCATTTGGTTGAGAATTTTCCTTCTTTTTATAAGTTGGAATGAGATATTCCTCTCTTTGGATTATATTTTTTCACTTATGGCTCTCAAATTTCCCTACTTGGTCAATATATGTCCCGTTCGACTAACAAATTTTCCTAGTTTGCATACATGTGGACGAACTATTTCTGTATTTGGCCGACATTTTTCACATTTGGGTCGGTGCCTTATCATCCTATATGTTTATTTGAGTGAGCCTATTGTGAAGTTAGTGAGCGCCTATTTGTCGACCATGATGGAATGGAGAACCGATGACCTCATAAGTTTTGTACGTTACACTGTATTCGACGCTATTTTGCCTTGTCGTTGCCTTTTAAGTGGCGTATCGATGTTTGCTCGTAATGGGCATGCACCCCGGATGCTGTCGCTTTGAGAAATGATCGATATCTCACAATGAGCCTTTTTCGTGGCACTGGAGACACTATCAATAAGATGATAGAGTGGTGGGTTATGACGTCATCACCTCTTAGAACTATAAAATACAGATATTTCAGTAACACCTTACATGGCATACAACACAAACTAGCTTTATACTACATACGATATACAAATACTTAGTGAAACAACAAGCACCCTCGCTATTCTACTACTCCTACTATTACCACCACCACCACCACCACCACCACCACCACCACCGCCGCCGCTACTACTACTACTACTACTACTACTACTACTACTACTACTACTACTACTACTACTACTACTACTACTACTACTACTACCACTACTACTACTACCACTACTACTATTACCAATATTATTACTATTTGTATCCATGGTGTCGGAGATCATAGTTTATGGAGTGTCATACTGACCAATGTCAGGCGATAAGTCTCTTGCTGATGTTGGTGACTATTACTACTGGTGCTATTGGTACTATGAGTACCACCATTACATGAAGGTAATGCCGTTAATTGGGGATTTCTGTATTGTGAGTCAACCCCGGAATTGTTCAATGGTGTTGGAGATCGCAATGTGTGGGTGGTACGTCCGTTGGTAAGACACGTGACGATGATGATAATTAGTACTATTGTTGGTATTGCTACTACTGGTACTACTACTACCGTTATAAATATCACCTAACATGCCCCTTGATAATGATGACTAACATTACTACGAAACAACTCTACTATTATTACTATACAACCACGCCAATTATAGACAATAGCGATAAACGTATTAGAACCTACTCGCCCTGATCAGCGACATCCTTCCCAGAGCAGACAGTTTGATACTTCATGACTGAGACACCCCAACCTCTAGACCTAACAACTTGACCACCCCTTGATCATCACCATGTCACTACACCTACTCTCCTCTACAATTTATGTGGTCACTCGACCACTTGACCACCGCTTGACCACCACTTGACGAGTACTTGACTACATTTTGATCATCTTCGTGTCAGTACACGTACTCTTCCCATCAATTTAAGGGGTAACTTGACCACTTGACCACCCCTTGACCACTCCTTGACCACTACTTGACCACCTCTTGATCATCACCACATCACTAACTGTACCCTCCCATACAATTTAGGGGGGTCATTTAACCACTTGACCACCCCTTGACCACCTCTTGACCACTACTTGACCACCTCACGATCATCACCAACTTACTACACTCACTTTCCCTGACAATTTAAGGGGTCACTCGACCACTTGACCACATCTTGACCACCACTTGACCACACCCTGACCACCACTTGACCACCTCTTGATCATCACCACGTCACTACACGTACTCTCCCCAACAATTTAAGGGGTCATTTAACCACTTGACCACCCCTTGACCACCGCTTGACCACCTCTTGACCACTAATTTACCACCCTTTAATCATCACCATATCATTACAACTACTTTCCCCGACAATTTAAGTGGTCACTCGACCACTTGACCACTACTTGACCACTGCTTGACCACTAATTTACCACCCTTTAATCATCACCATATCATTACAACTACTTTCCACTAAAATTTTCCTCACTTGACCACCACTTGACCACTGCTTGACCACTAATTTACCACCCTTTAATCATCACCATATCATTACAACTACTTTCCACTAAAATTTTCCTCACTTGACCACTGCTTGACCACTGTTTGACCACTAATTTACCACCTCACGATCATCACCATATCATTACAACTACTTTCCACTAAAATGTCGTCACTTGACCACCACTTGACCACCACTTGACCACTGCTTGACCACGTCATCGGACACTTTAACCACCACCACATCACTACACGTACTTTCCCCTTTAATTTAAGTGGTTACTCCACCACATGAACACCACTTGACCACCTCTTGACCATTACTTGACCACATCATCACACACCCTTAACTATAAGCGGTCACTTACTATGTTTTTTTTTTTCTTCTATATATATATTTTATTAACATTATTATGTACCTTACTTGATTCGTTTGTTTTTCTTTATTGATGTTTTATGTCGTATTTTTTTATGTCGTACCTATAATTACTTGACCACGCACGCCACCTCTGATGAGTCACTAGACCAGACCACCTCTGATGAGTCACTAGACCACGCCACCTATGATGAGTCACTAGACCACGCCTACATTTTTTGGGGAAAAAAGAGTTATCGCCCTTTGAGGTGGAATATCGATTCCCACCTCAAAAATACGCTGGATAATGTACCTATACACTACTGCTGTGTCCGATATTGTACATAAGGCAGATGTGGTCGGGGGTTATACTGATGCTGTGTCAGATATTGTACATAAGGCAGATGTGGTCGGGGGTTATACTGATGCTGTGTCAGATATTGTACATAAGGCAGATGTGGTCGGGGGTTATACTGATGCTGTGTCAGATATTGTACATAAGGCAGATGTGGTCGGGGGTTATACTGATGCTGTGTCAGATATTGTACATAAGGCAGATGTGGTCGGGGGTTATACTGATGCTGTGTCCGATATTGTACATAAGGCAGATGTGGTCGGGAGTTATACTGATGCTGTGTCCGATATTGTACATAAGGCAGATGTGGTCGGGGGTTATACTGATGCTGTGTCCGATATTGTACATAAGGCAGATGTGGTCGGGGGTTATACTGATGCTGTGTCCGATATTGTACATAAGGCAGATGTGGTCGGGAGTTATACTGATGCTGTGTCCGATATTGTACATAAGGCAGATGTGGTCGGGGGTTATACTGATGCTGTGTCCGATATTGTACATAAGGCAGATGTGGTCGGGAGTTATACTGATGCTGTGTCCGATATTGTACATAAGGCAGATGTGGTCGGGGGTTATACTGATGCTGTGTCCGATATTGTACATAAGGCAGATGTGGTCGGGAGTTATACTGATGCTGTGTCCGATATTGTACATAAGGCAGATGTGGTCGGGGGTTATACTGATGCTGTGTCCGATATTGTACATAAGGCAGATGTGGTCGGGAGTTATACTGATGCTGTGTCCGATATTGTACATAAGGCAGATGTGGTCGGGAGTTATACTGATGCTGTGTCCGATATTGTACATAAGGCAGATGTGGTCGGGGGTTATACTGATGCTGTGTCCGATATTGTACATAAGGCAGATGTGGTCGGGAGTTATACTGATGCTGTGTCCGATATTGTACATAAGGCAGATGTGGTCGGGGGTTATACTGATGCTGTGTCCGATATTGTACATAAGGCAGATGTGGTCGGGGGTTATACTGATGCTGTGTCCGATATTGTACATAAGGCAGATGTGGTCGGGGGTTATACTGCCGAAGAACAGATAGATCATCACGGTTTCGATAGAATTGTGTTGCAGGGAGTGACCAGAGGATCTGGCCGATACTCAAAACTCTGAGGAAAGGCCAGACAGGCATATAATCAGACGGCTACTTGTACCTTTAGAACTCGGGACTCTTCGTTGGCTATTGAAGATGAGGGCTGAGCACGTATGGGAGTGGCCCGAGTGCTGTGATGTCGGTTCTTGATTCAACTCAACTCAACTCTAGGTAGACAGGCAGTCAAGTAGGTATGTAAGTAGGCAGGTAGGTAAGTAGGCAGGTAGGTAAGTAGACAGGTAGGTAAGTAGGCAGGTTGGTATGTAGGCTGGTAGGTAAATAGGCAGGTAGGTAAGTAGGCAGGTAGGTAGGTAGCCAGGTAGGTAGGTAGCCAGGTAGGTAAGTAGGCAGGTAGGTAAGTAGGCAGGTAGGTAAGTAGTCAGGTAGGTAGGTAGCCAGGTAGGTAGGTAGGCAGGTAGGTAAGTAGGCATGTATGTAAGTAGCCAGGTAGGTAAGTAGCCAGGTAGAGAGGTAAGTAGGCAGGTAGGTAAGTTGGCAGGAAGGTAAGGAGGGCAGGCTGGTAAGTAAGCAGGTAGGTAAGTAGGCAGGTAGGTAAGTAGGCAGGTAGGTAAGTAGGTATGTAGGTAAGGAGGTAGATATTAAGGTAAGTAGGTAGTAAGTAAACCAGCAAACAGGTATGTGTGTGTGTATATATATATATATATATATATATATATATATATATATATATATATATATATATATATATATATACATAGATAGGTAGGCAGGCATGTGTGTATTCATGTAGGCATAATAGGTAAGTTGATACGCAGGTTGCCAGTGAAGTAATTAAATAAGCCGATAGCCAGGTTGGTTTGTAGGTAGAGCAGGTACGTGTGTACTTAGGTTGGTATGAAGGATAGTAGGTGGATGGGTATGTAGGTGGATGAGTGGGTGGATAAGTAGGAAGGTAGGTAGGAAGCTAGGTATGTAGGTCAATATGTAAGCAGTTAGGTAAATAGATTGACTTACTTGCGTTGGTAAAAAGAAAGAAAGGTAGACATGTAGGTAACTAGTTAGATAGGTAAAGGCTCTTCAGTACTTTTTACACCAGGAGGAAAAACATAAAGTGCGTATGACCTCTGTAAATATATGCGCGGCAAGAAATAACCAGAACTACAAGATTGTATGTATTACACACGAACAGCTTTGTTTACTTGTGTCAGCGTTATGGGTGATACTTTTTGTATTTCTGCTATCGCGTTATGTGTTTCGTAACCTGTGTGCAACAAACTGATTTTATGTTGTTTGTGTTCTGACATGTTGTGTGTAGATTTTCTACCGTCACAAATGCGCGACTCCCTGCTGAGGCATAACATTACAGCTTAAAGTATTCGAATGGCATATACTGCTTTAACTCTTTATATGTCAGGGATGTTCTTTCTTCTTCTTCTTCTTCTTCTTCTTCTTCTTCTTCTTCTTCTTCTTCTTCTTCTTCTTCTTCTTCTTCTTCTTCTTCTTCTTCTTCTTCTTCTTCTTCTTCTTCTTCGTCTTCTTCTTCTTCTTCTTCTTCTTCTTCTTCTTCTTCTTCTTCTTCTTCTTCTTCTTCTTCTTCTTCTTCTTCTTCTTCTTCTTCTTCTTCTTCTTCTTCTTCTTCTTCTTCTTCTTCTTCTTCTTCTTTTCTTCTTCTTCTTCTTCTTCTTCTTCTTCTTCTTCTTCTTCTTCTTCTTCTTCTTCTTCTTCTTCTTCTTCTTCTTCTTCTTCTTCTTCTTCTTCTTCTTCTTCTTCTTCTGCTGCTGCAACTACTACTACTACTGACTGGTACCTTGCAGCCTCAATAGACGATAGTCTGTCAAACGGAGTTATACCTCTCCATAAAACCAAGCCTGAGCAGAAATTAGTGACCATGTGTTGCCAATGCAGCATGATCTCTCTCTCTCTCTCTCTCTCTCTCTCTCTCTCTCCCTCTCTCTCTCTCTCTCTCTCTCTCTCTCTTACCTCTCTCTCTCTCTCTCTTACCCTCTCTCTCTCTCTCTCTCTCTCTCTTACCCTCTCTCTCTCTCTTACCCTCTCTCTCTCCCTCTCTCTCTCTCTTACCCTCTCTCTCTCTCTCACCCTCTCTCTCTCTCTCTCTCTCTCTCTCTGCCTGCCTAGTTTACTCCAGAAGAAAGATAACACAAATATGCCTGGAACGAGACAAGCTGCAGAAGCTACCAGGCCAGCAAAGCAATGATGTAACTGTCCACCTCACGGAGCTTCGATCTTAGACCAGTTTCGACTAAGGTTTAGGACTTGGTCTGTCCTGCCTGAACATTTAGTCTTTAGGTTCCATTTCCTTGCATAAAATTAAGGCTTCTACACTCCCAATTGCACTCCTTCACCCAAAGCCGTTGGCACAATATGAGGTGTCGGGTTTGGTAAGCACCGCCCAACATTCGCCGCTAACAAAAGTAGATAGTACCGTCGACTGCCATATTACTACAACTACTACCACCATCACCACCACTACTACGACAATAAAAACAACAACAACAACAACTACTACTACTACTACTACTACTACTACTACTACTACTACTACTACTACTACTACTACTACTACTACTACTACTACTACTACTACTACTACGACTACTACTACTACTACTACTACTACTACTACTACTACTACTACTACTACTACTACTACTACTACTATTTCAGGTGGTTGATCTAGAGCAGACATTTGCGACCTTGACTCCACCCCCACCCCACCCCCACCCCACAATCGTCTCTATCATCTGCCATGTAGATGTCATGGTATCGTTTATTTTGTTTTTCATTTTCCCGCCACCTTCTTACTTGCTTTCAACTTGCACAATCTTCCTCTTCATCTCTTGCCTGGTGACATCCTAACGTCCTGGTTCATATTGTGAAAAGAAAGAGAATAGGAATGGATACAGGCGCATTCAACAGTGTTCATTGTTCTCTCACATATACACAAGTGAGACGACGAAACCCCCCCCCCCCCTCCCCCCTCGGGTGTCAGGAAGGTAAAAAGGCTGAAACATTCTGAGAAGGAAGAACACATCTGACGATCAGAATCCCCGGTCGTGTTTGCTCAGCGAAGGAGTTTTTATAACTAATTTGGAAACATCAAATGTCCGCTCGTCCTGGCATAGCAGGTTGGATTTAATTAGCTTGTGATCAGTGCGGTTAGTCGCCTCCTCTGTCTCTCTCTCTCTCTCGCTCTCTCTCTCTCTCTCTCTCTCTCTCTCTCTCTCTCTCTCTCTCTCTCTCTGTCTATCTATCTATCTATCTATCTAACTCTCTCTCTCTCTTCCTCTCTCTACCTTTTTTCTCTCTCTCTTAGTTTCTCTACACTCTCTCTACTCTCTCTCTACCCTCTATCTCCCTCTCTTTCTCTACTCCCTCTCTACTCTCTATCTCTCTCTTTATCTCTCTTTGTTTGTCTTTCTCTCTTTCTTCCTCTCTCTATATTTCTCTCTCTCTTTCCCTCTCTCTTACCGTCTCTCTCTTTCTTCCTATTTCTATCTTTTTCTCTCTCTCTCTTTTTCTCTCTCTAACATTCTGTCTCTCTCTCTCACTTTCTTCCTCTTTCTATCTCTCTCTCTCTTTCTCTCTCTCTCTCTCTCTCTCTCTCTCTCTCTCTCTCTCTCTCTCTCTACATATATATATCCCTTACAGGACGTTGCAGTCAATACTATTATTTCTCAGCTGCTGTTGATGTACTAAGCAAGATTACGCTCAGTAGTTTGCCATTGCTTTCTGAGCTACCGGCTCACATACCCCGTAAGTTACCGGCGCGGCGAGAACCGCTACCAATTCTCGTGCATATCACGTTACTCACGAGAGTACACGGGATTACGGAGAAAGACGCTAACCCCTGGCCAGGGAGACGGATATACATATATCCCTCTCTCTGTTATGACTTGTACAGAATTAGTTCTAATTAAACTGTTAGCACAGGACGCTCTGCAGAAAGAAACAATGTGAGATAACCCCTGCTACATTGAAGTCGACGCTCTTGAGTTAAATCCCCTTATTATAAGTGGCAGTATTAATTTAGGAGCGCCTAGCCGAGATGCTAGGACTCCGACCACCAATTCAAAATACTTGAGTTCCGATCCCCCATAAGCTGATTGATTTATTTTTTATTTCTGTCGGGGACAAATCTATCCATCCATCATGTGCCATGCCGGTAAGCGTGGGCAGTCATGATTCGCCACATCACTCGATCACAGGAGTCGTGGATCAGCTCAGTGTTCTTGCCTCGACCAAGCCACGAGGTCAAGACATCCAGGTACAAATATACAACCCTAATCTACACAGTTCGGGGTGAATGTACTAGCAAGCGGCCTTAATTCCTCGAGCTGAAGATTCCCTTCGCGTCCTTTAAGTGTTTGCTTCATTTGATATTTTATTTATGAGGTTGACTGATTGATTTATTGATTTAGGAACCGACATCACAGCATTTGGGGCATTTCCATAAGCGCTCAGTCCCCATCCTCAGCAGCCAGCGAAGAGTTCCAACACCAATAGTACCAGTAGCAATCTGATTATATGTCCGTCTCGCTTTTCCTCTGAGCGTCGAGCGTCGGCCAGATCCCCTTGTCACTCCACGCTGTCTCATTCTTGTCAGACCATAGTGATCCATTTGCTCCTCCGAGGTGTGCACGTGCTCCCACAAGACGGCAACCACGTCTGCCTTGTCATGTATCAATACTCCACCAAGTTTTGCCGAGTCAGCCAATCTGTCCGCCTGTTCATGCCCCGGAGAAAAGATCCAGGCGATGCTTGCCACCCGTGACCTCCGAAGCGAAGCAAGCTACTCTGCCCGAAGCTTGCCTGTACTCACCTTCCTCAGCATGAGGTGTAACAAAAAAAACAATAAGTCAGCTTGGCCGAAAGAATAAATGCACTTGATATCAAACTTCGAGTGCGCTGCTGGCGGAGTTAGGGGTTCAACCTCGATACCGATCAGTTGAAATTACATGTTGACTGTGGAAATGAGTTGAGTTGAGTTGAACTGAGTTGAGCTAGGAACCGACATCACTGCACTCAGCAGATTTCCAATCGCGCTCCGCCCCCTCGTCCAACAGCCAGCGAAGAGTCATACTACTAATCCATCCCACCGCTATCTGATTGAAAGTTCTCCTGGTCTTCCCTATCAGTTTTGAGATTCTTCCAGAACCCCTGCCGATCCCCCGGAATATAATTCTTTCCACGCACGGGTTCTCAATCTGTTCCCTCGCCTTCCCCACCTGGTCCCATAAGCGCACGACCACCTCTCCCTTGTCCTTGGCAATCTACCACCAAGAGGTGCTTTCCCTGCCAGCATATCAGCCTGTTCATTCCCCCGCACCCCCGCATGGCCAGGGCAAAAATATCCACACAATTCTCATAATCTGTGACCTCCGAAGCGAGGATAGCCATTACACACATGTTGAGTTTTGGTCCATAGAGCAATGGCAGGCTTCTGAAAGTACATTTCCCAGAAAATCAACCTTGAGTTGGGTGTGAGTGCCACGTCCTGCAAAGGAGATGCAATATATTTGTAGGCAAGAACGACTCCTGATCCATGAATCCAGTGATTGCGTAAAGTTATAAACAGCGCTTATCGGCATGGCATATGTTGATGATGGTGATGATGATGATGATGATGATGATGATGATGATGATTGTGATGATGATGAGGAGGAGGATAGTGATGATGATGGTGATGATTTTGATGATGATGAGGAGGAGGAGGAGAATGGTGATGATGATGGTGATGAAGATGATGAGGAGAGGAGGATGGTGCTGCTGCTGCTGCTGCTGCTGCTGATGATGATGATGATGATGATGATGATGATGATGATGATGATGATGATGAGGTTGGCGATGATGATAATAATGATGCTGATGATGATGATGATGACGACGATGACAACGACGGCGGCGGCGGCCTCGGTCGATAGGGAAAACAAAAACACGACAAAAACACACACAGAATGATAATTTACTCTTACTTGTCGCACCATCTTCATGCGTAGCCTTGTCATATTGTCATGCATGCTTTCTGTATCCGTCGCCATGGTGATCAGTTTTGGCGTCTGTTGCTAAGGCAACTGTATTGTATTCTGCCTCTTTATTGTCAGAATGTGAGTCTCCTTGTACTCACAAAAACATCGAAGTTGTATAAACTGATTACAGTATCATCGTGTTATCATTTGCCTAGTTTAAAATGTTCACTCTGGTGTATACTTTAAACATAACGTGAAATAAATATAACCGTTATATTTCAGAAACGGAAAAGACAAATTGTCATAAACAACAAATATGGCTGCTTCGAAAAACCGGAAGCTTGGCAAGTCTTTAAACAGCTATTCAGTACATAATACCAGTTTTAAAACGGACATTCCTCAATCTGTATTCTTCTGTTCTCTCGTCCGAGCTTCATAGCATGGCTTGGTCCATTTATTTACAAGAAAACGTGGGCGATACGGTCGAATAGATTCTGGTAAATGTATGTAATTATATATCGTAGATTGGCGCAATGGTGCCGTTATTTCCCTATACCTGATCATGTATTCAATGAATCGATATGACCTGACGATATAGCACAAACAATCGTGTAAGCTTTTCGTTATCATGAAAAACTAGACACGACCTCATTTAAACTCGCGATAAGTTATATTTCTATTGGCAGGAATAGATGTGTAAACACCAGATCGGAATAGATAGAGCCAGGTGATTATATCTCAACGTCTCAGGGTTTAGTGTGATTAGAAAGCGTGGAGATAACTGTCTGGAATAGCTAACACTACTTAGGTTTCTTTTGCACTCCCCGTGCTCATATGCGCAACAGAATGCTAGTTGTTTCCCGTGTACTGACTACCCTTCATGTTTGTATCATGTGTAGACGGTACTGCCTTCTTTCTGTTAGGGACGAATGTTGGGTCTTAGTTAGATATGACTAAACTACCGCAAAACAGTAGACGGTACTACTTGCTTTCTGTTAGCGCCGAATGTTGGATCTTAGTTTTATGGCTAGGCTACCGTATGACAGTAGACGTACTATCTGCTTTCTGTTAGCGCCGAATGTTGGGTGGCGTTCACCAAACCCGACACCCCACATTGCGCCAACGGTTTCGGGCGGAGGAACTTAATTGGAAGGTTACACGCCTCATCCTGGTGAGAGGAAATGCAACCTAAGATTAAATGTCGTGGTAGGATAGACCCGGCCCTAAGCCTTGGTCGGCAATTGGTCTAGGATCGAAACTCGGACAGCCGGACAGTTAGAGCATTGCTTTGTTGATCTGGCAGTTTCTGCAGCTTGTCTTGTTCTAGTTGTATTAGTGTTACCTTTCCTCTGGAGAAAAACAAGGCAGTCGAGAGAAGATCATGCTGCGTGGCCAACACATAGTTTCTACAATTCAGTCCAGGCTCTGTAATTTGAAGAGGTTATTATATCTTATTTTTAAAAGCACAATGTAACAAACTAACGTCTGTCAAGACGGCCAGGTGCCAGTCAGTGTGTCATTTGGAATTCAATTTCAATTCAAAGCCACGTTTTGCCATATACCCGCTTGATGATGATGATGATGATGATGATGATGATGATGATGATGATGATGATGATGATGATGTTATCCTTACAGTTAACTGATTCAGCGCCGAAGGATCATATATCGCCAAATGTGGCGCCTCATTTGGACAGCGGGACGATATATTGCCATACTAGGGTCATCGTGTCATTTGTGTTGTATCGAGGTTAAGAAGTCAGTTGCGTATCCCTTACAGGACACAGCAGTCAACGCCAGCATTAGTTGGCTGTGTGTGATTCCTGGCAAGTTTTTACCTTGAGTAGTTTGCTGAAAATCAACTGGAAAGCCAACATGAGCAACCAGGACGTGTTAGGGGAAGCTGAGTCGCAAAGACAGCTTATCACAAACATCAGACAGATGCAGTCATCGTCTTTTAGTCACGGTATGAGAAGACAAAAACAGCTCAGTGAACCGAAATTTACATTATAATGCTTGTTCATTTGACTGTGCACCATGTTTTGGCAAATTCTACTTTTTTATTTTTGTTTCTGAATTAGTTAATCCTGTGGAGGAGTTGATGGTTTAACTCTTAAACTCAATGTTTTGTCAAATAAATTGTTTCAGCTCTAAACAGGTCTTGCATCCACCCAGGGGATGTTGGTGTGCAAAACAACATATTACAATGTAAAGTAAAATACTACAATGGCCCTTTCTTGCGCCATGAGGCATATTTGACAAATAATACCACCCCACCCCCGTGTTTTATACACCAAATGACAGGAAGACAGAAAGGCGGGCAGAGAGACAGACAGATGGACGGACAGACAGAGAGACAGATAGACGTTGTAACTGTAAACTGTCAATCATGTTTAGTATTTGTCTGTAGTTGTAGATCATTCACATGACTGTGTGAATATGTGTGTTGTATGTTTCACTTGAAGGATTTATCTTACTGCTTTAATTTATGTTGTAGACAATTGAAATAACTGTGTGAATATATGTGTTGTATTTTCAGGATTTATCTTATTGTTTTCATTTATGTTGTGAATTCTTCAGTATGTACCTGACGAGATGCAGCGAAATATGTCAAGCAATCTATTGTTTGTGTCTTTAATGTTCAAATTTCCAACAGGAAAACGTTGTCTTCTACTCTCTGGAATCTCGTGTGTAAAAAAGGCACGCATAAAGATACCACAATAGTCATAGTATCGCTGCCTGGAACATGTCTACTATCTGCAGGTCGTGACCTACAAACTGAACGATGGTTAAGTTCATCCACATATCGCCTGGTACGGCAAGGGGGGCGTGGCAGAAAGCCTTGACTCCGGCGGTTATTTTTTCTGTACGACACAAAAACATGGAACAATTCGAGACGTCATGGCACGAACAAATTAGGGATAGTTAGGAGGCAATGGTGATGTGATTGCTGAGACGAATGTTGCGAATATGTTGGACTGCCTAAGTAACTAACAACTATTGCCTAATGAGACTATGAATAACAGTGGAACTGCGGTAAAGCTGTGGAAATTTAAACAATATAAAATAACACAAGTAATGCAGCTTTTACACTTTTACACTATCCAGTCAGTGCCGCCCACCGGGCGCTGGAACGCAAAGTATTCCTCCCCACGACGCTAGACGGCAGAAATGGAAGATGATGATGATGATGATGATGATGATGATGATGATGATGATGATGATGATGATGATGATGATGGTGATGATGATGAATGCAGCTTTACAGAACAGAATTACGAAAAACACAGGACTTTGCGGCGGCTAGCCTTCATCAGCAAACAGATGCATGCACAAAACACAACATATAACCACGGAGAAGATCCTACAGTGACTACATTAAAGCTGAAGAACAGGATGGCAAGAATTAAAAGATTAAAAAAAAAAACTAACTGAGAACAATGAAGAGAATTCTTCTTCTTCTTCTTCTTCTTCTTCTTCTTCTTCTTCTTCTTCTTCTTCTTCTTCTTCTTCTTCTTCTTCTTCTTCTCCTTCTTCTTCTTCTTCTTCTTCTTCTTCTTCTTCTTCTTCTTCTTCTTCTTCTTCTTCTTCTTCTTCTTCTTCTCCTTCTTCTTCTTCTTCTTCTTCTTCTTCTTCTTCTTCTTCTTCTTCTTCTTCTTCTTCTTCTTCTTCTTCTTCTTCTTCTTCTTCTTCTTCTTCTTCTTCTTCTTCTTCTTCGTTTACCTTCAGACGACTGAATGCCACATTGTCTAATCATATGTCTGTCTGCCTGTCTGTCAGTTCATGTCTGTCTAGCGATCGCTGCCTATTCGTCTGAACGTCACATGTTCTAATCACTTGTCTACAGACACCACTCGCTGTTAAGGGCTCTCGATATAGCCGTAAACCCTCCATTTAAAAGACCACGATATAACTAATTTCGGAGTTATCAGTCATCATCACGTGCCATGCCGATGAGCGGCCATGGTTCGCAGTCGCACGCGATCACCAGAGTCGTGGATCAGAACTGTCTTCTTGTCTCTATTATGCCACGTGGCCAAGCCATCCTGATTCTTATACATTTGCCTTCCCCTTGCTCCTTTTCCACCAACTTTGCCAGTTGTCACTAAATCTTCAAGCGTATTTCTTGTCATAACTTCCACATACAATCTTGTCTGTCTACGATTAATTTCTCTAAACAATTTACAGTGTTCGTGTTTCTCGGGGGAAATGTTTCGTTTGTTGACGTGTCCGTCCATGTTAAGCTTTGCGGTGTTCTGGGAAACCACATGTCCACTGCCGGTAGATGTTTCATAGCTTGCCGACTTAATGTCCATGCTTCACACGTTTACAACAGTATCATCATCGCCATGTGCCGTGCCAATAAGCGTCGTCAGTCATGTTTTGTCATCTCACACGATCACCGGAGTTGTAGATCAGTTCTATGTTCTTGCCTCGACCGTACCACGTGGTCAAGAAATGCAGATATTTACTACTTTGAATTCCTCATGTTCTGTTCCCCTCAATCTTGCCAGTTGTCACCAAGTTCTCTAGTTTACTTCTTCTCATGACCTGCCGAAAAAATTTTGACTCTCTACGTCTAATTTCTCTAATCAGTTTACGGTTTTCATTTGCTTCTTGAAGGACTTGCTCATTGGTTTTTCTATCTGTCCATGGTATTCTTTGCATTTTCTATAGAAACCAGATTTCCACAGCCATCAGCTGTTTTTCAACTTGTCTGATCATTGTCCACATTTCACATCCATACAAAAGTACAGGTTCTATGTAGCACTTCAACACTCTTTTTCTCGCCGCATTTGACATCTTTTTATTAGTCAGTATGTTTTCCATCTAGCAAAAGGTTACCTATGCCATAGCGATTATTATTCTAATCTCTTCAAGGCAACTTCCATCATCAGCGCAATTGACCAGAACTCTCCGGACCCGGATCTGTGGCGATACATGATCACCTAGTCCACCTATCCAGGACGCATCATGATGATGATGAGTCTATCGTGTAGGCGGAACGCTGCCTCTTCTTCCTCCCATTACTATTCTTTCAATGCCAGTGTGATGTTTAACATGAGCAAAGTACAGGGTGTATTTTTAATGACTGTGCAGTGCTTGAAAATATTGCCGGTCCAAATTTTGTATTCACCCTCTGTAAAGTTCATGCAACATAATAGGTAAATACAAATCATGGGCTTTCAAACACTGAAAGGTCATTACAAATACATCCTGTATGTCAGTTTCCGAGACATGATACTTACTGTTCATGAACCAGTGTTCATCCATGTTTGTTGCCCGTAGAATGTCAGTGTGCTTGCTTGCTTGCCTGCTTGCTTGTGTTTGCTGGCTGTGAACTCCAGCGTGAAGTCCTGTATGTCGGATGAAGACATCCTGTCGTCCAACATCAGTGTGATATCATACCGGAACTGAGGTTTGCGTGAGTATCCGTTGTCCCATGTCTGGCTAATAGGTGTGCAGACAGGTGGTTCCTCACTGTGCAGGCAGACACTCCGACTTAGGAGGAAATGTCAATGTTATTCTTCCTCTAGATTCACGATGTACTGAAAGCAGATACAGGTGATCAATATTGGTTTCCCAGGCTGGTGTCATTTAGTGCAGTTTAAACATTCTTTCTTTCCCTTCTTATTAGTTTGTTAAATCTCTCTCTCTCCCTCTCCCTCTGTCTGTCTGTCTCTCTCTTTCTCTCGCTCTCTCTTTTCTCACTATCTCTGTCGCTTTCTCTCTCTCTCTCTCTCTCTCTCTCTCTCTCTCTCTCTCTCTCTCTCTCTCTCTAACTCCCCTCTCTTTGTTCTCTTCTCTCTCTCTCTCTCTCTCTCTCTCTCTCTCTCTCTCTCTCTCTCTGTTCTCACTCTCTCTGTTTCTTTATATTTCTCTCTCTCCCTCGCTCTTTTTTCACTCTCTCTATGTCTCTCTGTTCTCTGTCTGCCTGCCTGCTTGCCTGCCTGCTTGCCTGCCTGTCTGCCTGTTTGTCTGTCTGTCCCCCTTACCCCCCTCCCTTCTCTCTCTCTCTCTCTCTCTCTCTCTCTCCTCTCTCTCTCTCTCTCTCTCTCTCTCTCTCTCTTCACTCATGTAAACACTCATACCTAGTTTAATTTAGTTTAGTTTTAGCTTAGTTAAGTCGACGGATCAACATCACGGCACACAGGTGTTACCCATAAGTCCTCCTTCTACTCCTAACTCAAGCCTGAGTCCGGAGAATCTCAGCTCAGTGCACGAATTCCGTAACACCAGCGAGGATCCTGAAATACTTTGGGTAGATTTTCAACTCGAAATTCTTCCCGTTAGGCTACTCTTTTTCGATCTCCAACTGAAAGGGATATTTACGTGGGCAACAATACACACGGGCGCCGAATCTCACTACCCAGACACCAGGAGAAATTTTATTACTAGAAGTCCACGTGAAAAAATCCCGGTTCTCACCGGGGCTTGAACCCGGGACCTCCAGCACTGGAGGCGGACACCA
The DNA here is from genome assembly GCA_014155875.1 of Cepaea nemoralis. Taxonomy (NCBI): domain Eukaryota; kingdom Metazoa; phylum Mollusca; class Gastropoda; order Stylommatophora; family Helicidae; genus Cepaea; species Cepaea nemoralis. Next base: position 1,094,819 of record JACEFZ010026865.1, on the reverse strand, counting down.
TATTTCGAGACCACTCAGCCCCCCCCCCCCTTCCTCCAACACACGTTGGATGAAGAATGACTTGCGCGATGACTTGGATTAAAGTGAGGAAGAGTTGCGCAATTCGTCGACCTCACTCTCTCGCCTGAGTCCATCTGAGTCCAGTGGCAAGACAAGTCGAGACGACTGGAGACGAATACAGGTGCAGTGGATGACCAGGGCGCGCTACGTGCCTTGCCGTGCTCAATACGTTCCACAACGCTTTGCAGGTAAACGCCGTCTTGCCCTTTGAATCTGGAATGATTTCTTCCGCGCAGTCTGCCGGATCCTGTCTTCACATGCTGGGTAGGCATTACCCTACTTCACCGCTTGGTGTGACACCAAATCGGCTACCCGCGCCTGGTTTAGCCAGCCTCTCACAGCTGTTGCCCGGGGGGTGGCCGCTGTCGCATGCTGACAGCTACTAGGAGCTACAGGCGTGAGCTGGGTGTCAGGCTTGGACCAGTGGGGGATGGGTCCTGAAAAGGACATGAGAGTCATCCTTACCAAAGGTGCTACCAATACCTGACACCCCGTACCCCCCAACACACACACACACACACACACACACACACACACACACACACACACACACACACACACACCTATTCTTTTATACATTTATACATACGTATATACCCATACATGTGTGAACTTAAGAAGGTAAGGCTGTCTCTTGTCCCATACAGACAACTACCGAAGGGGAGTGCAGTGTTAGGCCATCGCAATTCTAGCCCTACTGCATCGTGTTCAAGCGGCCAGTGTAGGTCATCATGGCCGAATGGATAAGAACGCGTGTTCTTACACATCCGGTGTGCTGATGCCGAGGTAAGGGGTTCAACCCACTACACCGGACAGTTGGACTAAAATGTTGACCTATCATCTTGACTTGGAGACGTTAATTACAAGTACACATGAAGTCGGAGTGGGTTCGCCAGATGGCGAGGGACACTGGTAATAGGGAAAGCTAATCCACACGCAGAATTCAGCCCAGCACTATTAAAAAGTAGTGTGTATGGACTATGCTTGAGGTCAAAGCGAGCGAGCGCAAAAGTGACCAGTTCTCTTCCTTGACGCCTGCCCTTCATGGTCATTCCCCAGAAAATTACCCTGTATTCATTTTACCAGGCTGTGTGGACCCCAGAGCTGGACCTGTCCGCGCAAAATAACCATGATTCTGCTGACAAACAAACCCAGGACATCATCAACCTAAGCATGCTCGCAAACCATTAGTCCATCGAGTCTACGTGTATGTAATATGTCTTTTAAAAAAAAACATTTACAGTACCGAGCCAATACGAACACTAATAATTGAGCTTATCTTTCCACTCCCCAACTCTCATTTACCAGGGTGATACCACAACGACTCGGATGTCCGTACCACGCAGGCGGTGTGTCCATCTTCGTGTCAAATTACATGGCACAAACATTTTCCGCGCTTTCTGGCGGCAGTTAATCTCACTTTGATGTCTCCATCTTGCGGACGTGACTTGGCTGTCTTCGGTTTGAGCGATTTCTGTCCGGGCACAATCGTTTTGGGCACAGACATCTCGTTGGCCGAAAGAACGGCTAAAGAATAGTGACTGTACTGTTAATAAGATACATGTGTTTGCTCCATTAAGTATGCACAGGTAACCAATTATACAATTAAATATAACATGGTATTATGGCACAAAGTTTATTAAATGTATTCAATTTGCGTTATGTAATATAGGCACCGATACTTTATATTCCGTTTGCATTTAAAAAGTTAATTGCATGTTCTTTTTTACAGGACGTGGTAATCAACCCAAAACATTTTTGTCTCTGATTTGCAAGGCAATATTAAGTTCAGTAGTTTGCTGTTGCTTTCTGAACGGCCGACGAGTAAACTATTGTAACTGCTTCCATATCTATTCCCACTTCCAACACGGTATGCCGGGATTGTGAAACTCCTTTCACTAATCCTAAACCACAGACGCCGATTCTGTATCTATAACGTTTCATAATTTGTCTCGTATTCTAGAAAATGATTGATTATTCTTCATCCATTTCTATAACGTTTCATAATTACATGGCCAACTAGTTAGTTAATTAGTTAGTTAGTTGTATATCCTTTACAGGACGTCACAGTCAACCCCAGCACCTTCAGGCTGTTTGTGATTTCTTAGCGAGTGTTAGTTAAGTACGTTGCCATTGTTTTCTGAACGTGATTGTTGTTAAAAGAAGAACGCAAGGCGGTCTGCTGCTAAATCGCCCGCAGTTGTGTTTCGAACGCGTTATATGGAATTATGAATTCTCATCTCATCTCATCTCATCTCATCATGTTCCTCTTATACCTTGCGGTGTCGAGATGAAGTATAAACTTCGTGAGAGTGCCCGATTATGGGCTTCATATATCGATATTCCCATGAACTCTGCTATTCCCTCCGTCCAACGTTTACGTGGTCGGCCTCTTCCTCTGTTACGATTGCGCCCTAAAATGGTGTCATCGTTAGCCAGGTCTATCAAACGTATGATATGTCTACTTCTATGAGAGACAAACAATACGTATGTATTTATTTATTACATATCTTAATGACCTCAAAGGGGTCCCAAATTGATATTTCTTCTGGGGACAAGCCCGATACACTTCCTTCCGTATTGGTCTTTTCTAGAACTTGTGTCTTTGTGCTTACCCAGATATTTAATCTTTGTTTATCTTAACTGATTAACAGCCGAAGGATAATATATCGCCAAATGTGACCTCCCATGTTGATAAGGGGCGATATATCGCCATACTAGTGACATTGTGCTATTTGTTTCATTTCACGGTATCCTCAGCAGTTTTAATGCTCAGTGAATCCAAATTTACATTATAATATTTGTTCATGTGATTATGTATCATGTTTGGTCCAACTCTACTATTTTTGTATAGAACTGAATCAGTGAACAAATCTTCTTCAATGTTTAGTTCTTGATGTATAGATACGTTTATTTTCTTATTCACCCAAAGGTTTTGTAATACTCTTCTTTAACATGTATATTCAAAGGCGCACATGTGTGTTCCAGCTGATTTGTTGAAAATATCCACGCTTCGGACCCGTTTATTGTCACAGGACGTATGCTCAGTTTTCTGACTATTTTTTCTATCAAAGGAGTCTCCTAGATCAGATATGACCCGGTCTCTTTCCACAGGGCCTCCATGTCGGAAGCGTCGCATCGAACTCCGTAGTTCCAGCGACGACCTCCAGGAGTCTCCCAGAACGCTACCTCGTAAACCGAGTGACGGAGCCAGGTATTGAACTCACAACCTTAGAAGCACAAGGCCGGCTGCTTAACCACTTCTCTGCTTGCTGCCAATATATGATATTTAATATTCGTAAGTCTTTGCCATCAAATATACGCACATAATTTAATTCACATTCTTATTGTTGTCTTTTCGTTTAGGAAGTCCTGCTGACCTGTTGCGAGACGCAAATTGAATCCAAGACACGCCTCCTGTAGCCATAGTGAGATTATAACTCCGGTCACAGAACAATTCAAACTATCAGCCTTGTATTCACGGAACAATTTAAACTATCAACCTTGTATTCACGGAACAATTCAAACTATCGGCCTTGTATCGGCGATCCACGGGCCCTCATTTGTTCTAAGATACATTTCTGTGAGGCAGATGTGAAATTTAGCATCCATTGTATGGCCAGATAAACCGCCATGTTTTGAGTGAAGGAATCAAGGCGACGTTTCTATTCGAACTTATCAACTTGATGAACACATGCACTGCTGGATTCTTCACGACAAATAGATATTTCTTGTGGACTTCTAGAGCTTTCTAGAGGCTTTCCAGATGGGGCAGAAACATTTGTGTTTGGTTATATTGACTTTATTGACGTTGATTGTTAGAACCGACCAGAATGCAAGGCAGAAACGCCAGATACTTCCAGACCAGTGAGTATGATTTGAACATTTTCGTTTCATTCTATGGTTTCCTTTGCCGTTGGCTGTATTTCCTCAAAGTTTTATTGTTGTATTGATACCTTCTTAAAAACCATTCTTTATTAATTCGGTTCTTGCAATTTTTGGCGAATCTTGGAATGTAAATGAGCAAGTTAATTAGAACTTGGAAGCAACAGAGATGTGATTCCTAAGACGAATGTTGCGAATTCCTTATACTGCCAGAGTAACTAACAACGATTGCCTGAAAGAGGCTAATGAAACTAGAAAAGTATATGCAATCATAAGAATTAGACAAACAGCTTTATTTGGACATTTGATGAGAGTAGAGGTATTGAAGAACATAGTGACGACTAGAAACATCAAAAGGAATAGAGGCGGAGGCAGACAACGAGAAATGATGCTGGATGGACTGAGACACGAGGGATGTCACCAGCAGAGTTGATCCAGAGCACCATGGACCGGAATCTGTGGAGAGACATGAACGCCTTCGCCTGGTGGCAAGGCACGTGATGATGATGACTAATCGTTATCCCTTTCTTCAAAGAGTTTCCCCACAAAATTTTTTACATCTACATTAGTTAGTTAGTTAGTTAGTCGACAGATCATCCTCGTTGCACATCGAACCATTCAGTCCATAAGTGCTCGGATCCCCTCCTCAGCAAATCCCGCAGCGTGTAGCGGCTAACGACGCCAGTTCTGTGTTGGTTTATCAATCTTCTTTGGCTTCCTGCGTAGTGTTCCTGTTTGGCCATCCCTCTTTTAATTTGCTGCTCTCGCAGTCTGGCCATTGTTGTAGATTCACAGTCATCACTTGGTTCTCGCAAAAGTCTCACTTCTCGTAGAGCATTCAGAATGTCAGCCTGGTCCATGGCGCGTCCGCCCTCCACAGTAGCCTCACCTGCGAGCTTGTCAGCCCGCTCATTTCCTTGTACTCCCGCATGCCCTGGCACGAAGATGAAACTAATCTTTGCCAGTCGAGACCGCTTCAGAGGCAGCAACCATTCTCTTCGGATCGACCCCTCCTCTATCCTCTTGATCATGTTCATTGAGTCGCTAAGGAAACAAGCCCTAGTGAATGTTTGTGTCTCGAGCCATGTTATTGCTTTACTTACTGCCATGACTTCCATGGTCAGGCTACTTGTGGTTTCAGTGAAAGCACCAGAGTCCTCCTTCACAATTCTCCCTCCGGCCCGAGATGTAAAGGACCATGAGCTTCTCACAAGTCGGACGACCGACCCATCTGTGTAGATGACCGCGTCACCGTCTAGCGAATTCTCGAAAATCAACGCTTGTACTTCAGCCTCAACAGCAGCCGGATTTTCTTGTCTGCATTTTCTATCTAGTTGGATGCAAACTGAAAAGGATGTGCAGAAGTCTGTTGGCACTTGCACCCACTCCTCGCCAGGTTCTAAGTCCTCAAGTGAACACACCTGTTGAAGAATGTCTTCGGCTTGACCCATCCACGACCGTCCTCTTTTTAACCTGCTGCCCTTCACCTTCCTAATTTCACTATGCAGTGGATGTTGTGTGTTTGCGTTAATTCTGAGGTAGGCGCGTGCCCTGCAAACTTGTATTCTCTCTTCAATGGTTGGAAAATCAAGAAGGTAGCGCATCGCCCTGCATGCTGTATCTCTTGTACATCCAAGAATAATGCGCATAGCTTCATTCTGTATCCTTTCCATCCTTTCTATCTGCTTATGGCTGAGAGTCAGGATTGCCATTGCATACTCCAAAACAGACATGACCAGCCCCTCGTACAGAAGACATAGATGGCGCTGCTCACAGTTTGCTGCCGCCATCACCCGCATCGCTGCCAAACCCCGCTTGGCCTTTGTTATCACCTGGTCTATGTGCACATTATAAGCAAGGCTTCGATCAAACCGTATCCCCAGGTAATTCATTGCCTGCGTTCTTTCCGCCGTCTCTGAACACAGCATTACAGTTGGTGTTGGATTGTTGACAATATGATTATTCAACGAGAACCAAGTCACTGTTGCCTTTGTTGGGTTGACCATTGCCCCAGCTTCATCACACACAAGTACTTATGCGATTGAGTTCGGTTTGTATTTCCACAGCAACCTCCTCTCTATCCTTACCCTGACGATACACTAAAACATCATCGGCATATGACAATGTCCTGTCAGGTCCAGTGATCTGCTCACTGGTGATTCTCACTGTGTAGGCGTTGAACAGTACCGGAGATAATGGTGATCCCTGTGGTAGGCCAGGATATATTGTTGTTGGTTCCGAAGTCCAACTGCCACATCTAAAAGCTACTTTCCGTTGGAAGAGGGCTGCAGCGATCCAACTAAGGAGGAATGGACTTACGTTTAGTTCAAGAAGCTGAAACATTAAAAAATCCAGTGGTACTCTGTTGTATGCGTCCTCAAGATCAATCGCTGCAGCAACGGTTTCAGTGCCGGAGTGGAAACCTTCATAGACATCATGGGCAAAGACTGCTGCATTGGTCCAGGTTTCTCTTTTTGGACGGTACCCACCCAGGGTAGGTGGGAAAACACCTTGCCTCTCTAGTTGGCTTGATATTTTCCTGGCAATTACCTTCTCCAGCAGCTTGCCTATTGTATTCTGCATGGTTATAATTCGATATCCCTGAATTTTTTTGTGGTCTTTGTCAGGCTTCGGCAAGGGAATCAGATAGCTGTGTAACCATTCCTCCTTGATGCTAGCACTCCCTATACTGTTGTTGTACATGTCTGCTAGTTTCTCTAGCTCATTGTCGGTACACCTATTTATGTCGTCGTATCTTATGCCATCAGGACCTGGAGCACTGTTTTTTTATCGTCGAAGCACAGCCTTGATTTCTTTCACTGTCACTGTGTCTTCATCCGAAGTGTTCTGGGCCTTGCATCTGTCTGAGGTGACCTCCTTGGCCAGATTTCGGCCTCCCATGTCTGTCTGGTTGCTGGAGCAACCAGACATCTACATTAAATAATTACACGAAATCAAACTAACGCACTCCAGATATGTTGTGGCATTATAAATAGAACAGAAATAGTCACTGGAGTAATCACATTTCTGAAGCATGCACTGACAAAACATGAAAAGTAAGAGAATGCGTGACTCAATGTCTCGAATCCAGTAGTGCATAGAACTGAAAGAATTAACATTTTTGTTCTTCATTCTTCTTTTGTATTATATGTTAGTTATCTGTCAAGCACTTCACATATCTACCATCATTCATCGTTGTCTGTCGAAAAAAGCACCCCGTCATCTTTCAAGCATTTCACAAATCTACCATCATTCATGGTTGACTAGTTCTTGGAGAACAAATGTGTGACTGTCGTTGTCTAGTGTAGATGTATGGCTGAGGTTATGCCTAGTTTATCTGTATGTCTGTCAGTATGTCTAGTATATCTGTATGTCTACAGTTATGTCTAGTATATCTGTATGTCTGCCGTTATGTCTAGTATATTTGTATGTCTGTCATTATGTCTAGTAAATCTGTATGTCTGCCGTTATGTCTAGTATATCTGTATATCTGCCGTTATGTGTAGTATATATGTATGTGTGTCGGTTATGTCTAGCATATCTGTATGTGTGTCGGTTATGTCTAGTATATATGCATGTCTGCCGTTATGTCTAGTATATATGTATGTGTGTGTCGGTTATGTCTAGTATATATGTATGTCTGTCGGTATGTCTAGTACATATGTATGTCTGCCGTTATGTCTGGTTTATCTGTACGTCTGCCATTATGTCTAGTATATCTGTATGTCTGCAGGTATGTCTAGTTTATCTGTATGTCTGCAGGTATGTCTAGTTTATCTGTATGTCTCTCCTCGAATTTATTGATACATGAATCCTTACACCCAGTCAACCCTATCTTATTGTTATACCCATTAAATAAAAGGTTTTAAAAAGAAGTTTACCCCTGTTCAAACTTTACCAAGGTCATAATTTGGGCTGTACGTTAGTTACTGGTCTCCGGTGTTTTTACATAGCTGAGATTTCTTCTTTCATTCTGATTTTGCTTACTCTGTTCGCGTGATCCTTCTGATATGACTTGTCAGTAGGAGAGGTCATCTCCTGCTTTTTGTTGTTCTCTTCTAGCTTGTTATATAACAGTTTTTGTTCGTTGAATATTTTGTTTCATAGTCCTTTGTTTATCTCGATCACTGTCTACAATATTAGTTCGTTGTTGTCACTTCTTTGTTTGTAATTTGGAAGTAAGTGGTTAGATCCGCGTTGTCTTTGTTTAAAAAGTTGGCAGTTCACTCTAAAGTGGCTTATGTTGTTTACGTCGTAACATTCTTCACAGATTGATTCTTCAATTCTTCCCATTTGAATGCAACTTACCTAGCCTCAATTTCCACATATTTTTTTTTTGGCTGCGATTTTTATATTTGCCCTTATTGTTGTCTTTCCGTTTGGTTTACTAATTAGATGCAAAGTAGTTCTTGCTTTCTATCAACACTGGTCTCCAGTTTCTGATCGTTTCTTCTTTTATTAGGCTTTTCATGTCTAATTTTCCTGGTCCTACTTCTAGACTTCTAGAGTATTTCTATCCTGCTTCGAGCAGTTTTCAATCGTCATACGACAGTACAAGTGGCACCCCCTGTGAAATAACCACTGCCATGTGTCACGCGCGCTTTGGTAGGGTATAGATTGTTTTTGTTTTCGCATTTACCTGTAATCTAAAGACTCTTAATCTATCCTGTTTTGTTGTCATATTATACTTTTCAAAGGGCGTTTTCTGCTTATTTGTAGTGTACAGGTAATGTAGTCGCGAAGGGGTTAAGGTCGCAATTCGTAATCCCGCATACCGCGATTGAAACACAGCTGTGGGCGATTTGGCCACAGACAATTTTGCGATTGGTTTTCATACAATGGTTTGAGTGCCGGTCGTTCAAAAAATAATGCCATACAACTAAAAGTACACTCGCCAAGAAACCACAAATAGCCACACACACAACAAAAAACTTTGGTTGGCTGCGATGTCCTGTAAATAATTTGCAACTAACTTTCTGCATGTAATGTCTTTTTTTCTTAAAGATGGTCACACTTGTTTATCTGTGTCTGCGTTTTGTCTTCATGCAGTTGTGTTATTGCGTTTACAAATTAGAAGACGACAAGGTCTGAAACCAATCATGCAGTTCATTAAAGAACAAAATATAAAATGGTTTGGTCACCTCATACCATCTGCCACAAAAAGCCACACTGAAGAAATGTAATGGATACAGAGCAAGAGGAAGAGCACGTAAAGGATGGAGTGATGGTATCAAGAGCAACATTAGAGAAATAAATACCAACTTACTAAGGGAATTAGAAAGAGAGCATACAAGATCTTTACATCTCCGTCCAACACTTTATTGAGGTAAATGGAAGAAGAAAAAGAAGAAGAAGAAGAAGAAGAAGAAGAAGAAGAAGAAGAAGAAGAAGAAGAAGAAGAAGAAGAGGATGTGGTGGAGGAAGAGGAAGAGGAGGAGGAGGAGGAGGAGGAGGAGGAAGTACATATTAAAAATTATATCCAATTCTTCTTTAAAGGAAAAAATAGTCAAAATGTAGACATAACGATGAAGTCTGTACTCGTTATCAGAAACCCATGTTCTCCCCATATTATCCGTCCTGTTATATTGGGAGTCTCTCTATTTCTTTTCCCCCGTGGGTTTCACAGAGGGAACTGTATAGTTATTCTATTATCCCGTTTGCTGAGATGTATCCTATCCCGCGCAGAGTCCCTTCATCATCTCTATTCACCGGAATTTGTCTAGTGCTCTCCCTAAGCACCACCTTTGGGATTTTGCGTATTCTTTTTAGTCCTGTTCTGCACGGGTAGCAAAAGAGTTAGTAAGATTATTGTCGTTAGAGGGGGACAAAAATAACTGTATCCGCGTGGCTTCTAATTTGATGTAATGTATTCACGGACATGTTCGAGAAGCGTGCCTCGTTCTGAAACACAACATGGCAGATCACCAACTTGTAGATTTGATAGTGACCTACATTCACTTGTACATGTCTGTAGATAAATTATATATGCATACTCTCGGTTTAGGCATTTGATTTGGCAGACATGAGGGTCTATTCAAGGCGCTAAAGAATATCGACTGCCTGCAGATTCTTTTGTCCATCGTGGAATCTTCGTAGGCTTAGATGGATAGGACACATTATGAATATGAGGATGGACGATGTTAGAATACCAAAAGGCATCTTTATTTGGTGAAATACAGATGGGTAAAAGATCTCGGGGTCGGCCTCTACTGCTGTACAAAGATGTGTGTAAGCGGGACATGACTGATACACACATTGATATTGCACTTTGTGAGCAAGTCGCTGCTGATCGCTTTGCATGGATGGCAAAGATCCGAAATGGAATACAAACAAACGAGAAAATTATTACAGATAGATCACACATTGAGCGTGTGAGACGTCGGATGGTGCGTGATGGCGGAAATCACCAAGTGTTTACATGCATCCATTGTGGGCGAACATTTACGGCGTGAATTGGTCTGATCAGTCACATTCGCTACCGACATATGTTGTAGTTATTATGCCAATTGTGAAGCACAGTTTAACTAAAACTATCGTCCTGTCAAGACCGCAAGGTGCCAATTATGCTATAGATACCAAAAGGACGAGACTTTTTTTTTTAAGTTAATCGAATTTCAGAACTGAAAAGCTAGATATCATCTTGACTACCATCGTAATTATCATCGTCATTATCATCAACATTATCATCAACATTATCATCAATATTATCATCAACATAAATTTCAACATTATCATCTTTATTAAAAACAGATTGGGGGGGGGGGGGGAGGAATGTCTCTGTGTCAAAATGGTTAACTCGCAGCATCGCACTCTGAAGGTCGAGGGTTATCATCATCTTAATCATCATCATCATCGTAGGTCAGCATGGCCGAATGGAAAAGAATGCGTGTTCCTTAAGATCCAGTGTGCTGATGCCGAGGTAAGGGGTTCAACTCCTACACCGGATTAGTCCGTGGACTAAAATGTTGACCTATCGTTCTTGACTTGGGGACGTAAATTACAAGTATCCCTGAAGTCGGAGTGGGTTCGCCTGATGGCGAGGGACACTGTTAACAGGGAAAGCTAATCCACACGCAAAATTCAGTCCAGCCCTACTAGAAGTAGTGTGTGTGGACTATACTTGAGTTCAAAGCGAGCGAGCGCAAAAAAAAAAAATATCATCATCAATACCTGACTGTTATAGATAAGCTACAAAACAGATTATTATTATCATTTATTATAGTGTATCTTTCTCACCCCCTTACTCAAGCCCCACTCCCAGCCACTCCATCACGACACCCTTACTACTGCCGTGAGATTTTAGTACCAATCAATCAATCAATCATGTGCCATGCCGGAAAGCGTGGGCGGTCATGACTCGCCATTTCACTCGATCACCAGCGTCGTGGATCAGCTCAGTGTTCCTGTCTCAGTCCATGTCATGTGGCCAAGCCATCCAGGTATTTTCCTTCGGTCTTCCTCTTGGTCTGTTCCCTTCGATCTTGCCAGTTGTCACTAAGTTCTCTAATCCATTTCTTCTCATAACATTTCCAAAATATTTTGACTGTCTACGTCTAATTTCTGTAATCAATTTACGATTTTCATTTGTCTCCTGTAGTACTTGGTCATTGGTTTTTCTGTCTGTCCATGGTATTCTTTGCATTTTCCCTAGAAACCATATTTCTGCAGCCATCAGATGTTTTTCAGCTTGACTGCACATTGTCCAAGTTTCACATCCATACAAAAGAACAGGCTCTATGTATCCCCTCAACACTCTTTTTCTCGTTTCAATTGACATCTTTTTATTGGTCAGAATGTTTTTCATCTTGCTAAAGGCTACTTTCGCCATGGCGATTCTTGTTCTAATCTCTTCAAGGCACCTCCCATCAGATGCCATGACTGTTACGAGATAATTGTACCTATTCACTTGTTGAAGAATATTCCCATTTACTTGTATATTACATTGTGGCACTTCGTTCTTCCTAGTGATGACCATAACCTGTGTCTTCTTAACAATTTAATTCCAACCCAAGCTGTTCACTGTGCACAACAACCACATTTACTAATTGTTGCAGATCCTGCGCATCGTCTGCAATCAATACTGTATCATCTGCATATCTAATGTTATTGATGTTTCGTACCAGCTGAGGGCTAAAAGTCACTAGCCCAGATAGTCGTCACGCTGTGTACAGAATATGATGTTTTATTTTAAACCCCTCGCCTTACCGAGCACCCAAAACCCGTGCTTACAATGTGGGTGTTGGACATTGTTAGCTGTTTGTGATTTCTTGGCAATTTTAAGATCAGTAGTTTGCCATTGCTTTCTGAACACCGGCACCAATACCTTTGTATAAAAACCAACGTAAGACGATCTGCTTCCAGATCTCCCGCAGCTGTGTTTCGAAAGCAGGATGTGGAATTACGATTTGAACTAGTAACTCTTTCACCAAAGAGCCGGAAAATTAATGTTAAATAAAGAATATATAAAAACGTCAAGTGTACTGTAATCTGAGAAAACAGGACGCGCTTACAGGACGCGAGCCGACGCCCCGGCATAGGCACACAACTGTACCGGACCCATTTACTGTCCACAAATGAGCTTGTACAAGGCAGTTTGTGGCGCGCGTACACTCAAAGTTAAAGGTAACCAAATTATTACAGTGATTTTTAAGAGGGGACCGCGGTAGCGCAGTGACTAGCACATTTGTCTGCCTGCGCTATGGTAATGTGTTCAGATTCCCTTCGCGCGGAAGATTACAAAGAAAATAATAAACGTGAGCTCCCAGGTCGACCCACCCCAACACTGGTACCAAAATATTACAGGCAGTGAAAGCGGAAGGAGAGACATTGACCACATCACTCACCTAGTGCTGGCTAGTCCATAACAATATGGGGCTAGCACCATATATCAATACGCCTCAATACGTTCGAAAATGTCCTGTCCTTTTTTAACAGATTCAGTACCAAACTAAAAGTGGGTTTTAACCAAACAAAAATGAATGGCGGAAAATGGAAGTTGGGGTGTATTGCAGGCAGGAACGTCCTTATAGTGACCTGTGTTACAGGTATGACTTCATCATCCAGTGCCTTGCCGGCTGGCGTGGACGATTATGCTTCTTCGCAAATTGCGATCTCTGACAGCATGGATCGGCTTGTGTGTTGACTCCCTTCCGTGAACACATGCGACAAATATACATTGATACAACTATATCTATATAAGTTAGTTTATCATTGTCATGTGCCATCCCGATAACTGTTGGCACTCGATCACTAGAGTCGTGCATCAGCTCGGTGCTCTCGACTCGATTATGCCATGTGGCCAAGTAGTTTAGACATTTACCTCTCTGTTTACCTCTTACTCTTTCCTAGCAATGTTGCCAGTTGTCACTATATTCTGCAGTTTATGCCATGTGGCCAAGTAGTTTAGACATTTACCTCTCTGCTTACCCCCTTACTCTTTCCTAGCAATGTTGTCAGTTGTAATTATATTCTGCAGTTTAATTTCTCCTCATAATGTGCCCTAAACATCTGAACTGTCTACGTCTAATTTCTCGAATCAATCTCCCGATTTTACGAGTCAAGACATTCTAGGCTTCTGTCAAGAAGATGCCTCTCTGCCATTGCTTTCCTTCTTGGCAGTGACCACATTGGTCGATGTCCGTAGCTATTATCTCCATAAAGAGATCTGCCTACCGTCGTGAAATTTGACACCTTAACAAACAACTATCTGCCGGCTGCTCACAGCTCCATCCGCCACCGATACTCATGCTGTCCCGTTACCCTGGGGAGGATTTTACAGACTAAAATATCTTGTCCAAGGGTGTCACGTATGCTAAAGGAAGGAAGTCATCACTTTACTTCTCAGTGATAGGGATACCCTATCCCGCCATTCGTACAGTTACGAAACTCTTGTTTAATGCTGTCCGGCTATTATCTCCCCTTGTGCTCCACTCGTCGAACGTTAGTCGAATGAGTTCATGCTGGCAATGTGTTATGTATCGGAGATATGTCTTTTTTTAATATCCTTTTACAGGACAACGCTATCAACACCAGCATTTTACTGCTGGTGTTGATGTCTTGGCAAGTTTACGTTTAGTAGTTTTCCATTGCTTTCTGAACGACCGGCTCCCATACCAATTCGTTAAAACCCAGCGGGATGCGGTCTGCTGCCAAATCGCGCGAAGCTGTGTTTCGAACGCCGGTAAGTGGGATTACGAATCGCGTCCGTAAGACCTTCGCCACGGAGCAGGCTATCGGAGATATAACAACAAGACATTCATTATTTTGTTACGAGACACTTGAGACGAAAGTACAAGGACTCATGTTTTGCATAACAATAAGTGAAGCAACGAAAACGTGGAGTAGAATCAATAAGGTGTACCTCACGGCTTTCGGCCTATCTGTGCACATAGATCACACAATAATAAGAAACAACATGAATTGTACAGGGTGTATTTTTAATGACTGTGCAGTGTTAGAAAATATTGCCGGTCCAAGATCTGTATTTACCTATTATGTTGCATGAACTTTACAGAGGGTGAATACAAAACTTGGACCGGCAATATTTTCAAAATACTGCACAGTCATTAAAAATACACCCTATGCAACTATTTATATATGATGACGATAAACGGTGATGATTCAGTGCCGAAGGATAATATATCTCCAAATGTGACCTCCCGTTTGGACAGAAGAACGGTATACTAGGGTCATCGTTTTGTTTCTTTTCGCGGTACCTGCCTCAGTTTCAAAGCTCAGTGAACGGACATTTACATTATAATAATATAATTCTTATTCATATGTTTGTGTACTATGTCTGGTCCAAACCTACTGTTTTGTTTGACATCGAGTCAGTTAATAACTATAGCATCATATTCTGTTTAAAAAGTAAGTTATTGCATGTTCTTTTACAAGTCGTGGCATCCAAACTTCACGTATTAACAACTAGTATTTTACGTTTCTGTGGTGCAGTCTGTAAACCGCCCTGATGCTATACCGTATACGTTTTACAACTACATCACTGGGGGTCATGTGTTAGACTCCCCTTTTAGATATGGACTCTTTTTCAGTGACCTGTGATTCTAGTGACGAGGCTCCTCGTGACCTGTGCTCCTCGTGACCTGCCCTCCTCGTGACCTGTGCTTCTAGTGACCCGTGCTTCTAGTGACATGTTCTCAAAGTGACCTGTGCTTCTAGTGACCTGTGCTCAAAGTGATCTGTGCACAAAGTGACCTGTGCTTCTAGTGACCTGTGCTTCTAGTGACCTGTGCTTCTAACGACCTGCGCTTCTAGTGACCTGTGCTCAAAGTGACCTGTGCTTCTAGTGACCTGTGCTTCTAGTGACCTGTGCTCAAAGTGACCTGCGCTTCTAGTGACCTGTGCTTCTAGTGACCTGCGCTTCTAGTGACCTGTGCTTCTAGTGACCTGTGCTCAAAGTGACCTGTGCTCAAAGTGACCTGTGCTTCTAGTGACCTGTGCTTCTAGTGACCTGTGCTCAAAGTGACCTGCGCTTCTAGTGACCTGTGCTTCTAGTGACCTGTGCTCAAAGTGACCTGTGCTCAAAGTGGCCTGTGCTTAAAGTGAACTGTGCTCAAAGTTGTCTGTGCTTCTAGTGACCTGTGCTTCTAGTGACCTGCGCTTCTAGTGACCTGTGCTTCTAGTGACCTGCGCTTCTAGTGACCTGTGCTTCTAGTGACCTGTGCTTCTAGTGACCTGTGCTTCTAGTGACCTGTGCTTCTAGTGACCTGTGCTCAAAGTGACCTGTGCTTCTAGTGACCTGTGCTTCTAGTGACCTGTGCTCAAAGTGACCTGTGCTTCTAGTGACCTGTGCTTCTAGTGACCTGTGCTCAAAGTGACCTGCGCTTCTAGTGACCTGTGCTTCTAGTGACCTGTGCTTCTAGTGACCTGTGCTTCTAGTAACCTGTGCTTCTAGTGACCTGTGCTCAAAGTGACCTGTGCTCAAAGTGACCTGTGCTTCTAGTGACCTGTGCTTCTAGTGACC
Organism: Cepaea nemoralis; assembly: GCA_014155875.1. Taxonomy (NCBI): domain Eukaryota; kingdom Metazoa; phylum Mollusca; class Gastropoda; order Stylommatophora; family Helicidae; genus Cepaea; species Cepaea nemoralis. The sequence continues at coordinate 1,078,894 of JACEFZ010026865.1, read as the reverse complement.
TGTGCTCAAAGTGACCTGTCCTCAAAGTGACCTGTGCTTCTAGTGACCTGTGCTTCTAGTGACCTGTGCTCAAAGTGACCTGTGCTCAAAGTGACCTGTGCTTCTAGTGACCTGTGCTTCTAGTGACCTGTGCTTCTAGTGACCTGTGCTCAAAGTGACCTGTGCTCAAAGTGACCTGTGCTTCTAGTGACCTGTGCTCAAAGTGACCTGTGCTTCTAGTGACCTGTGCTTCTAGTGACCTGTGCTCAAAGTGACCTGTGCTCAAAGTGACCTGTGCTTCTAGTGACCTGTGCTTCTAGTGACCTGTGCTCAAAGTGACCTGTGCTCAAAGTGACCTGTGCTTCTAGTGACCTGTGCTTCTAGTGACCTGTGCTCAAAGTGACCTGTGCTCAAAGTGACCTGTGCTTCTAGTGACCTGTGCTCAAAGTGACCTGTGCTTCTAGTGACCTGTGCTTCTAGTGACCTGTGCTCAAAGTGACCTGTGCTCAAAGTGACCTGTGCTTCTAGTGACCTGTGCTTCTAGTGACCTGTGCTCAAAGTGACCTGTGCTTCTAGTGACCTGTGCTTCTAGTGACCTGTGCTCAAAGTGACCTGTGCTCAAAGTGGCCTGTGCTTAAAGTGACCTGTGCTCAAAGTGACCTGTGCTTAAAGTGGCCTGTGCTTAAAGTGACCTGTGCTCAAAGTTGTCTGTGCTTCTAGTGACCTGTGCTTCTAGTGACCTGCGCTTCTAGTGACCTGTGCTTCTAGTGACCTGTGCTAGTGATCTGTGCTAGTGGCCTGTGCTCAAAGTAACCTGTGCTCAAAGTGACCTGTGCTTCTAATGACCTGTGCGTCTAGTGACCTGTGCTACGAGTGACCTGTTTTCGAAGTGACCTGTGTTTCTAGTTAACTGTGCTTCTAGTGACCTGTGCTTCTAGTGACCTGTGTTTCTAGTTAAATGTGCTTCAAGTGACCTGTTCTCCCAGAAAGCCAAGATAACAGATTCACAATACAGAAATCGTTAGCAAGAATGATTTCATTGGGTTGCTAGATTTCTCTGGTGAAAATATATCATGATATCTTAAATGTACGCAACAACTGACAAAATTGATGGGAAGAGGGCAAAGCAAAGACAGAGAGTTAAATAATAGACGGTGTGGTTAAGTGGCACCATCCGGAAAAGAACACGGATCTGAACGGAAATTGGGGATCGTGTGTTCTAGCTAGCGATGATTTCCGACGCCTATCAACATGACACATGATGTCGATAGGCTAGCTTGGTGGCAAGGGACACTGGTAATAGGGAAAGCTAATCCACACACAAACATCAGTCCAGTGCCACTAGAGGTAACAGAACGTGTGTGGAATACACCAAACGCACAAACAAATTAGATCAGGAATGACTAAACAATGCAATAGGGATATCTTACTATTCTAAAATTGGAAATGAAAGTTTTAAAACATTACTAATATCGTGTCTATGTTTTCTATTTTCAAACACAGGCCACGAATTATCACAGAGAACGGCCATTTGATCTTTCAATCTGGTTTGAATCACAATATCACATTTAGGTCAGGGTCGGGGGGAGTCTACGTTGACAACCTTGACCTGAAATATGCAGTTGCCCAGGTAAGTTGCTCTCAGAAAACGTGAAGAAATGAGAGTGAGGAAAGGTGTGTGTGTGTGCGTGCGTGCGTGCGTGCGTGCGTGCGTGCGTGCGAGCGAGTGCAAATATTGAAGAATATCTAAAATATAATTTTTTGGGGGGTTTGCGTTCTCTTGCTTTGAACCCAAAAACATAGTTCAAACACATGCTACTTCATCTAGTGCACTGGGCTGATTTTTGCCTGTGGATTAACTTTTCCTATTAATTGTTTTGAATTTCCCTATTAAAACAATTAACGGTGCCTCTCGCAATCAGTCGAAACCACTCCAACTCGCAGATCTAATTTAAAAAACTTCTCTACTTTTATTGCTGTTCAGGTTTTCTGTACTGTTACTTTACAGTGAGAGACAATCAATCACAATTAAAATTAATACCCTTGATCGAGTCTTTGCTGTTTATTCCCAAAGTATCGACATAGTTCTTGCAGCGGTGTTTTATAAAAGGGTCCTTCGAAACTTATCTCTGTATTTACAAGGCATGTCGATTCTTGCATTTCCAATCTCGAAGCTTTAGATGGGAAATGTACAATTCCTATATTTATAGATCATACTTAGTCGATTTAGTCAGGTCTTAGCTATGACTGAGTTACTGTATGAAAGTAGACGGCAACACATGTTTTCTGTCAGAACCGAATACTGGGCGGTGCTCACCAAACCCGACACCCCACATTGTGCCAGCGGCTTCAAACGGAGGAGCGCAATTTGAAGGGTATAAACCTTATCCTGGTGCGAGAAAATGCTCCCTAAAGACTAAATGTCACGGCAGGGCAGACCAGGCCTTAAGCCTTGGCTGGCAACTGGTCAAGGATGGAATCTCTGACAGGCGGACAGTTAGAGTATTGCTTTGTGGTTTCAGCACCTTGCCTTGTTCCAGATATATTGGTGTTACCTTGCCTCTGGAGTAAACTAGGCGGGCCAAGAGAGGGATCATTCTGCATATGCAACTCATGCTGTCTACAATTCAGCTCAGGGTTTGTGCTATAGAGAGGTATATCTACGTCCCCGGCCTTACCACCACAGGTTGTAGTTGTTATGCCTTTATTTTATTGTAGCACAGTGTAACAAACTATCGTCTGTCAAGAGGGCAAGGTGCCAGTAAGTGAGTGATTATGTTATGTTAATGATGGCCGGCTCTGTGGCGAAGGGTTACAAATGCAATTCGTTGATCCCTAGTTAGTTTAGTTTAGTCGTTGGATCAACATCACGGCAGACGGTTTAACCCATAAGTGCTCCGTTTTCCTCCTAACTCAATCCTGAGTCTGCAGAAACTCAGCTAAATGCACGAACTCCGTTGCATCGGCGAGGATCCTGAAATACTTTGGGTAGATTTTTAACTCGAAATTTTGCCCGGGCAGCGCCGTTAGGCTACTCTTTTTCGATTTCCAACTGCCAAGGGATTTTTTACGTGCGCAACAAAACACACGGGCGTCCGATCTCACTACCCAGAGACCAGGGGAAATTTTATTACTGGAAGTCCAGGTGGATTTTTTAAATAAATCCCGGTCCTCACCGGGGCCTGAACTCGGAACCTCCAGCACTCGAGGCGGACACCACACCTTGAGACCACTCAGCCCCCGTTCATCCCGCACACCGTATCGAAACACAGCTGCGGGAGGTTTGAAAGCAGGCTGCCTTGTGTTGGCTTCCATACAATGGTATAAGTTCCGGTTCTTCAGAAAGCAATGGCAAACTACTGAACGTAAACTTGCCTATGAATTACAAACAGCCAAAATGTTAATTTCTAGGACATGTCTTGCAAAGTAAAGATAATCAGCGTGATACTAACCAAATCATCCAAGGATTACTGATTGGTCTATATAAAATGAGTTTATCATCATATCCTCAATGTGCTTTAGAAGTATAAACGCGCTCTTTACATTTACTTACTACGCCGTGTTGTTATGTTAAAAGCGTGAAACGCCCTAGATATACTGACATTAGTGAAGATAGAATGAATATCACAATTGTCTGAATGACAAGATTATGTAGTCTACACAATCTTACATATCAAAGAGTTAAGTTAGAAAACAGTAAACATCTTTTATATAAAGTAACAATGAATACTCTATATTTAGCACAATATGTGAAATTTACATGAGAAATAACAGGATATTGTTGGTGTACATATCATACAAAGTAGTAAGCCACATACAAGTTGCGTGCGTGCGTGCGTTCGTGTGTGTATGTGTGTGTGTGTGTGTGTGTGTGTGTTTGGAAGGGTGGGGGAGAGCTCAGATTAAGTGTCTTGTTTTAGCCAGTATCGTTCATCAATAGAAACCGACAACTTCGAATCATTAGACCACTAACAGGCTAACAGATGTGGTTATTGAAAAGATAAGAGCGTTTCGCTCTTAAATTTCCGGTGCGTTGGGGGCGAGGTAGGTGGTTCAACCCCTTCACAGGCACTAAGTTGGACTTACAGTTTACTTCTCGTTCAGAAAGCAACGGCAAACTAGCAGTGGCACCTTGTCGTCTTTACAGATGAAAGTATGTGGACTGGATCTAAAACTTCATCGCACATTGCTTAGGCTGGATTAAGAGAACATGTATTGCCCATGCAGCATGATCCTCTCTCACCCTGCCTTGTTTTGTCCAGACAAAAGGATGACCAGTACGTCTGGAAGCTGGGTAGGCTGCAGATGCTGCCGGCTCAGCATCGCCGCTTCCATGCAGCAGAAGGTGAATAACTACCAGGCCCTTACATTCGGAAGATTTTGACTTAGAGGCGTTCAGCCATATCCCTCAGCTGAGAGCCGTAGACCAAGCGTCTGTGAGAGTCATATAATTATTTCCGCCGTTTTAGCCGCGCTTGGTTGAATTCCTTCACTTTGCATTCAGAGCACTGGGCAACATCTGAACGTATAATTACATGGAAAATCAACCTCGGTTTGATCGCAACGTTCTGCAACGGACATGTAAAATGTTATGATCGCTAGCAGGGCCTAATCTACGCCATGCAGATGACCCAGTATTGGTGGCTAGTAACAATGTTGGAAGATGTTGGAAACATATCAACACTGATGGGAAAGATTTCAAAATAATACAGAATATTTACTGAAACTAAGTAGAAGCATTTGAAATGGGAATTAAAGAGGGCAGTTATAAAGAAATACAAGTAGGAGTTGGACAGGGATGCGTTTTGTCACCGGATCTATTCTCCATCTATAGAGAATTAGAACAAGAGAGATCAAATAAAAGCCAGGAATACTAATCGGAGGTTATAATACAAACAATATACGCTTTGTAGATGACATAGTTTTGGTGGCGGATAATGCAAAAGATCTACAACAATTATTGGACATTGTAGTAACAGAGAGTGCAAACAGAGGACTCTTCTAGAATATCAAGAAAACGGTAGCAATGATGATATCAAAGAAAAATGTGACACCAAAATGAGAAATTGAATTAGAAGGGAACATTCTTAACCAAGGGGATAATTTTAAATACCTAGGGGCATTTATAACATCAGAGGGAAGATGTACAACAGAGATTAAGAGCGGAATAGGGCAAGCAAAAGCTGCATTTCAGAAAATGAAAAATATCTTATACAATAAGTCACTATCATTGAATGTAAAAAAGAGAGTGCTGAAATGCTATACAGAACCTGTTTTGCTGTATGGCAGTGAATCTTGGAATGTAAATGAACAAACTAGGAAGCTTTTGGAAGCAGCAGAGATGTGGTTCCTGAGATGAATGTTGCGAATTCCTTGGTCTGCCAGAGTAACTAACAACAATTGCTTGAAAGAGGCTAATGAAACTATAAAATTATATGCAACAATAATAAAGAGACAAACAACATTCTTTAGTCATGTGATGAGACGAGAAGCATTGGAGAGCATCGTGGCTACTGGAAAAATGGATGGGAAGAGAGGAAAAGGCAGACCAAGAGAAGTGATGCTGGATGGATTGAGACGATGGCATGGAGGAATATCATCAGCAGAGTGAATCCAGAACACCAAAGACCGAGATCTGTGGAAAGACATGAACACCTCTGCAAGCAGGCAGGGCACTTGATGATGATAATGATGATGATGATGAGCAAGATCTAAGAAGCTACGTGTGGGTTTAAAAAGGCCAAAATAAAAGTAACTTTTTCGTGGCGTAATTTAACTTATGACCGAATATTCCGTAGTTTATTTTACTCGTTATATTCTATTTAATCTCTATTGATCAGAGTTCGTACTTCGCGTAAATCATTTCGACTAAGTATTTTATTGGCACCTTGCGTCTTCACAAGGCATAATAGTTAGTCGACAGATCACCCTCATTGCACATGGAACCATTCAGCCCATAAGTACTTAGATCACCTCCTCAGTAAATCCCGCAGCGTGTAGCGGCTTACGACACCAGTTCTGTGTTGGTTTATTAGTCTTCTTTGTCTTCCCGCATAGCGTTCTTATTTAGCCACACCTCTTTTAACTTGCTGTTCTCCAGTCGGACCATGGTTGTAGATTCACAGTCATCACCTGGTCCAAGCAAACGACTTACTTCTCGTAGAGCATAATTCATAATAACCTCTCCATAGCACAAAGCCTGGGCTGAACTTTACTCCAGAAGAAAAGTAACATAAATATATTTGGAACAAGACAAGCTGTAGAAGCTGGCGGATCAATGAATGTTTCGACACTAGACTAGTTGCCGACCAAGGGTTAGGGCCAGTAAAATACATAACATAAAAGAATATAAGTATAACACAACAGACAGTTTTTCTATAAGCGACTTATTCAGCTAAAGCCTGCCATGTTTGTTTCTACCTGGCAAGCCAGTTCCGGTGGCCTATTGCCGGTTTATAAAGTTGCAGAAGTCCAGAAGTACCCAGATTATAGAGTGGTTGATCCGTTGAGAATTACAGTGTATAGTTCTACAGCTGATGCGATCTTATGATTGATTAACAAGAATTCACGAAATTTACATTCAAAGCATACTTAAATGTGCTGTTTCTTTCTCATACTGTGTTGGAATGGTTCCCATTGTCCACAAAATGATTATTTCCTATATATGCATGGTTGTCTGGAACGCGTCTATCTTAATTTATTATTAAATTGTAATCAGATTAATAATTTATGATTATTAATTTAATTGATTCAATTTAAGGATAATTTACTTATACAAGAGAAGCCACGTTACTGCATATTTAAAAATCGATTCATCTAAACGAGATCCAATCATGGCTTGAGCAGAAATAACAGCTTTGATTTACACCCAAGATTTACGTCTACATACAAGATCTAAATTGGAATAAACATTGAATTGATACATTGGCTGAAACATGCAGAGGATCTTTAAATGTGCAGATTTTTCTCAAAGGAAATGGAAATGGTGCTAGCACTAACTTAATATTTATGTTGTATAAGTGTTACATTAGAGAAAGTTGGACTGTGAGTTTTATGTATGGTCCGTCAGCTAAATGCCACAAATATAAATGAGACTAAACTCAACATAGGCTTTATATATTATAAAAGACAATCCTAAAACTCCTATGGAGCCTTAAAGTTGCAATGGGAATTACTTTGTTACATCTTATGAAACCTAGTGAACAGTAACAGGCAGAATACAGAATGTGGCTTAGATATAAATATTAAAAATAAGAAAACTATGATAATTAGCAGTGGAAAGGAGAATCCATTAATATCCAAAATGGAAAACTGTGATAGTTAGCAGTGGAAAGGAGCCATCAATGAACACCACAGTAAATTAGGACATACTGGAACTAATAACAAACAAGTTTCTCCTATCTTGAACATGTAATAACAGATGATGGCAAAAGTGAAACAGACATCAAAAAGAGAATAGTAATGGCCAAAAAATGATTTCAACATCATGAGATCAGTATTAATATCTAGAGAGATTCACAACATATTAAAGATGAGAATTATCAAATGTTGCATATATTCAACACTACTATAAGGTATGGAAGTCTGGACAATGAGCAAGCAATTAGTAATAGAGGCCTTGGAGTTGTGGATATGCAGAAGAATGTCTCGTATTTCACAGAAACAAAAACAATAAAATATACAGATGTTAGAAAAACTGGGAATGCAAGAGTTTTGATGAAAAACAATAAAAAAGAGGCAAGTGAAATATTTTGGCCATGTTATAAGAAATAACAATCTTATAAAAACCATACTGGTGGGCAAGCGAGCAAGGGATAAACAATGATACAAGTGGGAAGATAACATCAAGAGATGGATAAACAGTAGTCTGACAATGTACAATCAAGGCAAGAGACAGAGAGTGTTGTAGATCCATTGCAGCCAACCTTCATTGTAGAGACGGCACTAGGCTGATTGACTGACACCTTTGAAGGAAGGAACTCGGATTAAAATTCACCATTAGAGTTTTAAAGGTACATGTCACCCATCATACAAGACAGTTTTTCAGCTCAAATATTAGGAGATCATTTGAATCATCACCAACATCATGCTGCAGCTCCTTTGCAGAACCTCGCTCTCACTACAGCTCACCGAAAAGTTTCTCAGTCTCTTGCAAATTCTCCCACATGTACAGTTAAGATCACAATATTTAACAGCATAACAGAATTGAAACATTCTGACTCCTTTAATAGTCTGTGATTACACAGTCTGCCTCAGTTAGTTTGTTACATTGTGCTTAAAAAAAAACAAGGCATGGTAACCTCTCTATCGCATAGTCTGGGCTGAATTGTAGAGACCATGTGTTGCCCATACAGCATGATCCCTCTCTCAGCCTGCTAGCTTACTCCAGAGGAAAGGTAACACCAATACATCTGGAACAAGACAAGCTGCAGAAACTGCCAAATCTGCAAAACAATGCTCTAACTGTCCACCCGTTGGAGCTTTGATCCTAGTCCAGTTGCCGATCAAGGCTTAATATAATAGATCATATATATTCTAATTATAACTCAGAAGGGTTGAAAAGGATATAGAAGACAAATAAGAAATAGATGCCCAGTCAGAATATTTTCATGGAAAATATTTCTAGTTGCTAAGAAGACGCTTGAGCATGAAGTAAATATTAATAAATAGATTGTGAATGGTGTGCAAACTACAGTTTATAGTCTCATCTTCTTGCTCTGTAAATATATTAGTTCATATTTATCATTAGGAGGTCAGCATGGCCGAATGGATAAGAATGCACATTCTTTAATATCTGGTGTTCTGATGCTAAGGTAAGGGGTTCAACCTCTACACTGGTCGGACTAAAATGTTGACTTCTCGTCCTTGACTTGGGGACGTAAGCTACAAATACCTCTGAAGTCGGAGTAGTTTCACCTGATGGCGAGGGACACTGGTAATTGGGAAAGCTAATCCACACGCAAAATTCAGTCCAGTACACTAGAAGTAGTTTGTACAGAACTACGCTTGAGGTCAAAGCGAGCGAGCGAAAAAAGAAAATTATTATTATCTATAACATCTTTTAGATACATAGATCATAATTTAATTTGTCAATATGTTGATCATAATTCCTTGACTTCTCCAATATATATATATATATATATATATATATATATATATATATATATATATATATATATATATATATATATATATATATATATATATCAACACCATCACTATCAAGTGCACTGCCAGCTGGTGTAGGCTTTCATGTCCCTCCACAGATCGTGGTCCTTGGTGTTCTGGATCAACTCTACTGATGCCAAATCTCAATCCATCCAGCATCATTTCTCTTAGTCTGCCTCTGCCTCTCTTCCCTTTGATCTGCCTTTGCCTCTCTTCCCCTTGATCTGCCTCTGCCTCTCTTCCCCTTGATCTGCCTTTGCCTCTCTTCCCCTTGATCTGCCTCTGCCTCTCTTCCCCTTGATCTTTCCAGTTGTCACAATGTTCTACCATGCCTCTCTTCTCGTCACATGACTAAACAAAGCCATAAATAACATGTACCATAAAAGGAACCTGCTTTGGATACCTGCAGTGTTAGGCCCATCACAATTTGAAAGATGGACAGTTTTACTCCTATAGCGAATGATGAGAACTGACATCGAACCCTTGTCCGATCGTACTTAAGCCATTGTAAACGTAACATCTTACCATTACACCAGTGTATCCAGTAGGTCAGGCGTAATTGAAAATTATCAACAATAAATGCAACACCTTTGCCACAATATTGTCAGACAGCTTCTGCCTCTACACCCATGTCAATAACAGCAACAATAACTGCCTCTGCTGCTACGACCACCACCACCAAACCAATATTGAAAACACAACTACCACTAGTATTTACTACTGCTATTGATGTTGCTAAAACTACAACTTTTTCTCTTGCACCTCCTCATTATTATTGTCTTCTTCTTCTTCTTCTTCTTCTTCTTCTTCTTCTTCTTCTTCTTCTTCTTCTTCTTCTTCTTCTTCTTCTTCTTCTTCTGCTGCTGCTGCTGCTGCTGCTGCTCCTCCTCCTCCTCCTCCTCCTCCTCCTCCTCCTCCTCCTCCTCCTCCTCCTCCTCCCTCTTCTTCTTGTCATCACAGAATGGAACCCAGGCCCACAACCAACTCATACCAAGATTTCTGTAGCCTTGTTCAAGATTGGTGGGATTGTGCAGCTGCTGCTACTGCTGCTGCTGCTGCTGCTGCTCCTCCTCCTCCTCCCTCCTTCCTTCCTCCTCCTCCTTCCTCTTCTTTTTGTCATCACAGAATCAGAATCTAGGCCCACAACCAACTCATACCAAGCTCTCTGTAGCCTTGTTCAAGATTAGTGGGATTGTGCAGCTACAGTTGTCTGCAGGATGAGGTAGCCAGTCTTTGACCAACCCTCCTTAGTCACCTGCTAGACATGCATGATAGATTACAGTATTAGTATTCTTTGCTCAGCCTGTGGATCCTGGCAACACAAGGGGAATAGAACTGCTACATACAGTCAGCATTAATGTTGCCAAAACATGATATTCTCATATAATTCATTCATGTTTCTTTTCAGACGCAGACAAATAAAGTGGCCATTGACAGAATTCAAACTTCACTGGTAAACAAAGTTTCGCCAAGCTTTCGTATTTATTGTTGTAATATTAAGTTTTATTACTTTTTGTTTCCTTAATCACACCTGTTTTACATTTTTCCATCTTCTATTGGTTAAAATAATGGGATCTGGCTGACACTCAAAACTCAGAAGAAAGGCCAGACGGACACATAATCAGACTTCTACTGGTATCATTAGTATTGGGACTCTTCACTGGCTGTTGTAAATGAGGACGGAGCACATATGGGAATGTTCTGAGTGCTATGATATCAGTTATTGACTCAACTCCATTGGTTAAACTGATTGATTGTTTAAAATGTATATGGGAACTTAACAAAAAAGATGGATGAGAAAGAGGATGTTAAACTATCATCATCATCACATAACAAGTAGGTCAGCATGGCCGAATGGATAAGAACACATATTCTTAAACATCCTGTGTGCTGATGCTGAGGTAAGGGGTTCACCCCCTACACCAGACAGTTGGACTAAAATGTTGACCTATCGTCCTTGACTTGGGGACATAAATTACAAGTACCTCTGAAGTCGGAGTGGGTTCGCTGTATGGCGAGGAATACTGTTAATAGGGAAAGCTAATCCACACACAAAATTCAGTCCAATACTACTAGAGATAGTGTGTATGGACTATGCTTGAGTTCAATCTGAGCAAGAGCAAAAAAAAGTTTGTTACTCTCATTGTCTGCCAGAATGTTATCTTGATACTTCACCAGTTTCCCTGCTTATGTTTATTTTATGACCAGGCTGTCTTTAATGTACTTGTAGAATAATATCTCAATATTTCACCAGTTTCCCTGTTTATTCTTGTTCATGACCAGGCTGTCTTTAATGCCCTGTGTAGAATGTTATCTCTATACTTTGCAGCTGTCTTTAATGTCCTGTGTAGAATGTTATCTCGATACTTCACCAGTTTCCCTGTTTATGCTCGTTCATGACCAGGCTGTCTTTAATGTCCTGTGTAGAATGTTATCTCGATACTTCACCAGTTTCCCTGTTTATGCTCGTTCATGACCAGGCTGTCTTTAATGTCCTGTGTAGAATGTTATCTCGATACTTTGCAGCTGTCTTTAATGTCCTGTGTAGAATGTTATCTCGATACTTCACCAGTTTCCCTGTTTATGCTCGTTCATGACCAGACTGTCTTTAATGCCCTGTGTAGAATGTTATCTCGATACTTCACCAGTTTCCCTGTTTATGCTCGTTCATGACCAGGCTGTCTTTAATGTCCTGTGTGAAGATGGATGTTATTATTAATTAAAATCAGATTCTATAGAGCAGCTGCGCTTATATACTTACATATCAACTATCACCCATACTGAAACAGTGCCACTATCCAGTGTCACCCGTCAAGTGCTGGAACGTCTACTATTCCTTCCCACGTTGCTTAATGGCAAAACTGGAAGATGATGATAATTATTGTGTTTTGGAAATTGCCGGTGCTGTATCTTAGGTACAGTGAACATGTTTAAAAATTCCCTGACATGCTGACACAAGGGTTCTAAATCAGCCGCAGACAATTTTGAAGCAGACCGCCATGCGTTGATTTCTAAAGTATGAGCGTCGCTTGCTCAGAAAGCAATGGCACACTATGTAAGGTAAAAATTGCCTTATTCTGGTGTTCATTGCAATGTTGTGTAAAGGACATTGAATTAACTTGTTTTTTGTGTATGGAAATTCATTCATGAAAGGAATGTGCATCTTGTTGGTTGGTAAACAGTTTCTACAATTGGAAATCTTTATTCTTTGAATGGTGTCTTAATGGGAGATCAACAAGATGAAGATACTCGATCACTATGACACCACGTTTGAGATCACTGGTATTCTGCCACATGTCACCTCAATCCTCTAGCCTGGGTTGTTCACCTAACACGTCCTGTTGTTGTTGCTATTGTTACTGTCATTGTGTTTATTGTTACTGTTGTTTTTGTTGTTGTTTTATTTTTGTTGTTGTTGTTGGTAAAATATCACCTTCATCACAGATAGTGTCATAAGTGCTCCAGTCTTCATCTATGGGTCGCACTAGGAGAACCTCAGGACAGTGCACGGACACCCGTAGACTTAGTGAGATTCATAGTGTGTATATTTCATGCAATATTCTTGTTTTTTGTTAGGTTTCTAACTTATATGAGAGGAATCACCTTGGGGGATGTAACATCAATAACACAAGATATGAGAGGAATCACTGTTGGGGGACATAACATCAATACCATTAGATATGAGAGGAATTACAATTGGGGGATGTAACATCAATAACATTAGATTTTAGAGGAATCACCATTGAGGAACATCAATAACATTAGATATGAGAGGAATCACCATCAGGGAACGTAACATTAGATATGAGAGGAACCACTATTGGGAGACATGACATCAATAACATTAGATATGAGAGGAATTACCATTGGGGGAAATAATATCAATAGCATTAGATTTTAGAGGAATCACCATTGGGAAACATAACATCAATAACATTAGATATGAGAGGAATCACCATTGGGGAACGTAACATTAGATATGAGAGGAATCACTATTCGGGGACATAACATTAAAAACATTAGATATGAGAGGAATCACCATTGCGGGACATAACATAAATAACATTAGATATGAGAGGAATCACCATTGCGGGACATAACATAAATAACATTAGATATGAGAGGAATCACCATTGCGGGACATAACATAAATAACATTAGATATGAGAGGAATCACCATTGAGGAGACATAACATCAATATTATTAGATATGAGAGGAATCACAATTGGGGGATATGACATCAATAACATTAGATATGAGAGGAATCACCATTGGAGGACATAACATTAGATATGACAGGAATCATTATTGAGAGACATAACATAACATTAGATATGAGAGGAATCACCATTTGGGGACATAACATCAATATTATTATTCACATAATCACACACTTGCTTAAACAGATGTAAACATACATACACATACTCATCCCAGACTAATAGCTCTGTATGCTGCTGCTGTCACATCCATACCTCTATGTGATAATGTATTATCTGTGACAACATCTCTTGTTTCAGGGTTCTGGAAATGTCACTGATCGACTTGCCAGCTTGGAGGGTGAAGTGCGACGTTATTCAACTCTCACACCCACAGTAAACGATCTGGCGCATGTTGCTAATGGCCTGAGGACACAGGTAAGAGAATGTGCCTGCGACTCACAACCTCTAGAATGTTAGCCGCATTGGTGTAGTTGTTAGTGCACTTAATTAACAAGACTGATGTGGGTTCATTCACCAGCAGTTGCAACATTTTATTTCCCAATCAGTATTTCTTTTGTGTGTGTGTGTCCGCTTGCTTTGAACTTAACCCTTTACTGGGCAGACGTTTGTCTATTTTGTAGCCCTGAACAGGCAAGAAGAATTTTGATGTTCGGTAAAATTTTGGGTTATGTTAGTAAAAATATTACATATAAGTTGTTAGTCAACAGATTTTAGTCAAATAGCAAAATGAAGGGAAAAGCATGCAAAATATTTTACTCATGTGAATGAGGCCGCTATTCCACACATGAACATAAATATTTACAGAATACAACAAATTGTGATTGTCAGTCATCTATACGGCAATTTACAAACATATTTTCTGAATCAGAATCACATTTCTTTAAAGTTCAACTCACGCCTGCTAACTCAAAGTAACACTGATCACTGATATCTAACTCCGATTAATAGTCAACTTCATGCCTTTCAATGTCACTTAATTGAACCCAGCAAAATCTCCACTATCACTTGAAGAATCACTGAAATCCATTTTGAAATACAAAGCGTAAAACCCACATAAACTATTTTTTAAAATCCTGTTCAAATTCAAAGTTACACGCTTGCGAATGGCAGCCACATTGTCAACCTATCGGCGAAACTGAAAGTAGACAATCGGAAAGTTGAGAGATCGCGTTTTTACAATGTATAATAGTCACTGGCGCCTTCGGACGGATTGCCCGTTCCTGGGTAGAAACGTTCCCGGACACTTTGCCCTGTAAAGGGTTAAGCAAAGTCCATACACGTCCTGCTACTTCTAGTGCACTGGACTGATTTTTTTTAGTGTGGATTAGCTTTCCCTATTACCAGTGTCCTTTGCCATCAGGTGAACCCACTCTGACATCTGAGGTGCCTAATCAGTATGGTTCTAATACCCCTGTGTTGCCTGGGCCAATGAGGAAAGCTGTCCAGAAACAAAAAACTGTCATCTACTGCCTACAGTACCTTGCAGTGTAGGACAGTGGATCTTGAGCCTGAGGAATTAAACCGCCTGGCTAGTGCAGTCGCCACAAACTGTTGTTTTGGTTTTTCTTTTTGCAACCTACAGAAAAAATCTGCATCTTACCAAAGATTTGAACCATCGTCTCCCGAAGAATCTGGCATTTTTAGCCACTTGGCCAATCAATGGGGAAAGCAAAGTTGCTAAAATAAAGGGGTTCCAAATGTTGCTGTTATAAAGTTGGGTGCGGGGTTGGGGTGAGCATCACATTACATAAATACCCCAATGGCTCGTGCATTCATCACCATTGCAGCAAAAGTCCCAACTCCTGGCCTTTTCATGGCGGACCTGCTTTAACTAACAGGAGAAGGGGTGTTGGCGAGTCACTGGCGCCGAAAAATAACCAGAACGCTGTAGATGTGTATGTACGTACATGCATGCGCAGACACGTGTGTGCGTGCCTACACACCTAAACTTGAGTAAGACCACAGTCTGCTCTAGCAAAGGAAAGGTGCTGAAGACGGAGGCAACCAGCCAGGAGGCGCACCACAGAAATCAGGATGCCACGCAATCACGCGTAATGAAATATGTCGACTACTGCTAAATGTTATGGTGCTCGCCCTGCTTTGGACCCCCAGGCAGGTGCAGTGCCGGGCCCTATGCCTCGAAAGGGTCCAACCACAACTACTGGAGGTCCTTCTCAAATGTCCTGTGGAGCCAGGGGACCTGAGAATAGAGCATCTGGCCATACCAAACAAAGACTAAAAATAATGCACTGGAATGCGGAGGGAGTCAGCAACAACAAAAAATAGAACTAGAAAACATCTTGGACCAAGAAAAAGTAAGCATATGTTGCTTGCAACAAACTCACCTCAATGAAAATATAGCCTTCAAAATCAGAGGCTACCAGTGTTACCGATCTGACCGAAAGGACAGGCGAAAGGGTGGGATACTGACCCTTGTAAAAAATAATATCACTGCTTCCCAAATTGAAGTTTACATGGAAGGGGCTGAGTATCGGACACTTAAACTTAAGACAGGCAATACAGACCTTCATCTGATTAATTACTACTATCAAAGTGATCGCCCACAAGCACTGGACACACTACCATTAAAAGAAAAAATGATTGTGTGTGGCGACTTCAACAGCCACTCGCAGAGCTGGGGCTATGATCATATGGAACAGAGAGGAGAGAGACTAGAAGACTGGCAGGAGCAGAATTAGATTCATCTTGATTAACAAGCCGTCCGACCCATATACTTTCTACTCGAAATCATGGCACACTACAACTACACCTGATCTGGCTTTTCATTCACCAGACCTGGAGTGGAACATTACACGAATTGTTGCCACCGGCCAGTCTTTCTAACTGTAGAAAATGTGCTTGTAAGTGAAAGCAGCACCCTCTTGAGGTGGAACTACAAGAAAGCAGACTGGGCAATGTACAAGCATTGCACCAGCATACTGGTTAGAAACCTGAATACTGAGAAAGACATAAATAAAGTAGTTGAAGAGTTTGGGAAATGCATACTACAGGCAGCGTGAGAAACAGTACCAAGAGGAGCCAGTAAACAATATAAACCCTACTGGAGTAGTGAACTGGAACAGTTGCATAATGATGTGGAAGTGTGTAGAAAGCAAGCAGAGGCCACACCCAGCCAAGAGCACCACAATAAATACCAGCACGCAAAAGCCAAATTTCAAAGGGCCAAGCTGCAGGCTAGACGGAAAAGCTGGCAGGAGAAAACAGAGTCACTGAACTTTGAAAGAGACACAAGGAAATTGTGGAAGCTAATAAAACAACTTAAACGATTAGGGCACAGGGAGAAACTCAAAAATTGCACTACATAAAGATGGAAACATCTTAACAGGAAAGCAAGCAGCTGACCATTTTGTGGACTCATTCGCACAAGATAACAATATCAAAATTAGCCCAGAGAAACAACAAGAGATTCGAGAGAAACGGCAACATACAGGACAGAAGGAAATAGTACATGAGGTTCTGGAGGCACCTATCACAATCAGTGAACTGGAGCTAGCCATATCAAAACTGAAAATGAGAAAGTCACCAGGAGCTGATGGTATCTCCAATGAAATGATCAGGAACCTAGGAACAGAGGCCAAAGCAAAGCTATTGCAGATCTTCAATAACAGCTGGACCTTAGGCAGTGTTCCACAAGCCTGGAGAGAAGCAATCATGATACCCCTCCTAAAATCAGGGAAAGATAGTTCCATTGCCTCCAGCTACAGACCAATTAGCCTCACCAGCTGTCTCTGCAAAACAATGGAGCTCATCATCAATCACAGACTGCAGTGGTACATTGAAAGTGAAATCATCCTTGTGCCACAGCAAGCTGGCTTTAGGCAGTGCTACTCTACAGAAGATCAGACAACCTACCTCTCTCAAGAAATTGAGGATGCATTCCAAGAGAAGAAGCTGGTGCTTACTGCATGGATAGATCTGAAGAAAGCCTTTGACAAAGTCTGGAAAGAAGGTCTGATGAAGAAACTGAGAAACTGTAAAGTCAGTTGAAGAATGTACACATGGGTGAAAGCATACTTGCACAACAGAAGAGCCAGAGTCCAGATAGATGGACTCAAGAGCAAGAAAGTACCACTGCGCCACGGTGTTCCCCAGGGCAGAGTCTTGTCCCCCACACTCTTTCTAATCTTCATCAATGATCTTGTTGCTAATCTACCGCATGGAATTAAAGCAGCAATGTACACTGATGACCTAGTTCTATGGAGCCTTGATTGGGAACTGGTATAGGATAAAAGCTCTGACAGGCGGACTGTTAGAGCATTACTTTGCTGATCCGGCAGATTCTGGAGCTTGTCTTGTTCCAGATGTATAGCTGTTACCTTTCCTCTAAAGTTAAATAGGCAGGTTGAATGAAGGATCATACTGCATGGGAAACACATGGTCTGTACAATTCAGCCTAGGCTTTGTGTTATGGGGAGGTATAACTCTATACCTGGTTCCTCCTATGGGTTTTAGTTGTTATGCATAGTCTAACAAACTATCTTATGTCAAGACTGCAAGGTACCAGTGTTTACATTCTCAACTGTTGAGATTGAAGAAGAAGGTACTCCAGTGAGCACCAACGATAATTTGTAAAACTATCTTCATTACTGTTTGCATCTAACACTGGACACCTCAGTAATTATGTTCATTCTTGTCTATTCTAGATTGAAAACACCCAGGTGTCATTGAACACAAGACTGGTTCATGTGGAGTCCCAGGTGGCAAATGCTCAAAACATCAGTGCTATTCGTACCATGGTTACAGGGCTAAGGAATAGGGTTCAAATTCTGGAGAATAGTGTAAGAATAATTCTTGAAGATAACAATTATTCAGACCAATCTTATTAATTAAGTGGCCGGATTTGTGTGTACACGTTTTAAGCTTTCTCTGATAAGTGTTTGTGTTGTTTGCTAATTTGCGTTGTTTTCATTTCTGATTAGTGTTGTTTTCTTTTCTGAGTTTTGTCTTTTTTTCTAATGAGTGTTGTTGTGTGGTGAAATTATTTGAATTTTAATGACATACAACTTGTGTCTTAGCAAGGCAGGGTCTAAAAGGATGCAAAAATATGGTGAATAAAAGGCAACATAAAGTCGAGACAAAAACACAATAAGGATGAAAAAGTAGTAGTAACATTACAAGAAGAATAAATATAAGAGCAAGAAACAGCAGCATCAACAGAAGAAGAACAAGAAATGAGGAAGAAGAGAAAATAAACATGAAGAAGCAGAAAGAGGAGGAAGGTAAAGATGCTTATGATGATTATAATTATGATGATCCTGATTTGAAAATCACCTGATTAAAAATTTCTAGTGGTATCTCCCAGTGATATGCCAATGATATCTAGCCATTGACAACTAGTGATATCTTCCAGTGATATCTAGTGATGTCTCCAAGTGATATTTCCCAAAGATATTTCATAGTGCTGCCTACCAGAGATATTTCATAGTGCTGTCTACCAGTAATATCTCATAGTGGTGTCTACCAGTGATATCTCATAGTGCTGTCTACCTGTGATATCTCCTAGTGCTGTCTATCTGTGATATCTCATAGTGCTGTCTACCTGTGATATCTCTCAGTGATATCTCATAGTGCTGTCTACCTGTGATATCTCATAGTGCTGTCTACCTGTGATATCTATCAGTGATATCTCATAGTGCTGTCTACCTGTGATATCTCATAGTGCTGTCTACCTGTGATATCTCAGTGATATCTCATAGTGCTATCTACCTGTGATATCTCTCAGTGATATCTCATAGTGGTGTCTACCAGTGATATCTTTCAGTGATATCTCATAGTGGTATCTACCAGTGATATCTCTCAGTGATATCTCATAGTGCTGTCTACCTGTGATATCTCTCAGTGATATCTCATAGTGCTGTCTACCTGTGATATCTCATAGTGCTGTCTACCTGTGATATCTCTCAGTGATATCTCATAGTGCTGTCTACCTGTGATATCTCTCAGTGATATCTCATAGTGCTGTCTACCTGTGATATCTCTCAGTGATATCTCATAGTGCTGCCTACCTGTGATATCTCATAGTGCTGTCTACCTGTGATATCTCATAGTGCTGTCTACCAGTGATATCTCATAGTGCTGTCTACCTGTGATATCTCATAGTACTGTCTACCTGTGATATCTCATAGTGCTGTCTACCTGTGATATCTCTCAGTGATATCTCATAGTGCTGTCTACCTGTGATATCTCTCAGTGATATCTCATAGTGCTGTCTACCTGTGATATCTCATAGTGCTGTCTACCTGTGATATCTCTCAGTGATATCTCATAGTGCTGCCTACCTGTGATATCTCATAGTGCTGTCTACCTGTGATATCTCATAGTGCTGTCTACCTGTGATATCTCTCAGTGATATCTCATGGTGCTGTCTACCTGATATCTCATAGTACTGTCTACCTGTGATATCTCATAGTGCTGTCTACCTGTGATATCTCTCAGTGATATCTCATAGTGGTGTCTACCAGTGATATCTCTCAGTGATATCTCATAGTGGTCTCTACCAGTGATATCTCTCAGTGATATCTCATAGTGCTGTCTACCTGTGATATCTCTCAGTGATATCTCATAGTGCTGCCTACCTGTGATATCTCATAGTGCTGTCTACCTGTGATATCTCTCAGTGATATCTCATAGTGTTGTCTACCAGTGATATCTCATAGTGCTGTCTACCTGTGATATCTCTCAGTGATATCTCATAGTGCTGCCTACCTGTGATATCTCATAGTGCTGTCTACCTGTGATATCTCTCAGTGATATCTCATAGTGCTGCCTACCTGTGATATCTCATAGTGCTGCCTACCTGTGATATCTCTCAGTGATATCTCATAGTGGTGTCTACCAGTGATATCTCATAGTGCTGCCTACCTGTGATATCTCTCAGTGATATCTCATAGTGCTGCCTACCTGTGATATCTCTCAGTGATATCTCATAGTGCTGCCTACCTGTGATATCTCATAGTGCTGTCTACCTGTGATATCTCATAGTGCTGTCTACCTGTGATATCTCAGTGATATCTCATAGTGCTGTCTACCTGTGATAGCTCTCAGTGATATCTCATAGTGCTGTCTACCTGTGATATCTCATAGTACTGTCTACCTGTGATATCTCTCAGTGATATCTCATAGTGCTGTCTACCTGTGATATCTCTCAGTGATATCTCATAGTGGTGTCTACCAGTGATATCTCATAGTGGTATCTACCAGTGATATCTCTCAGTGATATCTCATAGTGCTGTCTACCTGTGATATCTCATAGTGCTGCCTACCTGTGATATCTCTCAGTGATATCTCATAGTGTTGTCTACCAGTGATATCTCATAGTGCTGTCTACCTGTGATATCTCTGTGATATCTCATAGTGCTGCCTACCTGTGATATCTCTCAGTGATATCTCATAGTGCTGCCTACCTGTGATATCTCATAGTGCTGCCTACCTGTGATATCTCTCAGTGATATCTCATAGTGCTGCCTACCTGTGATATCTCATAGTGCTGTCTACCTGTGATATCTCATAGTGCTGTCTACCTGTGATATCTCTCAGTGATATCTCATAGTGCTGTCTACCTGTGATATCTCATAGTACTGTCTACCTGTGATATCTCTCAGTGATATCTCATAGTGCTGTCTACCTGTGATATCTCTCAGTGATATCTCATAGTGGTGTCTACCAGTGATATCTCATAGTGGTATCTACCAGTGATATCTCTCAGTGATATCTCATAGTGCTGTCTACCTGTGATATCTCATAGTGCTGCCTACCTGTGATATCTCTCAGTGATATCTCATAGTGCTGCCTACCTGTGATATCTCATAGTGCTGTCTACCTGTGATATCTCTCAGTGATATCTCATAGTGCTGCCTACCTGTGATATCTCTCAGTGATATCTCATAGTGCTGTCTACCTGTGATATCTCATAGTGCTGTCTACCTGTGATATCTCTCAGTGATATCTCATAGTGCTGTCTACCTGTGATATCTCATAGTGCTGTCTACCTGTGATATCTCTCAGTGATATCTCATAGTGCTGTCTACCTGTGATATCTCATAGTGCTGCCTGCCTGTGATATCTCTCAGTGATATCTCATAGTGCTGCCTACCTGTGATATCTCTCAGTGATATCTCATAGTGCTGTCTACCTGTGATATCTCATAGTGCTGTCTACCTGTGATATCTGTCAGTGATATCTCATAGTGCTGTCTACCTGTGATATCTCTCAGTGATATCTCATAGTGCTGCCTACCTGTGATATCTCATAGTGCTGTCTACCTGTGATATCTCATAGTGCTGTCTACCTGTGATATCTCATAGTGCTGTCTACCTGTGATATCTCTCAGTGATATCTCATAGTGCTGTCTACCTGTGATATCTCTCAGTGATATCTCATAGTGCTGTCTACCTGTGATATCTCTCAGTGATATCTCATAGTGCTGTCTACCTGTGATATCTCATAGTGCTGTCTACCTGTGATATCTCATAGTGCTGTCTAGCTTTGATATCTCTCAGTGATATCTCAGTGCTGTCTACCTGTGATATCTCCCAGTCATATCTGCCATTGATATCCCACAGTGGCTGTCATTAGAATAAGAGTTAATTATTGTAAGGTAGAACATTATTGAGCCTCAAATAACTTGGAATATGCAAATTTCTAGGTTGACAACTTACAAAGAAATGGCACTCATCAGATTCAGCGAGTGAGTTATGCACCTGACAGTATTCACACGCTTTCAATGTCCGCTCTGTGTTTTAATGAAAATTCATTATTTGAGATTTAATTTGCTGACTAACATGCTCTCTGCACTTTACTAACACCTTTCATAATAAAAAAAATACTCCAACTCATTTGCTTTTAAAGAAACAAATCAGTTCAAA
The DNA here is from genome assembly GCA_014155875.1 of Cepaea nemoralis. NCBI lineage: Eukaryota > Metazoa > Mollusca > Gastropoda > Stylommatophora > Helicidae > Cepaea > Cepaea nemoralis. The sequence goes on along the minus strand of JACEFZ010026865.1, from coordinate 1,056,638 downwards.
ATACAAATACAAATCTGATTACTTGACATTCAGATGTAGTGCAGTGGCAGACATGCTTTGCCTACTGGCTCAGTGTTCTTGTGTTCGTGTGGCCATTAAGACGGGATTTATTCACTGTCCTTGTCTCCTAGGTCAACACAGCCTAAAATGGCTACCAGGAAATATACTGGGAAGTCAAGGGGGCTGCCATGATGTTGACCATGGCACTTATTGGTGTCACAATTGTGTGGTAGCACCATGTACCGGATAGCCTCATGGCATGAAACCAGGTCCTTTTCTTTGCTGAACATTCACCAAATTGTAACAAGGTATAATATAAAGAATATTCTAGACAACAAAGAAAGAAATATCTCAAGACAGAGCTTTGAACTCTGATTATGAAAATAAAATGCAAAACAGCGTATTCCCTTAGTGAATGTAAACGCAGAAGCTCCAACAATATGTTGCACGATTTATTGCCTGGTATATTTTGCTGCATCTTGTCAGGTGCATACTGCAGAGTGATATATCATATAAAGTGAATAAACGAATAATACTCCAGCTGAAACAAAACACAGTCAGAGGTATTGTTTGAATGTGGAACATCTGTTATCCCAACGATAATTTCAGATTTACAATGAACTCTTTCTGTTTGCACAAAACCAACTGGAAAGTAAAATGATTTCTTACAAAAAGCGGATAAAATGTTTATGTTCCATTTCCTTAAAATGTGTAAAGTATAGCAGTTATAGCTAGTCCCTGTTCCAACTTCATGGCAAAGGGTTTCCCCCTTATACTCCATTCCTGTGCCAGTGAATATCACATAAAATGCTCCTCAATGCCCCATGTATAAAGTGGAAAAGACAGGAGTCTCTACAAACCAACAGCCTGCACAGGTATACTATGCATAATGCCGCTGCCACAATGCCAACATGGAATTCCGCCACGAAAAATACAGTTCATTGTCGATGGAAGTGGCTGTCACTATAAAACCAGCAGCCACACATTACTGCATAAGGCAACCCAGTTAGTTCAGCAATCGGCCAGCCACCCATTTTTATGAACATACAGATCACGCTACCAACCGTGGACAGATTTAAAAGAACTCCACACGAAATTCACAGCTTACAGTGTCACTTCATGCACTCAACTCAGTATCAGAGTGACGAAACCATGCACTACCAGTCCAACATGAGGAAAATGCGTAAGAAAACCGTAGCCACAAGAATAATCACTCCAGAGGCCTTAATAGCTCAACCGCCTATCCTCCATGTTGGGGACCTGGAAGTGAGGACAGCAGTTATATTACTCTCGAGTTACCTGGGTCCACAAAGGAAGCAAAGAATAGTCACACTCTAGCCATGCATGTCAGAAGAGGCAACTAGGGAGGGTTGGCATGTAACTGGTTGATCCCCATGAAGAAAACTTCAACAGAATCCAACCAGTCAGTAATATCTACAGAGCGGTTGCAATGATAGCTTATGGACCTGTGCTCCACTGGGGGTTTACGGTGGAAGAAGAAGAAGAAAGCAGTTGTTTGTAATGAAAGAATTAAAAGTTTTGAATGGATCCATGACAAAAAAGAGGAGTGTCTGGCTGAGCGGCTAGAATGCCAGGACTTTATTAAAGAGACCCAGGTTTGAATCCTATCTAAGGTGTCAGATAATTTCTGTCAGGGCATAAAGTAAGGCCTAACCTACTCAGCTCATGATGACTACCTTAGCCAGGCAGCCTTACTTCCTCAGGCAGGCTCAAGGCCTCTCCCCACATGTGTCCTACATCACAGGGTGCTATAAACATTGACTCTGACATGACAAAAAAATTAAATTAATACAGTCACTGGAATGTAATCAAAACTACAGCGAATGTTACAGATAAAAAGCCTTCAAATTAAACCAACACAGAACTGGTGTCGTTAGCCGCTACACACTGCTGGTTTTACTGAGGAGGGGATCCTAGCACTTATGGACTGAATGGTTCAATGTGCAATGAGGATTATCTGTGGGCTAACTAACTAACTAGCTTCATCAGGTAAACTCGTTCTTCTCCTCATTCTAGTCTTGTCTACACAAGAAGCCCCGTATGTTGTTGTATTTGGAAGCTCATTGAGACTTCCCTAATAGCAAATATAAAAGTATACCATCCTTCTCTTATTTGGTAAAAGTCCATACACTCCACACAGAGTCAAAAATGATTTATGAGAAGCTAGAAATAGATATCTGACCTTTAAACGGGTCCGCCCTCATTCATTTATTTGTAGTCAATGATAAATAATCTACACATCAGGTACACCATCATGCCATGTTGGTAACATTCTGCCTTTTTCTTATGTTCAGAATACAGGAGGAGGAAGTGGGGAGAATGGTGGTGGAGGAGGAGGAGGTGGCGGCGGAGGAGGTGGCGGCGGAGGAGGTGGCGGCGGAGGAGGTGGTGGCGGAGGAGGAAGAGCAAATAGGCAACTGCGAAACAGGGTATGCCTAACACAAAGGCATGGCATCATATGCATGAGTTAATATGAAATGGGGAATATAGTCTTGGAACTTTGCATGTATAGTGAGGCATGGGTTAATATGAAATGGGGAATATAGTCTGTGGAAACTGCATGTTTAATGAGGCATGAGTTAATATGAAATGGGGAATATAGTCTGGAAACTGTGCATGTATAGTGAGGCATGGGTTAATATGAAATAGAGAATATAGTCTTTCGAAACTTTGCATGAGGCATAAGGCATGGGTTAATATGAAATGGGGGAATATAGTCTGTTGAAACTTTGCATGTATGGTAAGTAAGGCATGGGTTAACATGAAATGGGGAATTTAATCAGTCGAAACTTTGCATGAGGCGTAAGGCATGGGTTAGTATGAAATGGGGAGTATAATTTGTTGAAACTGCATGTGGCTTAAGGAATGAGTTATGAAATGGCAAATATAGCCCATTGAAACTTTGCATGTAGAGTAAAGAAAAGTTAGTTGCATATCCTTTACAGGACGTCACAGTCAACCCCAGATTTTTTTGGCTGTTTGTGATTTCTTGGCGAGTTTATGTTCAGTAGTTTGCCATTGCTTTCTCATTGACCGTCACTCATACCATTTTATGAAAACCAACGCAAGGCAGTCAGCTGCCAAATCGACATGCAGCTGTGTTTCAAACGTGGTATGCGGGATTACAAATTGTCTGTAACCCCTCTGTCACAGAGCCGATATGTAGAGTAAAGCATGAATTAATACAAAATGGTGGAGTATAGTATGTTACAAAAAGCTGCCAGAATAATTAACAATGATTGCCTGGATGAGGCTAATGAAAGTAGAAGATTAAATACAACTTTGACAGTGTTCTCTGGTCATGTGATGAGAAGACATTCAAAAACATCTGTGATGACTGGAAAGATCAGTGGGAAAATAATCATTGGCACACCTAGAGAAATGATGCTGGATGGACAGATGGTGGCATGGAGAAATACCATCAGCAGATTTGATCTGGAACACAAAGGACCGAGATCTGTGGAAAGACATAAACACGTACAGCAGTTGGCAGGCCACATGATGATACTCTTTTTGAAACTTTGCATGTGGAGACAGTGTTTTTGTCTGGAAAATTAGTGTGTTGGGGCAATCTTTTCGTCTGGAAACCTTGGTTGTGGAAACAATCTTTTTGTCTGGAAACTTTGGTTGTGGAGACTGTCTTTTTGTCTGGAAACTTTGGTTGTGGAGACTGTCTTTTTGTCTGGAAACTTTGGTTGTGGAGACAGTCATTTTGTCTGGAAACTTTGGTTGTGGAGACAGTCTTTTTGTCTGGAAACTTTGGTTGTGGAAACAGTCTTTTTGTCTGGAAACTTTGGTTGTGGAGACAGTCATTTTGCCTGGAAACATTGCATGTGGAGTCTCTTTTTATGCAATTTCACTCCTTTGCCCGAAGCCATTGGCACAATGTGGGGTGTTGGGTTCAGTGTGTGTCGCCAAACATTTGGCTGTAATAGAAAGCAGGTAGTACTAGTTACTGTCATACCTTGACTAAGACCTGCCACCTAGCATAGACATTCATACATTTGTACAGATCTCAATCCTTGTTGTCCGGGTTCAATTCTGTTGATTATATTCCTCCAGGCCACTATTCCATTTTATCCATCATTATTTCTCTGTCTGCCGCTGCCTCTTATACCACTGATCTTTCCAGTCGTGTTTTCTAAAGCCTCTCTTCTTATTACATGACCAAAGAGCATTGTTTGCCTCCTCCTTATATTTGTGTATACTGTTCTCCTTTCATTAGCCTCTTCCCTGTTAGTTCTTTGCAATCTGACAACTAATATGACTTTCATTGTTAAAAGCCAAGCCACCATTAATCTAGCTTCATGACTACCTATAAACTTATTCTTGGGGAACTAATGTTGGCGGTTTTCTCTTGCCTTTAACATCTACACAACAGATTTACGTGCTATAAATGTTCTTGAAAAATTCTTGGACAACCTTGAACAAAGAGGAAGACAAATGTGACATTCTAGAACATCGATGAAAACTGGCCCATAAACAATAATCAAGAGTCGGAAAGAATGGCATTGGAAGACATGGTTCATGGAAGGAAGAGATAAGATTGACCATCGCAGAGGTGGACACTGGACATAAACTGATTCACTGCCAAACAGAAAGTGGGTCCTGACCAAACAGAAATTGGTGGCAGAAATTGGAAAGTAGGGGTGTTTCATAGTATTGATCTAAAAATGGTTAAAATGGTCTGATATTGTTCGAAAGGCTTATCTTTTTCATTTACCGGGCACTACAAATTGCAGAAGGTGTGGGAAATGAAACAAATAATACACTGTCATCTATACTGTACCACGGAAGTGAATCAGTTAATGACACCTTGGGCATGAAACGTGTTGAGGCAGGGGAGCTTGTAAAGGATGGAGAGTCTTTTCCATGGGCTATGATGAGAATAATGTTCTGTAAACGATGTGCTGCATGCTGATGCATGCAGGATATTCTTTATGTATATTTCATTGTTTGCAGTATCTTTGATGTGATTTATATATGTTTGATGCATGCAATAGCTTTCCTAATTACTGAGTGTAATCTTGCCTAGTACATCAGCAGCAGCTGAAAAATGCTGATGTTGACTGCAATGTCCTGTAAGGGATACGCAAAAAAAAAAGCTTTCCTGCTGTTTATATACATTTTATTACATGCATTAAGTTTAATATTCTTTATATACATTTCATTGTACTCAGTAATTTTCATATTCTGTATGTATGTTTTATTGCTTGCAGTAACTTTCTTGCTGTTTACATCAGTGTTTCCCAACGTGGGGCCCACGCCCCACAGGGGGCAATTCGATTGTTAAAGGGGGCAATACGAAAATGAATGAAATCGGCTGGATATAACAAAATGGGCAGACTTGAGACTGAAGTTAACTAAATTGGAACCTGACATAAAATCTCTTTGCAGCAAGCATCAAGCGCAAGGATCTCACTAAATTTAAATAATTACTAATAATTAAAATAATATAGAAAAATCTTTCAGTAAAATTATTTTGTACTTGAATTTCAGTTCTCCATTATACGTTTTGAAAATTTACTTACTGTGTTTGCTCAATAATTTCCTATTGATTTCTTCCTAAAACCTATCATTCAAGTTTCTTTAGTGAACATTTCAATTTTTGAATATTAAAAATAATGTATATGTTAGGGGGGGGGGGGGGCATAAGAATTTTAGAAAGGCTTAGGTGGGGCATAGCACAAAAAAGGTTGGGAAACACTGGTTTACATACATTTCATTGCATGTAGTAACTTTAATACTGACTGACTGGCACCTTGCTGTCTTGAAAGACAATAGTTTGTAAATTGGAGTTACAGTTCTCCATAACACAAAGCCTGGGCTGAGTTTAGAGATTGTGTGTTCTTTATATGCATTTCATTGCATACAATAACTTTAATATCTTAAACATGTTATTGCATGCAATAAATTAAACATTCTTTATATACATTTTATTACATGCATAACATTAATTTTTATATACATTTCATTGCGTGCAATAACTTTAATTAACATCCTTTATAGACATTTCATTGCATTCATAAACTTTAATATTCATTCTCTCTCTCTCTCTCTCTCTCTCTCTCTCTCTCTCTCTCTCTCTCTCTCTCTCTCTCTCTCTCTCTCTCTCTCTCTCTCTCTCTCTCTCTCTCTCTCTCTCTCACACACACACACACACACAGACACACACACACACACACAGAGGGAGAGAGAGAGAGAAATTGTGTTGAGTAACTTTCCTTATATTTGATTGCTTGCAGTAACTTCTCTATTTTATACATTATTGTTTATACTACCGTGTTTCCCCGAAAATAAGACCAGGTCTTATATTAGTTTTAGCTTTAAAAAATGCACTAGGGCTTATTTTCTGGGAATGTCTTATATATATATTTTTTTCCCCCCGCATTTCCATCCTGTTTCAGGATATTGCGGCCAACATCAGCATCGTTCAGCTGTTTGTTGATTCCTAGGCTAGATTACGCTCATCAGCATGCCCGACTTTCTGAGCGACTGGATGCATACTCTCATAAGTCACTGACGCGACTCGAACCGCTTCCAATTCTCGTGCGCTCACGTCAACCACGAGAGTATTCGGGGTTACGGAGAAAGCTGCTAACTCCTTGGCCAGGAAGACCGGCATATATCTATAAAATATATATATATATATATATATATATATATATATATATATATATATATATATATATATATATATATATATATATATATATATATATACAAATCTACATTTATTCATGTACAAAATTCTACATTTAATTAAATACAGTCATGCCATCTTCTTCTGGAACATCATAACTCTCCAAATCCTGAATTCCGGCCTGAATTTCTTGCGGCTCCATTTCCTGTAGAACCCTTCATCCCCGTCTCTCATGTCCAGCAATAAAGCTTTCATTAAATGAGCATTTCTTGTCCACGTAGCCTGCTGATAGTGTGATAGTGCATTGGTAACTTTATTTCACGTGAGTGACATATCGAATTACGAACCACATCTGTTCAAGGTCATACGCACCAGTGGTGTCTGTACTCTGACTGGCCATTTGGCAACAAGTCTCATTCTAGCTGACGATCTTAAATACAACTTATTATAGGGGTAGGTCTTATTTTCGGGGAAAAACAGTAGTTTTAACTCTTTCATGACATTTCTTACTGTAACTCTCTCTAAAAATGCAGTTGTCAATTACAGCTGTCATGCTTGGATATGGAGGAGTTTTACTATCTCCTTTAAGGAACAAATTAAGCTGATGTGGCTGATCTACGATAAGATAGATTAGTGTAATTACAAGCTGGTAAACACAGAATTGAGAAATATATTTCACATGTCCGGTAAACAATTAGGAACTTGGCTGAAGGGGTAATGAAGCGCAGTTTCTAAACTCCCTGACATACCGAGTTGAGGGTTTGAAATCAGATGCAGGTGATTTAGAAGCAGATCAGTTTGCATTGATGTTGGGAGTATGAGGTGTCAGCTGTTTAGAAAGCCATGGCAAACTGCTGAACATAAAATTACCTGATAAATAACAAACAGCCAATATATGCTGGGGTTGATTGCAATGTCCTGTAAAGGCATGTAACTAACATAAGTAAATAATAAACATGTTGTGTATTGTGGTAGCAAATTAGTTCATATTCTTTATATTATTGTTAATATTGTTCATATCATTGTTAATGTTGTTTATGTCATTGTTAATATTCTTTATATCATTGTTAGTCGTCTTTATATCATAGTTAATATTGTTTATGTCATTGTTAATATTGTTCATATCATTGTTAATATTGTTTATGTCATTGTTAATATAGTTTATGTCATTGTTAATATTGTTTATGTCATTGTTAATATAGTTTATGTCATTGTTAGTATTGTTTATATCATTGTTAGTATTCGTTTAATATCATTAGTTAAGTATTTTATGTCATTGTTAATATTGTTTCATATCATTGTTAATATTGTTTATGTCATTGTTAATATAGTTTTGTCATTGTTAATATAGTTTATGTCATTGTTAATATTGTTTATATCATTGTTAATATTGTTTATATCATTGTTAATATTGTTTATATCATTGTTAGTATTGTTTATATCATTGTTAATATTAGAGCCTTGAGATTAGAAAAAGAATCGGCATGGAAAAAATTAGCCTTTTCAACAAGGAAAAAAATACCATACCAACAAAGAGCTATCAATTGCCGTGAGATAAAGAGTGTTAAAGTGACACACATAACCAATGAAGTCTATGAGACATGGACAATGAGCAGACATGTCTTTATTTTCATTCTCTCACGGTTATTCTTGCAGCCCTTCTAATGCATCCCACCTCTGTTGTTATGATTTTGCTCTGATTAACTGCATTAAGTGTCCATGTTTGACACTGGTAGAATAATGTTGGCCAAAACATATTTTTATGAGATTTGCTTTAGTACTTATACGGCTCTGTGGTGAAGAGATTGCCGACACAATTTGTATTCCCGCATACTACGTTTGAAACACAGCAGTGGGCGATTTGGAAGCAGACAGTCTTGTGTTGGTTTCTATACAGTGGTATGAGTGCCGGTCATTCAGGAAGCAATGGCAAACTACTGAAAGTAAACTTGCCCAGGAATCACAAACAGCCAACAAAATGCTGGAGTTGATGGCTACATCCTGTAAAGGATGTGCAACAAACTGTTGAAGTATGTGTAGGTATCTTTCCATGTGATAGAAGTGATGCTGGTTGTCCCACTACCTGGTTTGTCTTTCTTCACTAAACTCAACTAATAGTTCATTTCATTTTATTTTGAATGCAACATGAAGAGTGCTAACTAATTTATGATGTTTCTGTCAATGAAAGGTCACTGCTTTGGAGGACGCTGTCAGGAATTTGCAAGCAGTAAGTACTGTCGTGACAGAATCACAATCATCATGTGCCCTACCGACTTATATAGTTATTCATGGATCTCCACAGATATGTACCTGGCGCGCTGGGTCAATTATATTGATGACATTCCTACCCGCCACCCTCCCACTCCATCAAGCATTATTTCTCTGGGTCTGCCCCTGCCTCTTTACCATCGATTTTTCCTGAGTTCAGTGTTTTCCTCTACCTCTCTTCAAATGCCAACTCCGTGGGGTTACAAACACAATTCATAATCTCGCATTTCGTGTTCAAAACACTGCTGCGGGCAGTTTGGAAGCAGACTGCCTTGCATTGGTTTCCCATACAAAGGTATGAGTGCCGGTCTTTCAGAAAGCAGTGGCAAACTAGTTAATGTAAACTTGCCAAGAAATCACAGAAAGCAAAAAAATGCTAGGGTTGACTACAATGTCCTGTAAAGGATATGCAGCTAACTTGTAACTCTTCACATGACATGACCAGAGAACACTTTCTCATGTTTGTATATATACGAGGGTAAGTTAATAAGTCCACCAACATTGATGCACTTATCCCATTATCCCATTATTATAGAACTGCGTGCTTTGTTTTCATTTACCTGCCATCCCACAGAACTGTGTGACTTACTTATTGACTCGCCCTCGTAACTTTTTCTACCCGGCTATGCACCGCTTTACGGGATAAACATTTGTCAGCATAAACTGAAAACCCACCTAGGTGGGAGACATTTCATGAATGACACCGAAGTTGAATGTGTAGTGAAAACGTGGTTGAAAAAATAGAGCACGCAGTTCTATGCTGCCAGTTTGGGAGGACTGATAAAACGATGGGATAAGTGCATCAATGTTGGTGGAAATTATGTTGAGAAATAAAGGGACAATATATTTAGAAAATAAACTGGTTTCAAGTTGTTATCGTATTTAGTTATTTTTCTACAGCCATTTGTTACTTACTTATTAACTTACCCTTGTACTACTTTCATGAGCCTGATCCAGTCTGTTATAGAACATCACTCTCATCAAATCCCCACCAGATAGAATCTGGGTCATTCACGAGTTCCTCTGTCTCATCTGAGAACCCATGTGTGGAGAGAATTATATGGTTGGGGTTTGGCAGGGGTTCTGGACTAATCTCAAAACTGAGAGGAAAGAACAGGAGAACTTTCAATCAGATGGCAGTTGGAACGATTAGCAGTATGACTCTTCATTGGCTGTTAAACAAGGTGATAGAGCTCTTGTGGGAATGTCCTGAGTGCAGTGATGTCGGTTCTTAGCTCATCATCATCATCTATTTTTATGCATTGGTGTCTTTAATCTTCTGTATTTGTCATGTTGGTCATCTCATCTGTTCTTCCCACAACCATGTCTTCCACCACTGATCTTTCTAGATCACTCTGACAGTTAAGATGGCTAGAGTATGTAAGCTGACCAGACATGACTCTGTTCATAAGTCAGTTGTCTTTGTTGTGGAGTGTCAGTATTTTTCTTCTTCTTGAATGACCATATTCTTAGAAGTTTTCTGCAACATTTAAATTCAAAGCCTCCATTTTTTTTCTGTATTGTTTGTGAAATGGCCCATGATGATTGCATACAAGCACACACTTTGACATCCATGTATTGCTGTCTATAAATTCGATGCATGCTGTATTGTCTGTCACATTGTGGATACTGTTGGTTCACATTTAATAGAGTATAAAGCATTTACAAAATACAAAAAGTTCCTGTAGCGTGCGCTTGCTGTGGGGATGTTAACTGTGAGGACTGTCATATTTTGTAGGGCCGAGTGCATAGAGGAATAGGTGGTTTCTCTTTCCCTTCCTCCCAAACCATTACATCAATGATAATGCATTCAGAAGAATATGTCTATTTCATGGAAACAAAAACAGTCATATACAAGAAACAATCAAAGTCTAGACAAGCTGAGTAATAAAGTTTATAAAAGAAATAAATAAGAGGCAAGTGAAATATTTCGGCCACGTTAAATGACATAGCACTCTTAACCCTACCAGACCGCTGTACCAATTTTTCGGTAATTTCCTAATCTGCCGCTATACCGCTGTACCTAATTTTCGGTATTTTGCCTAGTACGTGAAATAAATGCGTCACAAACTAAAAATAACCAACCAATCGTGGTCAGACCTCATGGTTAGCCATTGCAAATGTCTGACCCCATAGGTTTGAATTGACTTTGTGTGATTTAACACGAACAAATTCTGAAAATTCACAATGAAATGAGTAGCTGATAAACCAAGCACTTCAACAAAAAAGCGAAGTAGGTCTAGGCTTTTCACAGTCCAACAGGTGATCGATACTTTGGTTTGTTCAGAATGGATTGGCACACAAAGTTGGAATATTGGTGCTAGGTGAAAGGTAGACCTATTTTCCACAATGTCTCCAAGTTACATCTTATTCTAACCACTTGATTGCATGTAGCTAACATTTTTCTATATCATGTTGGTTTTTTCTATTTAATGCTCAGGAGACCAGGTAATAGGGACAGTTAGGTTCAGGGCCTCAGGTCTGGTAGGGTTAAAAAACCAGTCTGCAGAGTAGGGTTGAAGGCAAGCGAGCAAGAGGTAGACAGCAATACAAGTGGGAAGATAACATCAAGAGTTGGACTAACAGCAGCCTGATAGAATGCACAGTTAGGGTGAGAGACAGACAGTGTTAGAGATCCATTGCAGTCAGCTTTTATTGTGGACATGGCACATGATTGATTGATTCACCACTGGTTAACGTTGTTTAGATAAGTTTGCCTTACCAATAAAGCTGTTTTATTACCTATTGCTACTACAACCACCACCACCACCATCATCATCATCATCATCATCATCACTATCCTTATAATCACCATCATGGTTATCATCATTATTATCATAATATAATCATCATCATCATTGTAGCTATTGAATGACACCCTGCTGTCTTGACAGATGATAGTTTATGAAATGTAAGTTATACCTCTCCAAAACAAAGCCAGGGCAGAATTGAGACCAAGTGTTGCCCATACAGCATGATCCCTGTCTTAGCCTGCTTAGTTTACACCAGAGGAAAGGTAACACTAGTATGTATGGAACAAGACAAGCTGCAGAAGCTACTGGATCAGCAAAGAAATACTATACCTGTTCGATTATAGCCATTATCAACAGTATTATCACTCATACATTCAAACTGTCCACAGCTTCTGACAACCAATGAGTGCCAGAGTAACCCGTGCCTCAATGGTGGCTCCTGTGTGGATATGTACAATGGCTATTTGTGTAGATGTCCTCCAAACTGGCAGGTAATCGTACATGACAGCTATTTCCTTTTCATATTATATATATATGGTACACATAGGGTCCTTGCGTTTCAGAGATTATGGGCTAAAATCTGGACTCTATTATTTGGTTCATGAGTGCAGTTTTCTCGGAAACTCTTGGGGGTTGTCGCTAGAGTTAATGTGTGTTGTACTGAAGATGTCAATGATATAATTTATCCCTGACTGGTCCCACGCTGTACTGAAGATGTCAATGATATAATTTATCCCTGACTAGGCCCACGCTGTACTGAAGATGTCAATGATATAATTTATCCCTGACTAGGTCCCTACGCTGTACTGAAGATGTCAATGATATAATTTATCCCTGACAGGTCCCACGCTGTACTGAAGATGTCAATGATATAATTTATCCCTGCCTAGGCCCACACTGTACTGAAGATGTCAATTATATAATTTATCCCTGACTAGGCCCACGCTGTACTGAAGATGTCAATGATATAATTTATCCCTGCCTAGGCCCACACTGTACTGAAGATGTCAATGATATAATTTATCCCTGACTGGTCCCACGCTGTACTGAAGATGTCAATGATATAATTTATCCCTGACTGGTCCCACGCTGTACTGAAGATGTCAATGATATAATTTATCCCTGACTGGTCCCACGCTGTACTGAAGATGTCAATGATATAATTTATCCCTGACTAGGTCCACGCTGTACTGAAGATGTCAATGATATAATTTATCCCTGACTGGTCCCACGCTGTACTGAAGATGTCAATGATATAATTTATCCCTGACTGGTCCCACGCTGTACTGAAGATGTCAATGATATAATTTATCCCTGACTAGGCCCACGCTGTACTGAAGATGTCAATGATATAATTTATCCTTGACTAGGCCCACGCTGTACTGAAGATGTCAATGATATAATTTATCCTTGACTAGGCCCACGCTGTACTGAAGATGTCAATGATATAATTTATCCCTGACTGGTCCCATGCTGTACTGAAGATGTCGATATAATTTATCCCTGACTGGTCCCATGCTGTACTGAAGATGTCAATGATATAATTTATCCCTGACTGGTCTCACGCTGTACTGAAGATGTCAATGATATAATTTATCCTTGACTGGTCCCACACTGTACTGAAGATGTCAATGATATAATTTATCCCTGACTAGGCCCACACTGTACTGAAGATGTCAATGATATAATTTATCCCTGACTAGGCCCACACTGTACTGAAGATGTCAATGATATAATTTATCCCTGACTAGGCCCACGCTGTACTGAAGATGTCAATGATATAATTTATCCTTGACTGGTCCCACACTGTACTGAAGATGTCAATGATATAATTTATCCCTGACTGGTCCCACGCTGTACTGAAGATGTCAATGAAATAATTTATTCCTGAGACGAATGTTGCAAATTCCTTGGACTGCCAAAGTAACTAACAACGAATGCCTGAAAGACGCTAATGAACTAGAACATTATATACAACGATAAGATAGAGGCAAATAGCTTTTTTTGGTAATCTGATGACAAGAGAGGCATTGGAGAACATCATGACAACTGGAAAGATCGAGGGGAAGAGATGCAGAGGCAGACCAAGAGAAATGATACTGGATGGATTATGATGGTGGCATGGAGGAATATCATCAGCAAAGCTGATCCAGGAAACCAAAGACCGAGATCTGTGGAGAGTCATGAACGCCTACGTCAATCAGGCATGGCACTTTATGATAATGACAGGGCCCACGCTTTACTGAAGATGTCAATGATATAATTTATTCCTGACAGGGTCCACGCTGTACTGAAGATGTGAATGAATGTGCTGTGTATGCAGGAACTGACTTGGGCTGTCAGAATGGAGCCACTTGCAACAACTTTTATGGGGGTTTCAGGTATTGTCTTGTAGACTTCTTCTTGTTCTCTACCTGGGTGGAATGTAGATACATTGGTTGTATGTTTTTTTTAAAATATTTGGAGCCACTGAGTTTTTCATTTTATTTTGTTAGCCTAGTTTTGATTTTTTAAATGATATTTGTGATAAGTTGTCTTTTGCAACTTAGCTTCCTTCAAAATGTCCAAATGACTAATTTTCGCTGTCCAAGGAGTTTTCAGCATTCTTCTATAAAACCACATCTCCAAGGCTTTTAGTGAATTTTTCGCTTGCTTACTGTTTGTCCAGCATTCACAATTAGTATGTTAAAACTGGTTGCAAATAATGCACAGGAATTCTTTTTCTGTCATTTGATAGAATGCAGTTTTTGCTTGTCCTATTCTGTTCTTTATTTCTGTAATGCATCTTCCATCTTGTGGTTCATGAGATGATTGTTGCGAATTCCATGGACTGCCAGATGTGATGAGAAGAGAGGCATTGGAGAACCTCGTGATGACTGGAAAGATCACGGGGAAGAGAGGCAGAGGCAGACCAAGAGAAATGATGCTGGATGGACTGAGAAGGTGGCATGGAAGAATATCATCTGCAGAGTTGATCCAGAACACCAAAGACTGAGATCTGTGGAGAAACATGAACGGAGAAACAGCTAGCAGGGCACTTGATGATGATGATCTTCCGTCTGATGTTACCAGTGTGCCTACAAATTTAAATTTCTGCAGTAAAAAAATATGCTTTCCAACTAAAAGAATAAAAGAATTTGTTCGGAATTTAAATAGGTGGTGCCATTGTCTATGAGTATATTTACAATTAAGCATATATGTACAATAATAAGTGTATATTTACAGTTAAGCATAAATGTGCTTTTCTTTATTCCATATGTCCCAGTTGTGCATGTACATCAAACTGGTATGGAATTCACTGTAGTGAGCAACATAATGATTGTACCGGGGCCTCACACCGGGAGCTGTGTGACCATGGGACTTGCGTGAATGAGGACAGGGTCCTGCCTGGACAGGTAACTATCAGAATTAAAATATTCTCTCTCCCAGTCTTGTTCTCTCTCTCTACCTCTCTCTGTCTCTGTCTCTCTCTCTGCCTTTTCTTTTGTTTTCTCTTTCTCTCATTCTGTCTGTCTTCCTCTATTCTGTCTGTCTTCCTCTCATTCTGAATCTCTTTGTTTTCTCTCTATCATTCTCTCTCTCACTCTCATTGTTTCTCTTTCTCTTGTTGTGTCTCTCATTCTTTCGCTTATTCTCTCTTTCTCTCCCTTGTACTCTCTTGTTCTCTCTTTTCTTCTGTCTCTCAGGCTAAGGTGTACCCTCTTCTTAAATCTGGTTCATTGGACAATAGTCTTCCGAACAATTACAGACCAATTTCCTTACTATCTTCACTACCTAAACCACTAGAAAAACACATTCATAAATTAACATTACAGTATTTAGTTCGCAACAAGCTTATTGTTGACAGTCAGTTGGGATTTCGCCCAAAATATTCTTGCCATACAGCCCTAACAAACATGATAGAAAATTGGCACCAGAATATAAACAACAACAGTCTATGTGGTGCTGTGTTTATCGATTTCAGGAAAGCATTTGATATGATAGACCATGTTATTTTAATTAAAAACTAGAGACAATGAAAACTGGCCCTAATGTAGTCACTCTAATAACATCTTTTCTGTCAAACAGAAAGCAAGTAGTATCACACAATAAATCTCTGTCTCAAACCACTACCTTCAATATTGGAGTACCGCAAGGCTCTATTCTTGGCCCTCTATTATTTGCCATCTATATTAACGATCTACCTTTGCATCTTTCGTCGTCCTGCGATCTATTTGCAGACGACTGTACAGTGTATACAAACGCTGAAAGCTGTAATTTGCTGGAGTCGTCTTTGCAACAAGAATTAAATAATGTAGTTAGGTGGAGCTATGCGAACCGTATGCAAATTAACATCACTAAAACAAAATCAATGTTATTAACAACCAGACAAAGACTTCAAACTCTAAATTCACACACATCACTTCAACTTCACATCGACAACATGCCAGTAGAAAGTGTAATTGAGCACAAAACATTAGGCCTAATCATTGATAGAAACCTAACCTTTAATTCCCACGTTCAAGCACTCGTTAAACAAACAGCGAAAAAAGTCTACCAACTCGCCAAAATTAAAAATTTCCTTGATGAGGACACAAGGAAAATATTCTATACTTCTCACATACAGACACATTTTGACTACTGCTCTACAATCTGGGACGGTTGTTCCAATTCAAGCACCAAGCGACTTTATTCACTCCAGAAACGGGCCATGAGTTTAATTTATAGCAATCATTTATCTGACAATCCTAGCCTGCATAAACGCCTTCAGTTACTACCACTCCGCAAACGCCTGCTTTTCAATAAGGCCAAACTAATTCACAAAATCCTACATCGGAATGCCCCAAATTACCTTTGGCCATTGTTTAAATATAATGCTAGACACAGTAAACGATTAAATATACTACACATTCCGAAGCCTAGGATTGACTTATACAAAACAAGCTTAACGTACTCTGCAGCTCAGCTGTGGAACAATCTTCCACAAGAAATCAAAGACATCACCAATCCCTATACATATAATCGCAAATTATTCGAACACTATCTCAGTACGGATTACCTTCCCCCTTAATAATAGAAATAATAATAATAAAACCCTAGCATAACAGCCAGCCCCCTTTTGGTAGACCAGTATATTCCAAATAGCTAAATTCCTCTCTTTCTCCTTCGTGCTACACCATTATTTAATATTACTGAGTCGTGTAGTATTGATGTTTGCCTTTATAATGCATATATTTTATATTGTTGCTGTTCTCGGTTAGCCTTGAATGATGTGTGAATGAAATAATGTATGAAAGAGAGTGATACAAGGGCTGTTAGACGGGCCTGCATGCCCAATTCTTAACCCTTTGAAAATAAAGTATGTTCGTTCGTTCTTTCGTTCTCATTCTCTCTCTTATTCTCTCGCCCACTCACTCAGTTTGTTCTCTTTCTCATTCTCACTTGCTCTCTTTCATTTCTCTCTCTTGTTCTTTCTCTCTTGTTCTTTCTCTCTTCTCTTTCTTTCTATCTTTTATTATCTTTTTTGTTTGTTCTCTCATTCTTTCTCGCATTCTTCTCTCTTGTTTTGTCTCTCATTTTCTCTCTTTCTTGTTTGTTCTCTCTGTATTGTTCTCTCTCTCATTCTCTTGCTCTTGTTCAGTCTCTAATTCTCTCATTCTTGTTTTCTCTCTCATTCTCTCTGTTATGTTCTCTCTCTCTCTCATTCTCCTCTCTCTCTCTCTCTCTCTCTCTCTCTCTCTCTCTCTCTCTCTCTCTCTCTCTCTCTCTCTCTCTCTCTCTCTCTCTCTCTCTCTCTCTCTCTCTCTCTCTCTCTTAAACAAATGTCTGTTCCCTTAAATAAGTTTTTGCAATTGTTTTTATTCTTGCTGTCTTCTGTTAATTGCATGTCTTGCTGTGTCCCTCTCTGTCTGTTCCTTCTTTCTGTTCCTACCTGTTGCTTAAATTATTATCTATTTCTCTTTATTTTTGTCTTTTTTCATACACCTTCCTTCCTTCCTTCCTTCCTTCCTTCCTTCCTTCCTTCCTTCCTTCCTTCCTTCCTTCCTTCCTTCCTTCCTTCCTTCCTTCCTCCCTCCCTTTCCTTCCTCCCTCCCTCCCTTCCTTCCTTCCTTCCTCCCTTCCCTCCTTCCCTCCCTTCCTTCCATCCTTCCTTCCTTCCTTCCTTCCTTCCTTCCTATTTTATTATTTATCATCAAGTCACTATGACACTATATATACAAATCAACAGCACTACGGTAAAACAAGTCTCAGAGTTCAAACAGCTAGGCATCACTTGTGCACAGAACGACGATCACATAGAGAGATAGAAACAAGTTGCAAACAACCTGGGTCTTGCTTCCATCTTAATTCTCATCAACTGTGGCCTTTTCTTTCAGAAACCACACCTCCCATCATTGTTCTCTTTTCAAACCGCTGTGGCATTTAACTGATTCAGTTAAAAAAGCTAGGTGCATATCCTTTACAAGACGTTGCAGTCAACACCAGAATTTTGTTTTGCTGTTGTGATCTCTTGGCAAGTTTACCGTTCAGTTTGCCATTGCTTTCTGAATGGCCGGCACCCATACCATTTCATAAAAAAAACCAAAAAACAATGCTAGTCTGTCTGCTGCCAAATCACACGTGGGTATGCGGGATTACGAACTACGTCATAACCCCATCAACATGGAGAACGACAACTGATTCAGTGCCGAAGGATAATATATCGCCAAATGGGACGTGCCATTTGGACAGAAGGACGATATATATCGCCATACTAGTGGCATCGTGTTATTTGTTTTGTTTCAGGGTATCTTCCACAATTTCAATGCTCAGTGAACAGAAATTGACATTATAATATTTGTACATTTGATTGTGCACCATGTTTGGTCCAAACCAACTTTTTGTCTGGCACTGAATCAGTTAATTGTGGCCAAAGTATTCAGTATCCATAACATGGTGGTCTTTATGAGCCAGTGTGCTCAAATGTTCAGATCAAATTGAATGTCAATATCTTTCTTCTTATTCCATGAGATTCTAAGAAATTGTCCATACCATTAAAGTTCAAAAACTAGATATACATTGTAATTCTGGTTATGTCCTTACCAACCTGTGACATCCCTACAGCCCAGATATAGATGTATCTGTGAGACAGGCTGGACTCGATCCTCTTCAGGCCCAGCCTGCACAGTGGACGTTGATGAATGCGCAACTGGGACACACTGCTCAACAAACCCGCTGGTTCAGTGTTTCAACACACAGGGCTCATTTTTCTGCGGCTCCTGCCCACCAGGTAATCTCCCTTCTTTGTTTGTTTGTCTTGTTGCGTTGCATCTTGTATTCATTATATCTTTCTCTTGCCCAGGCTTTGTGCTATGGAGAGGTATAACTCCATACCTGGTCTTAACTGCGATATTGTAGTTTGTATGCTTTATTTTGAAAAAGTGTAACAAACTATCATCTGTCAAGATGGCCAGGTGCCAGTGAGTGAGTGATATCTTTCTCAATCAAGGTGAAAATGATTGTTTTTAGGAGCTATTTCTAGTTAATCATAATTTAAGGAGGTACATCGTGGACAATCAACTGATTAGTTAGGAATTGCGTGGAAGGTACAGAGATATGGGTTTCTAGAGGAGTGATGAGAACATCAGTGAGAGATTAAAAGCATTGTGTAAACATATTTTGAAAGAAGTTAACATTTTATATTTTGAAAGAAGTTAACATTTTATATTTTGAAAGAAGTTAACATTTTATATTTTGGCTTTTGCTATCTTTAACTTGAGCATAGTCTACCCATGTGCAGCTACTACTAGTAAGTGCACTGAACTGCTTTTTGTGCGAGGCTTAGCTTTCCCTATTACCAGTGGCCGCTGCCATCAGGTGACCCTCCCCAACTTCTGAGGTACTTGTAATTTAAATCATGGATGAGAGGAGAAATGGTTACTGGCATAAGAAGACAATCCACATTCACTGGGTATGGCATGAGAAGTAGAACAGTAGAGTACATCACGAAGTGGGAAAATTGAAGGAGAAGAGAGGCAAGGGGAGACTGAGACAGGAGACACTACTCTAGGTACTTTAGGAACATTTTCTAAATTGCTTTTTTAATTATATAACTGCATAGTTGGATACCTCTTGAAAAAACAAATCCAACGATACCTTATTCAAGTCTGTACGTCAATTGTAAGCTGAGATATTAAGTTTTGTATGTCAGTTTATATTTAACATTTTATATTTAACATTGGCATATTGGTAACCCACTCTGGAAAGTGTGACCACAAAACACGTAAGTTAAGGACAGATAACTGCTCGTTTTGCGCTAAGGGGGATAACTCAGGTTTTTATTTTGAACGCAAAATTCAAATGAAAACCTCAAACTCCCTCTTCCTCCAGCCTCTTCCTCCACTCCTAAATACTAGAATGGGTGGTGAATGCAAATGTGCATCATTATAATCTCATAGCTTTGAATAATCCATAAGAATATTAAATAATCATTGCTATATTATGACACGGAAAACCGCTATATTCCCGCCATTGAAATTTAACATGACGCATCTTAGCATACAATCTTAATAATTTCTGTTTGGGATGACCCCGTCGACTAAAATATTTTAAAATTTCACAGTACTACTAAATCAAGCGGCAACGTCTATACAACAAGTACTATATATATCCTTAATACCGGGGAACAATAACAAGAAAACGTAAATCGCCGTTTGAAACATCGCCGGCAACGTTCGGTAACTGAAAATGTAGTACCTACACTACTCAGTTTGGTATCATGGCATGGAGGAACAGTTGTTAGAAATGACTGGCAGTACACGAGAGAGAAGGCTGTGCAAAGACCTAATGACCAATACCCCACAGGCATGGTCTATAATAAGAAGAAGTTCTGTCCTACTGCTTGATACTTATCGGTTACAGTCATGTTACTTTTATCATTGTACAACACACATTGTTTTTATTACAGACTCACGGAGTATACTTAGTAAGGTGGGGATAGGAATGTTTTGTGTAGAATGGCTTGCCTCACTCTCGAGGTCACAGATTGTGAGAATTGTTTGGATTTTCTGCCATAGTCATGCGGGTTGATTGTACAGGCTAATAGACTGGCATGGAATGCACCTTTCAGTGGTAGATTACCTATGAATAAGGGAGAGGTGGTAGGGCACCTGTGGGATCATGTGGAGAAAGATTAAACTAGAATATATTGTTTTTTCTTCTCACATGTGCTTAAAAGTAGCATTATATTGTTATTTCTCCACCAATGCTTCTATATTAAACTATCCATTAGTGTTATTTCTCTGCACTTGTTTCTATATTAAACTAACCATGTATTTTTATTTCTGCATACATGTTTCTATATTAAACTATCCATTAGTGTTATTTCTCTGCACTTGTTTCTGTATTCAGCTAGCCATGTACTGTTATTTCTTCACACATGTTTCTATAGTAAACTAACCATGTATTTTTATTTCTGCATACATGTTTCTATAGTAAACTAACTATGTATTGTTATTTCTGCATACATGTTTCTATAGTAAACTAACTATGTATTGTTATTTCTCCACCCATGTTTCTGTAGTAAACTAACTATGTATTGTTATTTCTGCATACATGTTTCTATAGTAAACTAACTATGTATTGTTATTTCTGCATACATGTTTCTATGTTAATCTAACCATGCATTGTTATTTCTCCACCCATGTTCTCTAGGCTACACTGGTAATGGTTACACCTGTAACGACAATAATGAATGCAACACTAACAATGGTGGATGCTCCATTTCTCCACGTGTGGATTGTATTAATACCATAGGGTCCAGAACCTGCGGACCGTGTCCAGCTGGTATGTCTGTTGTAAATATTGACTAATGTTTTAATTACGTGCATACGGGCCAACCTGAGGAACTGAGATAGTGCAAGGGGCCAGCACTCTTGTTTGAGATAGTGCAAGGGGCTATCACTCTTGTCTGAGATAGTTCAAGGGCCAGCACTCTTGTTTGAGATAGTGCAAGGGGCTATCACTCTTGTCTGAGATAGTGCAGGGGCCAGTACTATTGTCTGCTGCCCAGAGGGGATGAGTTTGAATCCCCTTTGAGGCGGGCAATACTTTTCATTGACCAGGTTAACGCAGCCTAAAATGGGTTGCAGAAAATGTTTTGGGCAGTAAAGGTGACTGATGTGATATTGAGCACAAGACCGATCAGGTACTGGTTAAGCAATGTGAGGCTATCACCATGTACCAAATATTCCTCACTGCATAAATGGAGTCATTTACTTGCATATTCAACTTGTGTCATCAGCACTGACACTGTCAAAACTGTCATCTACTGCCTGTAATACCCTGTGATGTAGGACGGGGAGTAATAAACCAGAGGAATTAAGGCCACCTGGCCAGTGCAACCACCACAAACTGTGCAGGTTGGGGTTTTCTTTTTGCTCTCGACAAAAAAGCATCCACACCTTACCGAGGATTCAAACACGGGTCTCCTAAATGAGAACCTGGCATTCTTAGCTACTCGGCCAGCCGCTCCTCTCCATCAGCGCTCTCTTGTAGAATAGTCAGATCTAGCCACATGTGGCTAGTGTGAGAAAAGACAACATCTTCCACTCTGAATGCTGCACATGATTTTCGGCATCTCTTTGGAAGGACAAGGCAACAGATGCTGGAGTTCCTCTAATATGCTGCTCAGATAACCATGTTCACGCTGAAAAGATCAGGAAAACAGCGATGGCTTAGCATGCATAACACATGCCATATGGGTCTCTTCCACGGAGCATTCTCTATAGGCAGGCGGTTAACTGATTAAGTGCTAAAGGATAATATATCGCTAAATGTGACCTCCCATTTAGACAGAAGGATGATGTATCGTTGTACTAGGGCCATCATGTTATGTTTTGTTTTGTGGTCTCTTCTGCAATTTTATAGCTCAGTGTTTTTAAATTGACATATTAATATGTTCATTTGGTTGTGTACCATGTTTGGTTCAAACCTACTGTTTTGTTTGGCACTGAATTAGTGGCACTGAATAACTGAATGTAAGAGAGTGCTGAAGTGCTATATAGAACCTGTTTTGTTTGGTACTGAATGTAAGAGAGTGCTGAAGTGCTATATAGAACCTGTTTTGTTTGGTACTGAATAACTGAATGTAAGAGAGTGCTGAAGTGCTATATAGAACCTGTTTTGTTTGGTACTGAATGTAAGAGAGTGCTGAAGTGCTATATAGAACCTGTTTTGTTTGGAACTGAATAACTGAATGTAAGAGAGTGCTGAAGTGCTATATAGAACCTGTTTTGTTTGGTACTGAATGTAAGAGAGTGCTGAAGTGCTATATAGAACCTGTTTTGTTTGGTACTGAATAACTGAATGTAAGAGAGTGCTGAAGTGCTATATAGAACCTGTTTTGTTTGGCACTGAATAATTGAATGTAAGAGAGTGCTGAAGTGCTATATAGAACCTGTTTTGTTTGGCACTGAATAACTGAATGTAAGAGAGTGCTGAAGTGCTATATAGAACCTGTTTTGTTTGGTACTGAATGTAAGAGAGTGCTGAAGTGCTATATAGAACCTGTTTTGTTTGGTACTGAATTAGTGGCACTGAATAACTGAGTGTAAGAGAGTGATGAAGTGCTATATAGAACCTGTTTTGTTTGGCACTGAATTAGTGGCACTGAATAACTGAATGTAAGAGAGTGCTGAAGTGCTATATAGAACCTGTTTTGTTTGGCACTGAATAACTGAATGTAAGAGAGTCCTGAAGTGCTATATAGAACTTGTTTTGTTTGGTACTGAATTAGTGGCACTGAATAACTGAATGTAAGAGAGTGCTGAAGTGCTATATAGAACCTGTTTTGTTTGGCACTGAATTAGTGGCACTGAATAACTGAATGTAAGAGAGTGCTGAAGTGCTATATAGAACCTGTTTTGTTTGGCACTGAATAACTGAATGTAAGAGAGTGCTGAAGTGCTATATAGAACCTGTTTTGTTTGGCACTTAATAACTGAATGTAAGAGAGTGCTGAAGTGCTATATAGAACCTGTTTTGTTTGGCACTGAATAACTGAATGTAAGAGAGTGCTGAAGTGCTATATAGAACCTGTTTTGTTTGGCACTGAATAACTGAATGTAAGAGAGTGCTGAAGTGCTATATAGAACCTGTTTTGTTTGGCACTGAATAACTGAATGTAAGAGAGTGCTATATAGAACCTGTTTTGTTTGGTACTGAATGTAAGAGAGTGCTGAAGTGCTATATAGAACCTGTTTTGTTTGGCACTGAATAACTGAATGTAAGAGAGTGCTGAAGTGCTATATAGAACCTGTTTTGTTTGGTACTGAATGTAAGAGAGTGCTGAAGTGCTATATAGAACTTGTTTTGTTTGGTACTGAATTAGTGGCACTGAATAACTGAGTGTAAGAGAGTGATGAAGTGCTATATAGAACCTGTTTTGTTTGGCACTGAATTAGTGGCACTGAATAACTGAATGTAAGAGAGTGCTGAAGTGCTATATAGAACCTGTTTTGTTTGGCACTGAATAACTGAATGTAAGAGAGTCCTGAAGTGCTATATAGAACTTGTTTTGTTTGGTACTGAATTAGTGGCACTGAATAACTGAATGTAAGAGAGTGCTGAAGTGCTATATAGAACCTGTTTTGTTTGGTACTGAATGTAAGAGAGTGCTGAAGTGCTATATAGAACCTGTTTTGTTTGGCACTGAATAACTGAATGTAAGAGAGTGCTGAAGTGCTATATAGAACCTGTTTTGTTTGGTACTGAATGTAAGAGAGTGCTGAAGTGCTATATAGAACCTGTTTTGTTTGGTACTGAATTAGTGGCACTGAATAACTGAGTGTAAGAGAGTGATGAAGTGCTATATAGAACCTGTTTTGTTTGGCACTGAATTAGTGGCACTGAATAACTGAATGTAAGAGAGTGCTGAAGTGCTATATAGAACCTGTTTTGTTTGGCACTGAATAACTGAATGTAAGAGAGTCCTGAAGTGCTATATAGAACTTGTTTTGTTTGGTACTGAATTAGTGGCACTGAATAACTGAATGTAAGAGAGTGCTGAAGTGCTATATAGAACCTGTTTTGTTTGGCACTGAATTAGTGGCACTGAATAACTGAATGTAAGAGAGTGCTGAAGTGCTATATAGAACCTGTTTTGTTTGGCACTGAATAACTGAATGTAAGAAAGTTCTGAAGTGCTATATAGAACCTGTTTTGTTTGGCACTAAATAACTGAATGTAAGAGAGTGCTGAAGTGCTATATAGAACCTGTTTTGTTTGGTACTGAATGTAAGAGAGTGCTGAAGTGCTATATAGAACCTGTTTTGTTTGGCACTGAATAACTGAATGTAAGAGAGTGCTGAAGTGCTATATAGAACCTGTTTTGTTTGGCACTGAATAACTGAATGTAAGAGAGTGCTGAAGGGCTATATAGAACCTGTTTTGTTTGGCACTGAATAACTGAATGTAAGAGAGTGCTATATAGAACCTGTTTTGTTTGGTACTGAATGTAAGAGAGTGCTGAAGTGCTATATAGAACCTGTTTTGTTTGGTACTGAATGTAAGAGAGTGCTGAAGTGCTATATAGAACCTGTTTTGTTTGGCACTGAATAACTGAATGTAAGAGAGTGCTGAAGTGCTATATAGAACCTGTTTTGTTTGGCACTGAATTAGTGGCACTGAATAACTGAATGTAAGAGAGTGCTGAAGTGCTATATAGAACCTGTTTTGCTGTGTGGCAGTGAATCTTGGAATGTAAATGAACAAATTAGGAAGAACTTGGAAGCAACAGAGATATGGTTCCTAAAACGAATGTTGCTAATTCCTTGGACTGCGAGAGTAACTAACAACGATTGCCTGAAAGAGGCTAATGAAACTAGAACAGTATATACAACAATAAGAAAGAGACAAACAGCTTTCTTTGGTCATGTGATGAGAATAAAGGCATTGGGGAACATCGTGATGACTGGAAAGATCAAAGGTAAGAGAGGCAGAGGCCGACCAAGAGAAATGATGCTGGATGGATTGAGACGGTGGCACGGAGGGATATCATCAGCAGAGTTGATCCAGAAAACCAAAGACCGAGATTTGTGGAGAGCCATGAACGCTTGCGCCAGCTGGCAGGGCACTTTATAATGACTGAATCAGATGATGGTAGTAGAAAGATTGGACTCCAACAATTATGGTTCAGAGATACAACTAAATACTTGTATATGTAAGCGAGACATCTGTATCATCATCATCAGATGACTGGCATGGGTGATCATGCTTCTCCACAAATTGGCACCTACGACGACACACAGCAACTCATGTGTGGCCTCCCTTCTGTGCCATGGCACAAGACTGTCCAGAATTTTCTCTCTCTGTCTTCCTTATCTCTCTTTCCACAAATATTTCCAGTTGTTACATGTTCCAATTTGTGTCTTCTCATAATGTGGCCAAGAAATGAAGACTGCCACTTTGTGATGTTTGTGATAAGTTGTCTTGGGAACTTAGCCTCCCTCAAAATTTCCAGTTTGCTCATTTTGGCTGTCCAAGGAATTGTAAGCATTCTTCTGTAAAACCACATGTCCAAAGTTTCTTTGGATTTGTTTGCTTGTTTACTAATTGCAAAATCCAACCAATCAGAAAGTCTACAAAAGGCCTGGCATGAGTTGGCTGAGGGCTTGAGTTCCTATTAGCAGTTCAAATCATCTACACGGATGGCTGTGTGCTAAAAGCTAAAAAAGTGCCTGAGCATTCATAGTGAAGGTTAATGGATGGCGTGTTGTGTAGGAGAACCTGGCATATGATACCATGCTATCTAGTCTGAGAATAGAGGTGGAGGCTGTCACGGCAGCGTTCTGCTAGCTGAAGGACAAACAAACAGCACACACATGTGATTGTAATGGACATAACAGAGCATGCTTCGTGCAGAATGGCATAATTTAATTAAGTTGGATCTTTTCCCTGGGACATGCTGGTGTGATGGGAAACAAGCTGGAGGACAGACTGGCTGGGTCTGCACTGTTAGGTGGTGTATTGGTGCATGATAAGGCTGAAGTGGTGAGGGCCCTGTGGGATCATGTGGATAATGTGGAGGAACATAGTAATCATTATAACCTGGAGAGAGTGGTGTGGCAGGGAGAAACCAGAAGGTTGACCAACAATCACTACTCCAAGGACAGGCCAGACAGACACATATTCAGACTGGACCTGGGACACAGAGGTGTTTCCAAGGCACCATGGCTGGGTTCTACACTGGCCAAGACCTATTGACGCGTCCTTGCCAAGCGTCCTGGGCAACAGGTCTCTTTGGGGTCCTGGCTAAAGTCAGTAGGATCGTTGATTCCTCCGGAGTCGGAGAGTGTCTGCCTGCATGGCGAGGAACCACCAGTCTGCACACCAAAAAATCAGACATGGGACAATGGATACTCACTCAAACATCAGGTCCTGTATGACATCATATTGATGTTGGCAAGCAAGCAGACTGGAACTGGTACTGTAGTATTGGTAGTCTTTGCTGGCTGTTGCCGATGAGGCGAAGCACATATGGGAATGTCCTGGGTGCGGTGATGTCAGTTCTTGATGCAACTCAACTGTAGAGAACAAAATCCAGAAGAAGAATAATGGCCAGGATAATTTGGTCCACACCATTAAAACAAACCTGTAGAGAACAAAATCCAGAAGAAGAATAATGGCAAGGATAATTTGGTCCACAGCATTAAAACAAACCTGTAGAGAACAAAATCTAGAAGAAGAATAATGGCCAGGATAATTTGGTCCACACCATTAAAACAAACCTGTAGAGAACAAAATCCAGAAGAAGAATAATGACCAGGATAATTTGGTCCACAGCATTAAAACAAACCTATAGAGAACAAAATCTAGAAGAAGAATAATGGCCAGGATAATTTGGTCCACACCATTAAAACAAACCTGTAGAGAACAAAATCCAGAAGAAGAATAATGGCAAGGATAATTTGGTCCACAGCATTAAAACAAACCTGTAGAGAACAAAATCTAGAAGAAGAATAATGGCCAGGATAATTTGGTTCACAGCATTAAAACAAACCTGTAGAGAACAAAATCCAGAAGAAGAATAATGGCCAGGATAATTTGGTCCACAGCATTAAAACAAACCTGTAGAGAACAAAATCTAGAAGAAGAATAATGGCCAGGATAATTTGGTCCACAGCATTAAAATAAACCTTTAGAGAACAAAATCCAGAAGAATAATAATGGCCAGGATAATTTGGTCCACAGCATTAAAACCAAAAAAAAGGGGTATGAAAGGCAAGAGGATTGACTTCATTGCACCTGGTTTTATCCCTTGTAACTTGGTCTCTTTCCGGAGGGCGGCCTGCGGAAAGCGTTGCACGCTGCACAAAGTCTGTAGCTCTAGTGACGACCACCAGGAGTCTTTGAGAAAATTGCACTCGTGAACCGATTGTCATAGCCTGCTGTAGACTTTGGAGCACAAGGCAGACAGAGCAGTACTTTGGTAAGAGATGAGATTGTATCATCTCATCTCATTTTGTTCCTCTTGTACCCCGTGCTGTCGAGGTGAAGTATAAACAGCGGGAGAGTGCCCGCTTATGGACTTCATGTATCGAGATTCCCATGGCCGCTGCTATTCCCTCTGTCGATCGTTTACATGGTTGGCTATTTGTTCTGCTTCCATCTGGTCTGTTAATCATTGCTTGTTGTGGTATACTGTTAGTTGGTAACCTAGTTACATGGCCAAACCATTTGACTTGCTACCTTCTAATAAAATCTAGTGCTGCTATACTTTAGTCTTGATTTCTTGATTTCTGATTTTCTCGCTTCTTCATATATTAATGTTTCATTTCTCTGTTTCTGTCATTGTCCAGGTTTGGAACTGGTTGCATAGTGTTGGTAGGAAGATTGTGTTGTAGAGTGCTTTCTTAGTAACTACTGATGCATGTTTGTTCTTTAGTATTGGTACCATTTGTCCAATGAGTTGGTTTGCCTTATTGCATCTATTTTCGATCTCGTCTTCTCATTTGCCATTTGATTATATTATACTTCCTAAGTATTTAAAGCTCTTTACTTGTTTCAGGAGGTGTTTTTTTTAGATGAATCTTTGTTGTTTTTTCTTCTTTGGTTATTGTCATTACCTGTGTTTTACCACTGCTAATGTTCATGTTATGTTCCTTGCACACTTCATTTAGACTATTCATGTGGTCTTGTAATTCTGCTTCTTATTTGCTTTTAGTGCTTGATCATCTGCAAATAGGAGTTCTTCAATAGTGTAATTGATGAGATTGTCATTGTGTCAAAAACAGGATGTGACCAATGGGAATCAACTTTGTTTTGCTTCCAGGTTACCAGGGTAATGGGGTCACCTGTACGTATGTTGGATTTTGTTCGGTCAACAATGGTGGTTGTCATCCGCATGCTACATGTTCTGGAGGTATGAGTATGATCATCACCATTGTCACCATCATCATCACCATCATTCTCATCACCATTGTCACAATCATCATCATCATCATCATAATGATCTCATCTGATGTTTTTGACATATTTTTACAAAATATCAAATAATTCCTTGATTTGTCACAGTGAACCCCACTCCCTGTGTATACAAACACCGGAAGACATGCGGGTGTGGTGCAGGTGGACTGGCTGACTGGGTCTGCATTGTAATGTGGTGTATTAGTGCATGATGAGGCAGATGTGGGCTGGCCCCTTCAGGATCATGTGTCTGGCAGAGATGAACAGATAAAATCATCATATCTAAGAGAGAATGGAGTGCAGGGAGTGATCAAAGATCTAGCTGACACTCTGTACTCAGAGGAAAGGTCAGATGGATATATCATTAGACTACAACTGATACCTTGAGTATTGGGACTCCTCACTGGCTGTTGAATATAGTTCTGTACTAATTTACTTCAGTTTTTCTGAGAAAAATGCAAAGAACATCATGGCCAGACAGAAAAACCAGTGAGGAAATCCTATAAGAAGCAGATGAAAACCGTAACTGATTAGAGAAATTAGACGTTGACAGTCAAAATTTTTTGGGCAGGTTATGCGAAGACATGAACTAGAGAACTTGGTGATAACTGGCAAGATAGAGGGGAAAAGAACAAGGGGAAGGCAGAGAAGGAAATACCTGGATGGCTTGGCCACATGACATGGTCAAGACAAGTACACAAAGCTGATCCACAACTCTGGCGATCGTGTAAGATGGCGAAGTGTGACCGGCAACGCTTATCGGCGTGGCACATGATGATGATGATACTTCAGTTTCCTAGACATGATACTGTTTATATCAACTATCATTTGATCATACAAGGGGCTGTCAGGTAGGAATTTCACCTGAATTTCTTCGCTGGCTGTTGAACGAGGGAACGGAGCACGTATGGGAATGTCCTGAGTGCAGTGATGTTGGTTCTGAACTCAACTCAACAACTCAACTTATTTTTCCGCAACCAGTGTTTCTGTTACAATTTGCTGTTTGAAATGCAAGTTGTTCACACACATCATTTTAACGGATTACTGTAGTTCTTGTAATTGTCCAATTGTGATGCAGTTTCATACAAACAATAGAGATATTCCAGATTTCAAGTGTGCACAATTTCATGTTTCTGTCTTTATTATTCGCTGAGGCATAAAAGTGTGGTGTATTACTGTCTGACCGACCCTTGTATATTAGGCAAATTCAAAATCTGGTGCCTCCAATTCTTATTCCGAAACTCCTGTGGCCACTGCTGATATATGATATTGGCATGTACAATGTGAGCACCATGGAGGGGAAGATAAGCAGGTATATACAAAAGTAGCTTGGAGTACCAACATGCCTCACGACTGTTGCATTGTATTGCAAGCAGGGTAAGCTCGTCCTCCCATTCCCATCCCTCGTGGAAGAGTTCAAAGCCAGAAAAACCAGACTCGCGATGATGCTGCGTGAGTCTCCAGATATAATGGTTAGTGCCTCAGTTCCCACCCTGGAAACAGGAAGGAAGTGGCAAGTTGTCAGCGTGATCGAAGCAGCCCAGGCAACACTCCAGCTGAAGGAGTCATGGGCCACACCCAATTTGACAAGAAAGGGTTCGGCTTCCAAAGCAATGATCCGATGTGGTCCCAGGCGACGACCAAGGAACACAGAGAATTGGTGGTTAAGGAGATCCACAAGGGGGAATATGATGAAAGAGTCCAAAAGGCTGCCCAACAGGCGCAGCAGGCACAATGGATGTCATGGGAAGCAGTTGTGCAGAGATCTCTTACCTGGAATGAGATCTGGTGCATGGCACCACTGCGCTTAAGTTTCATTGTCCGATCCCTCTGCGATGTCCTGCCATAAGCTGCCAACTTGGTTAAGTGGGGTAAAACCACCAACCTGTTCTGTTCCCCTCTGTACAAAAATCCAGACAGCGGAACACGTACTGTCAGGATGTAAGGTCGCCTTGACCCAAGGCCGATTTACGTGGCGGCATAACAAAGTCCTTATTGAGTTGGCTGCCATATTGGATGTAGCTAGAATTAGAGCGAACAAAGAGGGGTACAGGCCGATGGAGATTTCCTTCATCCGAGAAGGGCGCAAAGGAGGTAAAGCTGATGACTTGCCGCTTGCTACCGTCTTCGATGGTGTGAGGGACTGGGAACTGAACGTAGATCTAAAGGGCCATGGCAGATACCCTGAGGTGATCCGAAGGTTTGGCTTGCGACTTGACATCATACTTGGTTCCTCGTCAGCCAAGCAGCTAATGCTGATTGGGCTGACTGTCCCGTACGAGTCCAATATTGAGGAGCAACATGTGTACAAGTTAGATATTCCAGATTTTAAGTGTGCACAATTTCATGTTTCTGACGCAAGTCTTAAGCGGGAGGAGTACACCTTCAGGCTTATTTGCCGTTGAGGTGGCCGGCAGAGGTCTGGTCTCCCACTCCGTGTTTGATGTGCTTACGCGAATGGGCATTAAGGGCAAGCAAGAACTTGGGCCCAGAAACTGTGTGAGGCAGCCGAAAAGGCCTCGTGCTGGCTATGGAACTGTCAGAACCTAGAGTGTAATGAGTCTCGGAACTAGTATGGTTAGAAGCGGTAACTGCAGTACCAATAATCTCTCAACCAAGACTACAAACTTACAATGTCTCGTGTCAGCTCCGTAGCCTTTCCTCTGAGCGTGAGTGATGAGTCCGAGTGCAGTCAAACCATGTAAATGTCGGCCGAAGTGCAACCTCCATAACTTAGCGATAATCGACCGTAGATTGTACTCAGCTGCAGAGACCAAGAGGTGGGTCCAGAAGAAGAAGAACCGGCTTCCTAGGAGAGTGCGGCGCCGTGAACGGGGCACAAGGAAGGAACACGGCGACAGAGACGAATGGAGGCGACAGAGGCCGTGGCGGGGGATGAAGCTGGTTCCCCATGACCACTCGTGCTAAGGGGCAAGCACGGGCTCTCCTCACCAAGAGATGGAGGAGTTGAGAGTGGACATGGCAACAGTGAAGGGACAAGCGTAACAACAGGGATAACTAATGTGACCAAACATCTCCACGGCAGGGGAAAGATGCCCAGATTCATGACCCGGACGGGACCGCCCACAGAGAGTATTAAGAGGTTAAAGGGCTGGAATACTTGGGGAAGGGGGTACTCTTCTGACAATCAGAAACCATCTGCCATGTTTGCTATGCGGTAAAGTGTTTATGATTAACAGTCATATTGTGTTAGTTAAAATATTCATAACGTATAACATTTGTCACATGAAATTAACATCGGACTTATAATGTTTAACTCCAGTGTTAAATTTGTACTACTGTATGGGTCAGAAACATGAACTACTAAAATAATTACTAATAGACTATAAACATGAACTAATTGATGCCTGCACAGAACAGTGGGAATGAAATGGTATGACTGAATCACCCATGTAGAGCTCATGGAGAGAACTAAGCAAATGTTAGAATAACCAATGTAGAGCTCATGGAGAGAACTAAGCAAATTTTAGAATCACCAATGTAGAGCTCATGGAGAGAACTAAGCAAATGTTAGAATCACCAATGTAGAGCTCATGGAGAGAACTAAGCAAATGTTAGAATCACCAATATAGAGCTCATGGAGAGAACTGGACAAATTCAGTGAACAAAGAGGTGAAGAAAAGACACTGGAACTAGATAGGACACACACTGAGAAAACCTGAGGACAGTGAACTCTCTTGTCTGGAACCTTCAAGGCAAATGAAATATCAGGAGACCTAAAAACACATGGAGAAGAGAATTACAGAGATTAATAATATTGGGAGGACATAGAGAGAGAAAGAGAGAGAGAGAGAGAGAGAGAGAGAATCTGTCAAAATGAAACTGTCATTTACTGCCCAATATAGTACTTTGCGGTGTATGGCAGGGGGGTCTTGAGCCTGAGGAATTGAGTGCAGTTTAGAGTTTTCTTTTTGCCCCCGACAGAAAAAAACTGCACACCTTACAGAGGATTCGAACCCAGGTCTCCCGAAGGAGAATCCGGCATTCTAGCCATTCGGCCAGCCGCTCCCCAGAGAGAGAATCAGAAGTGATAAAATTAGGACTAAAAGGGGAGTAATAGCAGAGCTAGATTTCTTAGAAAACAACAAGTGAAAGGGTTCGTCCATATGACTAGGCTACCAACTGACAGTATACCACAACCAGCAATGATGTACAAACGAAACGGAACCACAAGAAGAGGCCGACCATGTAAGTGATGGACGGAAACAATAATTCCAAGGGAATCTTCATATATGAAACCCATAATTGGGCACTGCCTCGCTGTTTATGCTTCACTTTGACACTACAAGATACAAGAGAGGAGAGAGATGATGAGGTAGAGGGATTTGCAGGAGGTCGCAAAAGATCGGCTTGGCGTGGGTTGGTTGCAGACATGCTCCAATGGGGGAATAAAGTGCAGAACAAGAAGAAAACAATTGCACTCACCAGTAAATGTGTACCATGTAAGTTTGGTCCAATTTCTTTCAGATACGTATGGCCCACGCTGCTCATGCCCTACTGGCTACATTGGGTCAGGAGTGGGTCCCAGTGGGTGCCAGCTGCAGTCACAAGCTGGTGGATGTGCTTCAAACCCATGCCAGAATGGGGCTGTGTGCATAGTAAGTGTTGATCTCATTACAGCCGTAACATTATTGTTATAATCCGTGTTTAACACTTCCTCTTCTTCTGTGCCCTCTATCCCCTATTGGGACATAGGTCCTCAACCCTCTCACTCCAAGCCTCTGTATCTATAGCTGTCCCAAGCAGCTCTGTCCATGTCCTTCTCATACTGTCCATTTCTGTTTCTACTTCTCTTCTCCATGTGTCTTTATGTCTTCGTCTAGTTCATTCGCCTTGTAGGTTCCAGACTAAAGCTTTTCTAGTTATACAGGGTGTTTGTAAAATCTCACTACACTTTCTTTGTAGAACAAATTTGAAAAATGAAGTACACGACCTCATCAAAAAATGTTCTAAAAATTAATTAAATTAGTTACAATAATCACTGCTATGGTCTAACGCTGTTTTGGGGAAGCTGGAAAGTACCAATGAAGTATTCATTATAACAGATGTTGGAAATGTCCACCATAGTCTTCAAGGCATGACTGCACACATCTCTTCATATTGTCAGATACATTCTGCAACGTGTTTGTTGTTATTTCTGTGTGTATCAACCGCCATTTTGAGACACTTATTTAACCAAAAACGCCTTTACTTCATTGATAACATCATGTTTAGAGTGCAAAGAATTACCCCAGTAGACGACAGCCATTGGCTGCATATTGCTTCACAATGGACCTGAAGCACATTTTTTGATGACATCATGTACTTCATTTTTCATATTTGTTCTACAACAGTCTACAGATTTGTTCTACAACAGTCTACAGATTTGTTCTACAGCGTCGTTTCTTCATCTCTTGGTTCATGGAATTTGTTCAGTTCTGTCCATGAACTCCACATTGGTGATTCTGTTATACCATTTCATTCCTTTCTATTTTTCGCAGCCTCCAGTTAGTGAATATTTGTCGTTTATTTATTTTCATTGTTATTCTCCCTGTTTCTCCCTGTTTCCTGTAGTATTAATTTAGTATTA
Source organism: Cepaea nemoralis (assembly GCA_014155875.1). Taxonomy (NCBI): domain Eukaryota; kingdom Metazoa; phylum Mollusca; class Gastropoda; order Stylommatophora; family Helicidae; genus Cepaea; species Cepaea nemoralis. The sequence continues at coordinate 1,021,939 of JACEFZ010026865.1, read as the reverse complement.
GAATTGACTAACCTCATCACAATCATCACAGCTACCACAACCATCACCACTGCCACCATAAAAGATGCTAGCATCTTCATCCCTGCAACTTCTGTTATCGTTATAATACTCAGTAGGGCCTACTATTTATGTTATCATCATCGCATAAAGTGCCATCTTTGCATTGAAGGTAGGCTGTGATGAGCCTAGCACCAACCGTCTTGTCTCTTTCATCATCATTGCTACACTACTACCGCAGGCAATATCTTTATCATCATCATCAGTACAATTATCATGGGCTTCTGCACAATCATCCTCATCATCTGTATAATCATCCTCATAGTATATACAATCACCCTCATTATCTCTACAGTTATCCTCATCATTTATACAATCATTATCTATACAATCATCCACACCAACTATATATATCTGCCTTATCATCAATAGAATCATCCTCCTGGGAAGGTTAACCCGGTCAACAAATGCCCGCAGAAGTCGGATGTGTCGGCCTAACGGCGCAAGAACGCAGCTCTGCTGTAAACAGGCACAACGCAATCACATCCGAAAAAAAAACTCCGGATGAACGAAGAAGAAGAAGAGAAGAAGAATCATCATCCTTATCTATACAATCATCCTCAACTTGTATTTATTATCCTTATCATCTGTACAATCATCCTCATCTATACATCCTCCTACTTGACTTTCTGACTATGAACAAGATCTGGAGGGTTCGTTCATACTTGAAAATAAGAGCAGACAAGCAGCACCCTCTCAATCAGGTTACATTCAGAGAAAAGGGTGACAGGCTAAAGAGGGGCAAATCATGGATGGGTCGGGCAGAAGACATAAGGCAGGTCTGCAGTTTTACAAGTATCAACCCCAGCAGGGAATGGGTACGCTGTGCCTCCATGTCTTAATGGCACCTTCACCTGCATTGTCACGCTAGACAGAGGGTGCAGTAAGTAGCTAATGCTGTCAATGCAGAGGTCAACGCGCTCATCAGTGAACATTCAGATATTTCAGACTGGCTCATCTATACAGATAGATCTGTTATGCAGTAGCAGAAAAGTGCTTGGTCATTCACGGCACATTCAGCGGGCTGAACCGTTCAGGAAGCCATTGGTGCCCACTCTATGACCACGAGCAGCATGATGATGGAGGTGATGGCAGTAACACAGGCTTTTTTATAGCTAAAATCACAGCATTATAGCAACTTTTGTTACTAAGTGATTCAATAAGCCTGATCCAAAAGGTCAAGGTGGGTTCGGTACGTAGACAGTGGACAGAATCTCTGCAGAAGTCTCTTGTCCATGGAGTCATCTTCATCTTCATTCCAGGACATCGGGGGTTGAGGGAAATGACGAGCTGATCAACATGCTGGCTGTGCAACCCCAGCAGGTGGCTGCCCATGGATCGTGTCGATGTTATTAACACCCTTAGAGAGATTTTGAGAGTGGAGGACTTTGATGAAAGTGAATCCACATCGGTGTCCAGAATGAGAGACTCGGGAGTAAAAATTAGCACGGCTAGACACAAGAGGCACATCGAAGGAACGAGGGGTCCCTTCAACCAGCACAGAGCTGGCATTATCAGCAGCCGGACGCTGATGTATATGTTGGGGGGAGGATCTGAGCACTTATGGGCTTGTCTGGAGTGCAAGGATGATACCCCAACATAACAGATCACCATCTTTATAATCATAACCATTTATACAATTATCAGCTATACAGTCATTATTGACATCATCATCATCATCATCATCATTTACGCAGTCACCATCATCTGTCCTATCCTCATCATCTGTACAATACTCATCATTTTCACAATCATCCTTATCTATGCAATCAATTTCTGTAAGTAAACCTAATCATCATAAGTCAGCATCTAAACTAAGAAAGAAGGGAAGCAAATAGAAAGGTGGCAAGGAAGGAAGACATTGACAGAAAGTAAAGGCTAAGAGGTTAAACGACGTTGTTTGTAATCCCGTATATCCACGTGGGGAAAACAGCAGCTGCGAGAATCGGTAGCGGTTCACGCTGCGCTGGTAACTTATGGGGGTATGTGAGCCGGTCATTCAGAAAGCAATGGCAAACTACTGAACATAAAACTTGCCTAGTACATCAACAGCAGCTGAAAGATGCTGGTGTTGACTGCAACGTCCTGTAAGGGATATGCAACATTAAAAAAAAATTTAAAACAAAAAAATAGAAAGGAAGGAAAGAGTTTAGGAAGTTAGGAACACAGGAAGAAAATAAATAAGAAAATAGAATTTTGGTCAGCATGACTGAGAGGTTTGACACACGTAAAATTTGCCTGCTGACCGTGGTGGAATGGGTTTATTTCACACACCGCTCATCTTAGACTTAAATGTTGACTTTCCGTCCTTGACTTGGGGTCATAAACTGCAAGTACCTCAGAAGTCTGAAAGGGGTCGCCTGATGGCAAGGGACACTGGTAATAGGAAAAGCTAACTCTCATGCAGAAATCAGCCCAGTACACTCATTACTAGTCTCAAGTGTATGGGCAATGTTTGAGTCCAATGCCAGGAAACGGGGAAAAAAGCGATTAGGAAGAAAGAAAGGCAGGACAGGAATGAAGACATGAGGATAGGAGGCAGGAACGAACGAACAAACAAACTTTATTTTCAAAGGGTCACAAATTGGGCACGCAGGCCCGTCTTACATTTGGTCCTGTCAGTCACTCATCTTTCGTACATCAGTTATCTATTGTGCATGCTACATTCACATAGACAAACAAACATTGTCAAATTAATGTTGTAAACATAAACGGAAGGAATTTACAAGTAGAGAAAAAGGAAGGAGTAATAGTAGTTGTATTAGTAGTCGTATGGTTTCAACTTCACATCAACAGGTCACTCCATAATTGCTCCATTTCTGTGACTGAAAAACCACACAAAATGTCCCGCATTTGTCCCATGTGAACCTGTGAAGGAAACGGTAACTTCCACATGTCCAAATAACCAGAGCACCGACAACAGGCCATCCTTCGCGTGAATGCAGTTCGTTGTCAAAGGAGACAGCTGTTTGACCAACAACCAAGCAGTTTGCAGCTGGCATAAGGTGTCCATTGAGATTGCTGGAAAGCAAGCCATCAGCCATTTTGTGAATTTGCATTTCACCACACAGTCGCTGATGTCAACATTCTGAGTGAAATTCACAGCTCACAGTGTCTCACAAAGATACTCAGTAACAGTAATATTCAGTAACTGGGTGACTTAACTGTGTCCTTCAAGACAAAACATAGGACAAATGCACTAGTGCATGGTGTCCAGAAATTATACGATCTCCAAGGTGTTAACGCCCACTTGTCTACCTGACATGTTGGCCAGGTATTCCAAGGGAAGGAAAGAAGGAAACAAGTTGAAAAGACAGAAAGAAAGAAATATTTAGCATAAAATTTATCATGTAAACTTTAATTCAGCCATATGAAAATGGCAGATTGTGACAGGAATTTTGTGTGTCTCTCAACCCACAGCCTGTGGGAAACACAAGGTTTTCCTGCGCATGCCGTCCAGGTTTTTCAGGACCCACATGTTCCATTGTTGTCGATGCCTGTTTGAGCCACCCCTGTCAGAATGGCGGAACATGTGTCTCCCAGACTCAAGCACCTTTCTATAATTGTCAGTGTCCTACAGATTTTACCGGCACTAATTGCCAGCAGACACAGGAAGGTTAGTTTTTTGTTTTGATAATTTTCCAGGTAAAAAGTAACTTTTAACCCTTCCTGTTAATATAAGAGTGATAGGCCATGTTATAGAGTAGTGCTTCCCAAAGTGGTGGTCTGCGAGCCCTTCTTTGCCGCTCTGCAATGGAAGTTGAAAAAAAGTTAAATATTTTCTCCTTTGAGGATTGTTTAGAACTTTTTAAAAACAAGATTGTCCTTTTCTCTAAACATGATATCTGCACCGTTTTTATGGTGATTTAATTTTAAAATAAATTGAGCCTGCGGCCGTATAGCCCAAGAGTATTTATTTTTAAGGAGAAGCGAATCATTGGTTCAATGGGAAAGTTAAAAATAGTAACCAGCTGAGACCGATACTAAAAGCCTGTCCGGTCATCAACGTTTCTTGACGACGTGCGTTTATTTTGTTTTCTATGTGACGAAAAGTGAGAAAGATGCACATTATAATTTGCTGGTTGTCATAAGATGCAGAACATACATAATCTTCATTGTACGATTATAATGCATTTTGCCATCGTCTGAGCGAGTGAAGGTGTTAGATACATCTGCAAAGTATTTTTCGTTACAGCTGGACGAAAGCACGGACTTAGCGATTCTGATGGTGTATGTGAGATATCGATACAAAGACAACTTGAAAGAAGAGTATTTCTTTTTCACCAATGAGCATTATTAAGATAAAATACAGAAACAGTATGGGAATTTGTTCTCCTTTGCGGGTAGCGCTGTCTACAATCGAGCCACGATTTGATAAGCTTGTAAATAATAAACAGGCCCACCCCTCGCATTAAATAGTTACTGTTAGCAGCTGATCATTAAATCATTTTTATTACAACATACTGTAATTTAGTCAGCTTGTTTAAAATCTGATTTGGTATCGTTTTCCAAGATATATTTTATTTTTATTTTATATTGGTGTTCATTACTGTCGGTGTATACGAGTATATACACCTTTACAAGAAGACCTAAATGTAGTTTTGACATTTGAAACATTTTTTGATTTGTAAATCTCTACAATAAAATTTTTACTCATGAAAATGGGACCACCATTAAATAAATCACCGTCATCCAATAATATTATGGAGCAGTATTTAGCGCACCGGGACAACACCCACAATTACGTTAAATCTTATATTTATATTAAAATGTATATTGAGGTCATATAAAATTACAGATTACAAGGAGAAAAATGTGTTAAACGGCGCCGGTCCCTGGTGCAAAAGGAAAATTGTATGTCGGTCCGCGAAAGTGAAAAGTTTGGGAAGCACTGTTATAGAGAGAGTAGATGTAAATGTTGTGGATGATATTCTGTTTAACACTGTTTGTATTTCGTTAGTGAGACATGCGATTAAGTGGGCTACTGATAATCAATATTCTTTTTTTTTCACCCGCTCGCTTTGAACTCAAGCGTAGTTCATACACACTACTTCTAGTAGAGCTGGACTGAATTTTGCATGTGGATTAGCTTTCCCTATTATAAGTGTCCCTTGCCATCAAGTGAACCCACTTGTAATGTAAATCCCAAAGTCAAGGACGACAAGTCAACATTTTAGTCCAGCTGTCCGGTGTAGGGGTTGAACCCCTTACCTCGGCATCAGCACACCAGATGTTTAAGAACACACGTTCTTATCCATTCGGCCATGCTGACCTAGGTAATCAATTAATCATACACATTCGTCTTCTTCTTCTTCCTCCGCCGCTGCCTCCTCCTCCTCCTTTCTATGAGAAAAAGTCCTCAACCAGCTCATGGCAAGCCCTATGTAGATGCTGGAGGGGGATTCATCATAAACGAGGGTGGTCATATTTCGCCGTCTGATACGATCACCAGAGTCATGGATCAGCTCCGTGTTCTTGCCTCTACCATGCCATAGCCATCCAGATATTTACTTCTCTGCCTTCCCCTTGTTCTTTTCCCCTCCATCTTGCCAGTTGTCACCAAGTTCTCTAGTTTATTTCTATTCATAATCATGTTTCATGTAATAGAGAATCAGAGAAATGGCATAAATGGTGCTCCATAGGAGCAGCCTGGCCCATTCAGCGTAGTCAAGTGAACCAGATAACTCCAGACCATCAGCAAGTGACTGAGTGCAAAAGATTAACATTTAAAATGGGCGGGGGAATAGTGTAGTAGGTAAGGAGCTACGCTGATAATGTCATGAAGAGTCGGGTGAGGGTTTGATGCCTGCACTCGTTGTCTCACTAAGTGATGGGGAGACTGGCCATCTGTTTCTCCCTGTATTCAGGCCTACAAAGTGTAATGACGCCATCACATTGCAGGCCTTTAGCAGGAAACTGCCTCAGGACAATTTAAACAAAATAAGTGTCATAGGTCGTGTTAATTGAACGAATGAGCAAAGAAACTGTATGTTCAGAGGGTGACAAACTGTCACGCAGGCCCATCTTATATTTGGCCCTTCCAACCACTTTCGCACATCAATTATATGTTATGTAGTGTGCATGTTACATTCGTGTAGTTTACAGTAATACATGGGCCAATCGTACACTTTATCCAATCCAATCCAATTTTTGAGAAAAGATGTTTCGGCCCTGCTCAACCATTGTTTTTTCAGTCAGTTATAATTTGGGCCCTTATGGTGTATCTCGTACTTCTTCTTGCATAGATAGGGCTGCGATTTCACTTCCTGGATACACTTTATGAGAAGACTATTGCTTATATCCCTGACTGCTACTGAGACTGGCTACCTCCTTTGTGCTGTCACTGTGCTGGCAAGCAAGCATGCTAACCACTTCACCACCGTGGCTCCCAAACTCTTAGTAAAACAATATGAAATGCCAAATTATGACTCAGTATAGCTCTTAAGAGCTCTTTTCCCTGTCACATTTGACAAGGACGAACTGCAGAGAATCTTATCTTGTAAAATGCTGCCTTTTCTTGGGCTATTTTACATTTACCCCATATCTACATTTAACCCATGTAAGGTTTATACTGGAAATAGAAGGGGAAATGTTTAACCAAGTGGATAATTTTAAATACCTTGGGACATATATAACATCAAATTGAAGGTGCACAACAGAGATTAAAAACAGAATAGGGCAAGCAAAAGTTGCATTTCAGAAAATGAAAAGTATCTTATGCAATAAATCACTATCATTGAATGTAAGAAAGAGAGCGCTAAAGTGCTATATAGAACCTGAATAAAATTTGGTTTGAACTGCGGTAAAGCTGTGGAAATGTAAATAATATAAAATAACATGCTGATGAAGGCTAGTCGCCGCAACATCCTGTATGTGTCGTAATTCTGTTATGTAAAGCTACATTACTTTGTGTTATTTTATAGTGTTTATATAGAACCAGTTTTGCTGTATGGCAGTGAGTCTTGGAATGTAAATGAACAAATTAGGAAGAACATGGAGGCAATAGAGATGTGGTTCCTGAGACGAATGTTGCAAATTCCTTGGATTTTCAGAATAACTTATGACAGTTGCCTGAAAGAGGCTAATGAAGTTAGAACATTATATACAACAATTAGAAAGAGACAAACAGCTTCCTTTAGTCATGTGATGACGAGAGAGGAATTGGAGAACATTGTGATGAATGGAAAGATCGAGGGGAAGAGATGCAGAGGCCAGCCAAAAGAAATGGTGCTGGATGGATTGAGGCGGTGGCATGGAGGAATATCATCAGCAGAGTTGATCCAGAACACCAAAGACAGATCTGTGGAGAGCCATGAATGCCTATGCCAGCTGACAGGGCACTTGATGATTATGAAGGTTTCTACACCTGTTTGTATTGGCTTCTCCGCGAGATATTATCAAACCTTCTTGATTGATTGATTCTTTGATTGATTGATTGATTGATTGATTGCATGATTGATTGTTGCATGATTTATTGATTGATTGATTTACTGATGTATTCCTTGCTTGCCTGATTCCTTGCTTGATTTATTCCTTGATTGATTGACTGCGTTATTGATTGGTTGAATGATTCCTTGATGGATTTATTGATTCCTTGCACGATTGATTGATAAATTTCTCTCCCCTAGAATGTGGAGGATTACTTCGTGGGCAGACAGGGTCCTTCAGATTTCCAAGATTAGTTGGAGGTTCATATTCTCACAGAATGAGTTGTGCTTGGGTGATTTCAACCAGTGCAGATAAGGTAAGTCTTGTTAGCTGTGAGGTTCTTGTATCATTGAGAGCTAAGCTCAATTATTCACCTACTTTATTAATGAGAGCTGAGCTCAACTTTTTATTTATTGACTATCACTGAGAACTGAGCTCAATTTTTTATTTACTGTTTGTATCACTGAGAGTTTAACTCAACTTTTAATCCTCTGACTGTATCACTGATAGGTGAGCTCAACTTTTAATCTGCAGACTGTATCACTGAGAGGGTGAGCTCAACATTTTTGCCTGCTGTTGTATCACTAAAAGCTGAGCTCAGCTTTTTTTCTACTGTCTGTATCACCGTGAGCTGAGCTCAATTTGTTTCCATACTGACTGTATCACTGAGAGCTGAGCTCAACTTTTTATCAATTGACTATCATATATCAATATTTTTGGCTGCCTGTTGTATCACAGAAAGGTGACCTTAACTTTTTTTCCAACTTACTATACCACTGAGAGCTGAGTTGAACTTCTTTGTCTACTTACTGTATCACCGAGGGCCAAGCTCAACATTTTCCACTTAAATTGTCGAATATCACCTCAACCTCTCTTTATTGAAATAGGGTGTTTATTACACTATTTAGATCTGCTTCCTATTCTAACAAGTTATTTCATCCACATTTTTCCATATATATAACAGCTTCACTGGAATCAAGTTATTTCATCTACATTTTTCCATATTTAAACCAGCTTCACTTGAAACACAAGTTATTTCATCCACATTTTTTCCAGATATAAAACAGCTTCAGTGAAAGCACAAGTAAATTCATCCAAATTTTTCCATATATAAAACAGCTTCAGTGAAAACACAAGTTATTTCATCCTGATTTTCCCATATATAAAACAGCTTCAGTGAAAACACAATCGTCACCAATCATCATCAAGACAAGTCGCCTTAACTAGTCAAGAAGCCTGATACGGGGGAGGAAAATGTCTTGCAAAAACAAGAAACAGCAGTCCCACAAGATGTATAGCGTGGGAGCCGCCAAGTCCTCTAAGAAGATGAACGCAGAGACCTTGCCTGCAAGCTGCAACCAAGAACCTGTAACTACAGTCACATCAACTGAAGATACCACGAGAAAGATCGATGTCAGCCCACCACTAACAAGAGCCAAGACAGCAGAGAAGAAGAGGGAGGAGAAAGACACCAGAGTCGGGAACACCGACTCAAAGACAGTCAAATGGGTGATCAAGAGGATTCAAGTGGAGCTGTCAGATGAAGAAATACTGAAACAGCTGCAGGAAGAAAATCTCAACATTCAAATCTTGAAGGCGGAGCGGATCCTGACATATTAAAAAATACCTACGACGCTAGCGGTGGTGACGACTGAGGGCAACGAGATACCAGGCCAGGTATCAATCAACAAGATAATGCAACAGCCCGAATGGTTTATACCGAGAATCAACCAATGCTCAAGATGCCAGAGGGCCGGCTACAGTCGAACAATCTGCCGCAGCAAGACTGAAATATGCCGTTATTGCGCCGATCACCACGCCTTCAGGGAGTGTCTGCTGGCCAAGCAGGAAACTGACCTCAGAGCACCAAACAATAAGAGCAAGTGCACCAACTGCCTGGGCAAGCACGGAGCTAGATACCTGGGCTGTCCATACCTCCAAAGGCACAGAGACGTCCTAAAGTTCGCCATTAACACGAGAACACCATTTAAGGAAGCCATGCGGAGGGGCGTGACAGCCACATGTGTATCAAGAGCCGAAACAGATCAACTTCAAATTCATATTGATGAACTTAAGAAGCAAATCAAATCACTCCAAATGCCAGCACCGACCAATGAAAATGAAAAGATGCTTGCTGAATTAAAAGAAGTACAGCAAAACATCAAAAGGTGGAGCTCATGGTGCAGACCACAAAGAAGAATAAGGAGATCCTGAACGCAATACAAGCAGAGAGACAAGTGCTAAAACCGGAAAGGGAACTGGCCCTAAACAAACCTACAGAAGCCATGAAGAAGCCACAAGATGAATCACAACAAAAGACCAAGCCAGATCAGCAAGCCAAAACCAGCAGCCCAGCCACGACACCCAAGAAACTCAAGGGGAAGCCAACATCCCGCCAGACCTATGAAGAGAACCTAGACGAGCACAAGAACGACAACACAGAGCACATACCCACACTGGAGGAGTTTATCGCGGAATGCAGAGAATATGATCGGCTGTTGCCACTCAGGCAACAGGAATGCAGAAGACACATGGCAGAAAAGCATCCCAAGAAATTCAAACACTGGCAGAAATGCCCAGTGTACCCAACTATACGCTATTAACTGATGAATACCCAAATGGATGCTACTACGATAGCGGAGAATGGATCCCATGGTTTACAAGAGAGGAAGAAATCAAAAGGCAACAGAAACTCAAGCTCGAGAAAGAACAAAAGCGCAAGGATGAAAACTCAAACATCGACAAGCTCATGAAGGCAATTAATAAAACAGGAGGCATGAAGACCAAATAAAAAGTCCTTATAAGGACTAAAACCAAACAAATGAAATGCACAAGGAGCCAACACTGACAGAAGAAGCCGCCAAAAGAGATACAACTTGCCGGCCAACGAATCCCCTCAGCTGACGTCACAGGCATAGACTCGTCAAAAAGACAAGCCTGCTAATACTGGCGCAAAGAAACAGAACAACTCATACCGCACCATGAACCACCAAGATTATAACCGATGCCATGGAGGCTGGTTGACACGGTGGAAAGTTTTTTTTTTTTTTTTTTCGGAAAATGTACATGGGACATGGACAAACACAAGTTCCGCTCCTTTCATGCACCTATTCTTGAGGAAGAGCATGGAGGCAGGAGGGATGTGGTTTCTGAGGCAAGTGTTGCGAATACCTTGTACTGACACAGAAACTGACAATTTTCTGGAAAAGACCCATGAAATTGAAGAGGACAAACAAATAATCCTTTAGCTGAAATATTAAGTTGATATTTGATATACAACTCCATAGTATGCATCTGACAAGATGCAGTGAAATATGCCAGGCAAGAAATTGTGCAACATTTTGTTTCTCATCTGTGTTTAAATTCACTTAGGAATTATATTGTTATGGTCAGCAGTCTGACAGAGTAAAATCAAGGTGAGACAGACAGTTTTTGAGATCATTGTGGAGATGCACCTGATTGATTGATTGATATTTATAATAAAAATTGTGACTTTAATCCATTTTTACGATATTTCAGATTCTCAGTGTAACGTTTCCAGTTTTCAATTTGGAACCCCACCCAGAGTGCAACTTTGACTTCCTGCAAATACACGATGGTCCGAGTCCATCTTCACACATGATAGGGAAATATTGTGGCACTAACCCACCCAATGGTGGCTCTCTCAATAGCACTCACAACCAGTTGTATTTCTGGTTCAAATCTGACGCATCTATAAGCCATGATGGATTTGAAGTTCAGTGGACATCTTTACCACCAAGTATGTTTCTGTGTTGTTATCTGAGAGTTCATTGGATGTAGCACCCACCAAAGATGTTTCTGTGTTGTTATCTGACAGTTCATTGGACATCTCACCCACCAAAGATGTTTCTGTGTTGTTATCTGACAGTTCATTGGACATCTCACCCACCAAAGATGTTTCTGTGTTGTTATCTGACAGTTCATTGGACATCTCACACACCAAAGATGTTTCTGTGTTGTTATCTGACAGTTCATTGGATATCTCACTCACCAAGTATGTTTCTGTGTTGTTATCTAACAGTTCATTGGACATCTCACATATTATGTTACTTTATTGTTATCTGACAGTTCATTGGACATATCACCAAGTATATTTTTGTGTTGTTATCTGACAGTTCATTGGACATCTCACATAGTATGTTACTTTATTGTTATCTGACAGTTCATTGGACATATCACCAAGTATGTTTCTGTGTTATCCGACAGTTCATTGGACATCTCACCAAGTATATTTCTGTGTTGTTATTTGACTGTTCATTGGACATCTCACCAAGTATGTGTCTGTGTTATTATCTGACTGCTCATTGGACATCTCACCCACGAACCTAGTCTGCTGAAGAAAGTTTTATCAGCTATATTGCAAACGCCAAGAAACATAAAGACGCACTCACATCTGTTAGAATTTTCATGATCATTGTTTATTGCAGTTGTCATTTAGTTCTTCTGACATGTAATCCCCTGGATATGTGGATAACTAAGCAGAGCAGGACACACACTTTGTCCTGAGAGTTGGAAATTGCTGTCAAAGGCAGAGGTAACATAACTCTTTGTGGATGTGAAAGGCAAGGGGAAACCACCCTCCTCTCTTCCAAAGTATTCCACATAAACACATTTCAGAGAAAATGTTAATGGCAATCTTGGGACATCCTCATCCTGTAGGTAGTGTCATAGGCAGAGGCAGACAAAGAGAAATGATGATGGATGGTCATTGACAGTTGCATGGAGAGAATAGCAATATAATTATTTAGTCTTGTTTCCAACTTCACTGCAATGGGTTCACCCCATAATTGCTTTATTCCTGTGCCAGCAAAGACCACACAAAATGCCTCTCACTGTCCCATGTTCCATTCCTGACAAAACCAACAGCTTGCACACGGATGCATGCATAAGGCCACTGCCAGAATACCAACAACACAATCACTGGAACTACAGTTCGTTGTTGATAGAAACAGAAATCACTAGAAAACCAGTAGTTGAACATGCATTATTGCGTAATGCAAGCCAGCTAGTTCAGCATCAGACCACCCACCATTTTTCTAACGTGCAGTTCACAACACAAACCACTGTGGATAGATGAAATAGCATTCCACATGAAATCCACAGCTCACAGTGTTGCATCAAGCACTCAAGTCAGTAACTGGGCGATGGAACCTTGCACTACAGGTCCAAATGAGGAAATTGCAAAAGCAAACCATGGCCAGAAGCAAATAATACTCCAAGGCCTAAACGAATCACCCACTTATCTGCCATATTGGAGTGGAATTGATCCAGAACACCAGGCACTGAGATCGATGGGGATATATGAACGCCTGTGCCATTTGGCAGGACATGTAGTGTGCACACAATGCTGCCCTTTATGATCAGTATGATGTATAGTCCAGATTTGTTTTCTGGTATGGTATTTGTCCATCAAGAATCGTTATGACAATTCATTTCATCCAGTGGGGTTTAAATGAAAAATGACTTGTGCGATGAATTGGATTAAAGTGAGGAAGAGTTGTGCAATTCGTCGACCATACTATTTCACCTGTGTCCATCTGAGTCCAGTGGCGAGACGAGTCAAGACGACTGGAGACGAATACAGGTGCAGTGGATGACCAGGGTGCTCTACATGCCTTGCTGTGCTCATTACTTTCCACAATACTTTGCAGGTAAACGCCGTCTTGCCCTTTGCATCATCATCCATATATCTTCCTCGCAGTCTGCCGAATCCTGTCTTCACATGCTGGGTAGGCATACCCTAGTTTACCAATTGTGGTTTGATGCCAAATCGATAACCCTTGCCTGTCACAGCCGTTGTCCGGGCAGTAGCTGCTGTCACATGCTGACAACTACTAGGAGCCACAGGCATGAGCTGGATGTCAGGCTTGGACCAGTGAGGAATGGGCCCTGAAAAGGGTGTGACAGTCATCCTTGCCAAAGCTTTCTCTCTACATGTGTAAGGGAAGAATCTTGATTATGATCATCATCCGACGTCAGCCTGGCCCATTGGATTAGAGCACTTGTTCTGAAACATCCTGTGTGCTGATGCTGAGGTAGAGGGTTCAGTCCCTACACCGGTCAGTTGAACTAAAATGTTGACTTCTCATCCTTGACTTTGGGATGTAAATTACAAGTACCTCTGAAGTTGGAGTGGAGAGGGACACTGGTAATAGGGAAAGCTAATGCACAAGTAAAAATCAGTCCAGTTCACTAAAAGTAGAAGCATGTGGTGTATGGTCTACACCTGAGTGCAGTTGCTAGCATGATTTTCTGCCCACCCAGTGATCTTGTGTTTGAATCCATTACAAGGTGAGGATTTGTTTAAAAGTTCATTGGGCTCTCAGGCCAACCCAGACTAAAATCGGTACCAAGAAATACTGTGGAAAGTAAAAACTGCTGGAGTGATATCTGCCACATTACCTATGAAATTCTGATTGGGCTATAAAATTGCTGGCCTAGCACCATATACCCAATATCCTGCAAGGCATGGAAGAGGGCTGTGTACATGACTTTTACTTAGATGTACTATAGATGTGATGATTCCGTCGCCCTGCTACCAAGTTGAATGTATGGAGCAACACTGTGAGCTGTGGATTTCATGTGGAGTGCTTTTACATCTGTACGCAGTTGTTTGTGTCATGAACTGCTTGTTCAGAAAAAATGGCGGCCACTGGTTGCCAAACTAAGTGGGTTTTGCCTATGCAATAATGTGTGGCTGCTGGTTTTCTAGTGACTGCTGCTTCCATCAACGATGAACTATATTTTTCATGGTGGACTTTTGCTTGGCATTCTGGCAGTCACATTATGCATAATATACCTGTGCAGGCTGTTGTTTTGTCTAGACTCCTGTCTGTTCCACTTTTCATATGGGGCAGTGAGGAGCATTTTGTGTGAAATTCACTGGCACAGGAATGGAGCATTATGGGGCAACCCTTTGCCGTGAAGTGGGAACCACGACTAACTAACTAACAATAGATATGACTTGACAGCTGTACAATTCACATTCTTTGTATAGTTTTCTGACTGTAAGCTGGAGCAGTATTGTAGTCCATTGTTTCATACATCTGTGTGTTGGGGCACTCATGCATGAAAGGCAATGAGTGCTCTGATCGATTGGCAGATATGATGATCAAGTTTGGAAGTGCAATGAATGTGCCAGACATTATCAGTGTTATAAGAGATGCTGGATGAACAGATGACTTCAAGGAGACCTGGGAATCTGCTCTTTGTCCAGAGGGAGAGAGATGGGAGTGAAGCGGAGAGCCACCAGACAAGGTCATTTTGTCAAGGGACAAAACAGATTCACCAACACAGAACTGGTACCAACAGTTGATATATGCTGATGGAGATGAGCAGTTCAGGAGGAGACTGGGGCATCTATGGACATGTCTGGAATGTGATGATGATGATCCTTCCTAATCACTAATTGATTCAACAATCAATCAATCAGGCATCTCCACAATGAATGTTCGTTGCAATGGATCTCCAACACTGTCTGTCTCTCGCCCTGATTGTATATTCTGTCAGATTTCAGTTCGTCCATCTCTTGTTGTTATCTTCCCATTTGTATCGTTGTCCACCTCTTGCTCGCATGCCTTCAACCTTACCTTCCAGTAAGGTTTTTATGTGTGTTACGTATTTTAATGTGACCAAAATATTTCACTTGCCTCTTGTTTATTTCTTTCGTCAACTGTCTTTTAATTCCCAGGTTTTGTTCCCATGGAATAAATTGTTTCACACATAATTGTTCCATACGTTTGTCCTATTCCAGCTTGCGGTAGCTACCTGGTCGGCCAAGACCATGGCACCATCAACAGTCCAGGTTACCCCGGCAGATACCCACACAACCGAGACTGCGCGTGGACTATTGCCGTCTCCCCTGGCAGCAACATTCTGTTCACATTTGCCCATCTGGCACTGGAGCACCATCAGAACTGTAGTTTTGATTACTTGGAGGTGATGTCTCTGAATGTAGCTCTCTTTCCATAATTTACTACACACATCGAAATAGCTTTTCAGAAAGAGAGTACTGGAATGTTATATAGAACCAGCAGTATGGATTAATCAAACACCAAGAATCATGTCATAGAACTGTTTGTAACACCACAAGTAATTTATTTGGACTGTCTGTAACACCAAAAATAATTTATTTGGATTGTAACACCACAAATAACTTATTTTGACTGTAATACCACAAATAATTTATTTGGACTCTTTCTAACACCACAATGTGTTTGGATTATCCGTAACACCAGGAACCATGTCCTAGGACTATTTGCCAACACCAGAATCCATGTCCTCGTACTGTGTGTAAACAAACTATGTCCTATGACTGTCTGTTAACAAACTATATCCTATGACTGTCTGTAAACAACAAACCATGTCCTATGACTGTCTGTAAACAACAAACCATGTCCTATGACTGTCTGTAAACAACAAACCATGTCCTATGACTGTCTGTAAACAACAAACCATGTCCTAGGACTGTCTGTAAACAACAAACCATGTCCTATGACTGTAAACAACAAACTATATCCTATGACTGTCTGTAAACAACAAACCATGTCCTATGACTGTCTGTTAACAACAAACCATGTCCTATGACTGCCTGTAAACAACAAACCATGTCCTATCACTGTCTGTAAACAACAAACCATGTCCTAGGACTGTCTGTAAACAACAAACCATGTCCTATGACTGTCTGTAAACAACAAACCATGTCCTAGGACTGTCTGTAAACAACAAACCATGTCCTATGACTGCCTGTAAACAACAAACCATGTCCTAGGACTGTCTGTAAACAACAAACCATGTCCTATGACTGTCTGTAAACAACAAACCATGTCCTATGACTGCCTGTAAACAACAAACCATGTCATATGACTGTCTGTAAACAACAAACCATGTCCTATGACTGTCTGTAAACAACAAACCATGTCCTATGACTGTCTGTAAACAACAAACCATGTCCTATGACTGCCTGTAAACAACAAACCATGTCATATGACTGTCTGTAAACAACAAACCATGTCCTAGGACTGCCTGTAAACAACAAACCATGTCCTAGGACTGTCTGTAAACAACAAACCATGTCCTATGACTGCCTGTAAACAACAAACCATGTCCTAGGACTGTCTGTAAACAACAAATCATGTCCTATGACTGCCTGTAAACAACAAACCATGTCCTATGACTGTCTGTAAACAACAAACCATGTCCTATGACTGTCTGTAAACAACAAACCATGTCCTAGGACTGTCTGTAAACAACAAACCATGTCCTATGACTGCCTGTAAACAACAAACCATGTCCTATGACTGTCTGTAAACAACAAACCATGTCCTATGACTGTCTGTAAACAACAAACCATGTCCTAGGACTGTCTGTAAACAACAAATCATGTCCTATGACTGTCTGTAAACAACAAACCATGTCCTAGGACTGTCTGTAAACAACAAACCATGTCCTATGACTGTCTGTAAACAACAAACCATGTCCTATGATTCTCTTTTAGCAATAAACCATGTTCTAGGACAGTGGTTCTCAACCTTTTTTGGCCCATGCACCCCTTCACCATATGTTCAGAATGCCATTCCCCCCTCCCCCCTTTCGTATTTCCTCCTTATAAATTCCCCCCCCCCCCCAACCCCCTTCCCTATATAGTATACATAAAAATGGAGGCTAAATTTAATAAATAACACATACTAGAACAAGTCTAGACGTCTACATAAAACGGGAATTGCGGGTCTACTTATGTTATAAAACAAATTTTAGAAGGGCGAGAAGTACACAACTAAAGTATGGAGGAAAAAACAATATCAAGTAATCAGTTCTTGTATTAACACAATCTTGGAATAATCTTATAATAATCCCTGGAAACCCTAAAATTGGGGGGGGGGGGTCCCCACCGGTTGAGAACCACTGTTTAGGACTATCTGTAAACACCATAATCCATCTCCTAGGACTATATGTAAACAACAGACTGTATCCTAGGACTGTCTGTAAACACCATAATCCATGTCCTTGGACTATCTGTAAACAATAAACCATGTCCTAGGACTATCTGTTAACAACAAATCATGTCCTAAAACTAACTGTAAACACCACAATCCATGTCATAGTACTATCTGTAAACACCACAACCCATGCCATAGGACTCTCTGTAAACACCACAATCCATGTCACAGGACTATCTGTAAACACCACAATCCATGTCATAGTACTATCTGTAAACACCACAATCCATGTCATAGTACTATCTGTAAACACCACAATCCATGTCATAGTACTATCTGTAAACACCACAATCCATGTCATAGGACTATCTGTAAACACCACAATCCATGTCATAGTACTATCTGTAAACACCACAATCCATGTCATAGGACTATCTGTAAACACCACAATCCATGTCATAGGACTATCTGTAAACACCACAATCCATGTCATAGTACTATCTGTAAACACCACAATCCATGTCATAGTACTATCTGTAAACACCACAATCCATGTCATAGTACTATCTGTAAACACCACAATCCATGTCATAGGACTATCTGTAAACACCACAATCCATGTCATAGTACTATCTGTAAACACCACAATCCATGTCACAGGACTCTCTGTAAACACCACAATCCATGTCATAGGACTATCTGTAAACACCACAATCCATGTCATAGGACTATCTGTAAACACCACAATCCATGTCATAGTACTATCTGTAAACACCACAATCCATGTCACAGGACTATCTGTAAACACCACAATCCATGTCATAGTACTATCTGTAAACACCACAATCCATGTCATAGTACTATCTGTAAACACCACAATCCATGTCATAGTACTATCTGTAAACACCACAATCCATGTCACAGGACTATCTGTAAACACCACAATCCATGTCATAGTACTATCTGTAAACACCACAATCCATGTCATAGGACTATCTGTAAACACCACAACCCATGTCACAGGACTCTCTGTAAACACCACAATCCATGTCACAGGACTATCTGTAAACAATATAATCCATGTCATAGTACTATCTGTAAACACCACAATCCATGTCACAGGACTCTCTGTAAACACCACAATCCATGTCACAGGACTATCTGTAAACACCACAATCCATGTCATAGTACTATCTGTAAACACCACAACCCATGTCATAGTACTATCTGTAAACACCACAATCCATGTCATAGTACTATCTGTAAACACCACAATCCATGTCATAGTACTATCTGTAAACACCACAATCCATGTCATAGTACTATCTGTAAACACCACAATCCATGTCATAGGACTATCTGTAAACACCACAATCCATGTCATAGTACTATCTGTAAACACCACAATCCATGTCATAGTACTATCTGTAAACACCACAATCCATGTCATAGTACTATCTGTAAACACCACAATCCATGTCATAGGACTATCTGTAAACACCACAATCCATGTCATAGTACTATCTGTAAACACCACAATCCATGTCACAGGACTATCTGTAAACACCACAATCCATGTCATAGTACTATCTGTAAACACCACAATCCATGTCACAGGACTATCTGTAAACAATATAATCCATGTCATAGTACTATCTGTAAACACCACAATCCATGTCATAGTACTATCTGTAAACACCACAATCCATGTCATAGTACTATCTGTAAACACCACAATCCATGTCACAGGACTCTCTGTAAACACCACAATCCATGTCACAGGACTCTCTGTAAACACCACAATCCATGTCATAGTACTATCTGTAAACACCACAACCCATGCCATAGGACTATCTGTAAACACCACAATCCATGTCACAGGACTATCTGTAAACACCACAATCCATGTCATAGTACTATCTGTAAACACCACAATCCATGTCATAGTACTATCTGTAAACACCACAATCCATGTCACAGGACTATCTGTAAACACCACAATCCATGTCATAGTACTATCTGTAAACACCACAATCCATGTCATAGTACTATCTGTAAACACCACAATCCATGTCATAGTACTATCTGTAAACACCACAATCCATGTCATAGTACTATCTGTAAACACCACAATCCATGTCACAGGACTCTCTGTAAACAATATAATCCATGTCATAGGACTATCTGTAAACACCACAATCCATGTCATAGGACTATCTGTAAACACCACAATCCATGTCATAGTACTATCTGTAAACACCACAATCCATGTCACAGGACTATCTGTAAACACCACAATCCATGTCATAGTACTATCTGTAAACACCACAATCCATGTCATAGTACTATCTGTAAACACCAAAATCCATGTCATAGGACTATCTGTAAACACCACAATCCATGTCATAGTACTATCTGTAAACACCACAATCCATGTCATAGGACTATCTGTAAACACCACAATCCATGTCATAGTACTATCTGTAAACACCACAATCCATGTCATAGTACTATCTGTAAACACCACAATCCATGTCATAGTACTATCTGTAAACACCACAATCCATGTCATAGTACTATCTGTAAACACCACAATCCATGTCATAGTACTATCTGTAAACACCACAATCCATGTCATAGGACTATCTGTAAACACCACAATCCATGTCATAGTACTATCTGTAAACACCACAATCCATGTCATAGGACTATCTGTAAACACCACAATCCATGTCATAGGACTATCTGTAAACACCACAATCCATGTCATAGTACTATCTGTAAACACCACAATCCATGTCATAGTACTATCTGTAAACACCACAATCCATGTCATAGTACTATCTGTAAACACCACAATCCATGTCACAGGACTATCTGTAAACACCACAATCCATGTCACAGGACTCTCTGTAAACACCACAATCCATGTCATAGTACTATCTGTAAACACCACAATCCATGTCATAGTACTATCTGTAAACACCACAATCCATGTCACAGTACTATCTGTAAACACCACAATCCATGTCATAGGACTATCTGTAAACACCACAATCCATGTCATAGGACTATCTGTAAACACCACAATCCATGTCATAGTACTATCTGTAAACACCACAATCCATGTCATAGTACTATCTGTAAACACCACAATCCATGTCATAGGACTATCTGTAAACACCACAATCCATGTCACAGGACTCTCTGTAAACACCACAATCCATGTCACAGGACTATCTGTAAACAATATAATCCATGTCATAGGACTATCTGTAAACACCATAATCCATGTCATATTAGCAAGGAAGAAGTGGAGAAATTCTGCAACATCCAGCCCATTGTCCTTATTTGTCACCATGTGATTTTCATTTGTTCGGACCTCTAAAAAAAGCTGTCAATGGGCAACGATTTCACACAGATGTAGGTGTAAATTAACGCAGTAAACACATGGTTCAGTGAGCAACCACAATCCTTTTTCTGTGGACGGCATTCGCCGCCTACCTAAGCAATGGGATGCTTGCCTGAATGCCTACAGCGACTTCTGCTGACCAACCCATGGTGCATAATTCATTCAAAAAGAATGCTTTGTTTAATTCTACCACACCTGTTAATGTTTCTTTCATGCTTTTGCAATAAAGCCATCGAAATGGGTTTCAAATGAACACCCCTAATATTTGATCCTGAAAGGGTTATTTAAGTCTTATAAATATGCAGTTTCCACACAGCAGATACTGACAATAGGGTGTCAGTTGTTAGACCTTCACTTATTCTAGGCCAGGACATAGGAAATATGCAGTGAAGTGGCCACTTCCTTTCCTCATCACTCCCCCTGGGAATTCCCAGAAAAGTGTGAAAATGGTCTAGTACTCATTATGAAGCTGAGTGGACCCCAGAGTTGTACTGGGAGGACAGACATAATCCTCTTCTGGGATTGAACCTGTCTGTCTGTCTGTCTGTCTGTCTGTTTGTCTGTCTCTCTCTCTCTCTCTCTCTCTCTCTCTCTCTCTCTCTCTCTCCTATTGTGTGTCTCTTTCTCTCTGTGCCTTTCTGTCTCTCTGTTCCTTTCTGTCTCTCTCTCCCTGTCTCTCTCTCTCTCGTGTCTCTTTTTATCTCACTCTTTCTCTCTGTCTCTGCATGTCTCTCTCTCTCTCACTCTCTGTCTGAGGGTCTCTCACTCTGTCTGTCTGTCTGTCACACTCTGTCTCTCTCTCACTCTGTCTCTATGTCTGTCTGTCTCACTCTGTCTCTCTCACTCTGTCTGTTTCTCTCTCTCTCTCTCGGTAGGCAATCGTACAAACCCTGATAACACCACGTCACTATGTATCAGAAGTAATGATTAAAGCAACACAGTGAACCATTTGATGTGAGGGGAGTCCAAATATTGTTTACATTGTGTTAATTCCCTATCCCTGGAGCAGATCAGAGATGGGGAGCTGGACGATGCTCCCCTCATACAGCGATTCTGCACAAGTGGTGAATTACCAGCTCCCGTCCAGACCACCGGCCCATACGCTTACGTCCGATTCCACAGTGATTACAGTCTGAGTGACACAGGTTTCCAGATAACGTATGCGGCACTTACAGGTGGGTGTACGTAGTTGGTTATGTGGTGGATGATAGGGACACGTTTTTCTTGATGTTAATATTTCAGTTACATGCTTTTTTTATCTTAACGTGTGGAGGAATCGGCCCATGTTATGGCCTACGGGCAGTGAATACATTTTACAACTCCCCTATATGCCAAGTCGAAGGTTCAAAATCAGATTTAGAAACAGACGGCTTGCAGTGATTTTGATGCTATGGACGTCAAATGTTCAGAAAGCAATGGCAAATTACTGAAAATAAGAATTGCCTAGTAAATCATACAATGGCCAATAGATGCTGGGGTTGATCCTGATGTCCTGTAAATGGCATGCAGCTAACTATGGAGAAGTCACAGAGTACATGTGGGCCATTGTACTGTAATAGTTGGCCAGGTCTATGGTTAGTTATAATTTAACAGTTGACACATTTTGTAGACAAAAGTAATTTTATAGTCAATGTTTAACCAACTCCTTAGTTAATTGTAATGTAACAGTTAACTAGTTTTTGTGTTAGTCATAATTTAACATGTTTGCTTTAGTTAATAATAATTTAACCAGTTCATTAGTTAAGTATATTTTAACAATCAGTTTGTTAGTTGAGTATAATTTAACAGTTAAACATTCTGCATTAATTATAATTTAACAGTTAACCAGTCCCTTAGTTAATTACAATTTAACAGTTAGCCAGTCCCTTAATTAATTATAATTTAACAGTTAACCGGTTCCTTAGTTAATTACAATTTAACAGTTAACCAGTTCCGTAGCAAATTATAATTTAATAGTTGACCAGTTCCGTTGCTGGTTTATAATTTAATAGTTAATCATTTCTATAGTCATCAGATATCAGGTTCTATAGTCAACAGCTAACCTGTTCTGTAGGTAATTATATGTTAGCAGTTAGCCAATTCTGTGGGTAATTAATGTTATCAGTTAGTCGGTTCTGTACATAATTGTATGTTAACAGTTAACCGGTTCTGTAGGTAATTATGTGTTAACAGTCAGTTCTGTAGGTAATTATATGTGAACACATATGTGAATTGTGACACATTCACATTCGCTGGGCTGGTCACTTGACTCGCATGCCAGATCACAGGCTCCCTAAACGAATTTTTTACAGCGAACTGCGTTGTGGTAAACGCTCCCAAGGTGGCCAGAGGAAACGTTTTAAAGACACTCTGAAAATTTCACTGAATGCTTTTGGAATTCATCATGACACCTGGGAGGCTGCAGCCAGAGACCGAAATTCGTGGCGTGCATCATTGCGCAAAGGTGCAGTTATATGTGAGGCAACCAGGACTGCAAGAGCTGTGAAGAAAAGGCAGGACAGAAAAACCACTGCAGGAAATCCTCCTCCAGAGACGTCAAGCATTCTTTGTCCACATTGTCAAAGAACATTTCGAGCCAAAATAGGCCTTATCAGCCATCTTAGAACCCACGGCTCCACACCTTCAACCCCACTGGATGAAATGAATGGTCATCATCATTCTTGATGGACAAACAACATATGTGAACAGTTACAATTGGAAAGTTGGAGGAGAGGTAACGCGGAGGGAGACCAGGAGTGAAGATCCTGGACAGTTTGTTGTCATGGCATGGGGAAACATCAGTGTCATAATGATTGGCAGTACACAAGACAGAAAGCTTTGGAAAGACATGATCACCAACGCCACACGGCATGGACTATAAGAAGATTGGCAGTACATAAGACAGAAAACTTTGGAAAGACATGATCACCAACACCACACGGCATGGACTATAAGAAGATTGGCAGTACATAGGACAGAAAGCTTTGGAAAGACATGATCACCAACGCCACACGGCATGGACTATAAGAAGATTGGCAGCACACAAGACAGAAAACTTTGGAAAGACATGATCACCAGTGCCACATTGCAAGGACTTTGTGCATGTTTGTTATAAAAATGTCCTTGGATTTTTTACACACACACCCACATACATACAACAACCCCACCCCCCCCCCCCCCCCCCCCCCCCCACCCCCCCCCCTGCAATGTGCCCTCCTGTACTAATTTTAGTGTATCATGATTTGACCAAGAAATGAGAGTTTTTGCTTATTGATTACTTTAAGAAGTCTTGATTGTTCTGTTTTGATTACTTTAAGAAGTCTTGATTGTTCTATTTTGCAGAGCTCACTCATTTGTCAATTGTTATCTTTGATGATGATGTACATTTGCTTCCAGTGAACAGGCAAGGTTGTGGCGGTGCACTGTCTGGGTCAGAAGGTGAGGTGATGTCACCTGGGTATCCACTGCCGTACCAACATGAAATTGATTGTGTGTGGGTCATCACAGTGGCACCTGGCAGTTCTGTCCAGCTGACGTTCCTGGACTTTGATATGGAGTCATCAACTTCCTGTTCTTATGATTATCTCGCTGTTAGTATTCATTTATTTATTTATTGGTCATATTCTTCATCTTATAGTCCATGCCGTGTGGCGTTGGTGATTATGTCTGTCCATAGTCTTCTATTTCATATACTGCCACCATCTTATAGTCCATGCCGTGTGGCGTTGGTGATCGTGTCTGTCCACAACCTTCCTCTCTCGAGTGCTGCCAATCTACTTATTGTTCATGCCATGTGGCATTGGTGATCATGTCTGTCCACATACTTCTGTCTCGTGTACTGCCAGTCTTCTTATAGTCCATGCCATGGGGCATTGGTGATCATGTCTGTCCACAGCTTTCTGACTCGTGTGCTGCCAATCTTATAGTCCTTGCCGTATGTCTTTGGTGATCACGTCTGTCCACATCCTTCTGTCTTGTGTTCTGCCAATAATTTCTGATAATGATGTTCCTCCATGCCATGATGTCAGACTATCCAGCATCTTCTCTCTTGGTCTTTCCATGCCTCTCCTCCCCTCCAACTTTCCTTTTGTGATGATGTAATCTAGTTGTCTAGATTCATGTGTGCAGAACTCGCACTCATTAGGTGCAAAAATTTGTGTGTACAGAAACTAACATCCATCAGCAGAAGTAAATTGATTGATGTGTACAAAATATCCATTAGGTATAAGAATTTGATTCTTGAGAACAAAACTAACATTTATTAGATGCAAAACATTTATTCTTGAGAACACAACTAACATTTGTTAGATGCAACAAATTGATACTTGAGAACAAAACTAAGATTTGTTAGATGCAACAAAACATTTGTTAGGTGCAACAAATTGATACTTTAGAACAAAACTAAACATTTGTTAGGTGTGATAAATTGATACTTGAGAACAAAACTAACATTAGATGCAACAAATTGATTCTTGACAACAAAACTAACATTTATTCATTTATTAGGATGCAACAAATTAATTCTTTACAACAAAACTAACATTTGTTAGATGCAAGAAGTTGATTCTTGTGAACGAAACTAAACATTTATTAGATGCAACAAATTGATACTTGAGAACAAAACTAACATTTGTTAGATGCAACAAATTCATTCTTGAGAACAAAACTAACACTTGTTAGGTGCAACAAATTGATACTTTAGAACAAAACTAACATTTGTTAGATGCAACAAATTGATTCTTGACAACAAAACTAACATTTATTAGATGCAACAGATTGATTCTTGACAACAAAACTAACATTTGCTTGATGCAAGAATTTGATTCTTGTGAACGAAACTAACATTTGTTAGATGCAACAAATTGATTCTTGTGAACGAAACTAACATTTGTTAGATGCAACAAATAGATTCTTGAGAACAAAACTAACATTTGCTAGATGCAACAAATTGATACTTGACAACAAAACTAACATTTGTTAGGTGCAATAAAATAATTTATATGTACAGAATTAACATCCTGCTAGGTTCAATAAATTAATTTGTGTGTCCAACATTTTCTGCACAGATTAGAGATGGCTCCGACCAGATGGCATCCACAATTAGCACATTTTGTGGCACTGATCTTCCAGCTGTGGTTACCAGCACTGGCAACATCATGAGCCTTGAATTCCACACAGATATCTCTCAATCTGGACGAGGTTTCAAGGCCGAGTGGACCACAGGTAATACCCCATCTCCTGATGCTTGCATGAGTTGAATGGGCAAACAAGAACTCACACTTTGTGTTTGCTTGATTATCTGTTATCTGTTGGGGTATCATCTTTCCTCTCCGGACAAGTCCATCAGTGCTTAGATCCTTTCCTCCCGACTTATGCATCAGCATCCTGTGACTAATAGTGCCAGTTCTCTGTTGGTTGATGAGTCCCCTTGTTCTTCACATGTGCCTCTCGTGTCTGGCCATACCATTTCTTACTCCCAAGCTTCTCATTTTAGACAATGATGTGGATTCACTAATGTGAAAGTTCACCACTGTAGACATCTCTTTAAGAGAGGGGGATTTTGATGTTTAATTAAGTTGAATGTCCCCAACAGTTAATGTTTAAGTAAGTTGATTGTTTGTGTGGACATACAGTAATGTCCCTAACAGATAATGTTTAAGTAAGTTGATTGTTTGTGTGGACATACAGTGATGCTCCTGACAAAAACCACAACAAAATTCAGGGATATCGAATTATAACCATGCAGAATACAATAGGCAAGCTGCTGGAGAAGGTAATTGCCAGGAAAATATCAAGCCAGCTAGAGAGGCAAGGTGTTTTCCCACCTACCCTGGGTGGGTACCGTCCAAAAAGAGAAACCTGGACCAATGCAGCAGTTTTTGCCCATGATGTCTTATGAAGGTTTCCACTCAGGCATTGAAACCTTTGCTGCAGCGATTGATCTTGAGGAAGCGTACAACAGAGTACCATTGGATTTTTTAATGTTTCAGCTTCTTGAACTAAAAGTAAGTCCATTCCTCCTTAGTTGGATCGCTGCAGCCCTCTTCCAACGGAAAGTAGTTTTTAGATGTGGCAGTTGGACTTCGGAACCAACAACAATATATCCTGGCCTACCACAGGGATCACCATTATCTCCGGTACTTTTCAACGCCTACACAGTGAGAATCACCAGTGAGCAGATCACTGGACCTGGCAGGACATTGTCATATGCCGATGATGTTTTAGTGTATCGTCAGGGTAAGGATAGAGAGCAGGTTGCTGTGGAACTACAAACTGAACTCAATCGCATAAGTACTTGGTGTGATGAAGCTGGGGCAATGGTCAACCCAACAAAGGCAACAGTGACTTGGTTCTCGTTGAATAGTCATATTGTCAACACTCCAACACCAACTGTAAAGCTGTGTTCAGAGACGGTGGAAAGAACGCAGGCAATGAATTACCTGGGGATACGGTTTGATCGAAGCCTTGCTTATAATGAGCACATAGACCAGGTGATAACAAAGGCCAAGCGGGGTTTGGCTTTGATGCGGGTGATGGCGGCAGCAAACTGTGAGCAGCGCCATCTATGTCTTCTGTACGAGGGGCTGGTCATGACTGTTTTTGAGTATGCAATGGCAATCCTGACTCTCAGCCGTAAGCAGATAGAAAGGATGGAAAGGATACAGAATGAAGCTATGCACATTATTCTTGGATGTACAAGAGATACAGCATGCAGGGCGATGCGCTACCTTCTTGATTTTCCAACCATTGAAGACAGTATACAAGTTTGCAGAGCACGCACCTACCTCAGAGTTAACGCAAACACACAATATCCACTGCATAGTGAAATTATGAAGGTGAAGGGCAGCAGGTTAAAAAGAGGACGGTCGTGGATGGGTCAAGCCGAAGACATTCTTCAACAGGTGTGTTCACTTGAGGACTTAGAACCTGGCGAGGAGTGGGTACAAGTGCCAACAGATTTCTGCACATCCTTTTCAGTTTGCATCCAACTAGATAGAAAATGCAGACAAGAAAATCCGGCTGCTGTGGAAGCTGAAGTACAAGCGTTGATTTTTGAGAATTCGCTAGACGGTGATGCTGTCATCTACACAGATGGGTCGGTCGTCCAACATGTGAGAAGCTCATGGGCCTTTTACGGCTCGGGCCGGAGGGAGAATTGTGAAGGAGGACTCTGGTACTTTCACTGAAACCACAAGTAGCCTGACTATGGAAGTCATGGCAGTAAGTAAAGCAATAACATGGCTCGAGACACAGACATTCACTAGGGCATGTTTCCTTAGCGACTCAATGAACATGATCAAGAGGATAGAGGAGGGGTCGATCCGGGAGTACAAGGAAATGAGCGGGCTGACAAGCTCGCAGGTGAGGCTACTGTGGAGGGCGGACGCGCCATGGACCAGGCTGACATTCTGAATCTCTACGAGAAGTAAGACTTTTGTGTGAACCAAGTGATGACTGTGAATCTACAACCATGGCCAGACTGCAAGAACAGCAAATTAAAAGAGGGGTGGCCAAACAAGAACACTACGCAGGAAGCCAAAGAAGATTGATAAACCAACACAGAACTGGCGTCGTTAGCCGCTACACGCTGTAGGATTTGCTGAGGAGGGGATCCGAGCACTTATGGACTGAATGGTTCGATGTGCAATGAGGATGATCTGTCGACTAACTAACTAACTAACTAGTGATGCTCCTAACAGTTAATGTTTAAGTAAGCTGATGGCTCGTGAATGATGATGGTGTCCTGTTTTTGTCTGTAAGCTGGGGAAGAACAATGTAGCAGTGAAGCTAACTGGTCACTGCATCTCATATATCTAATGTCTATTGATAGCTAAATAGGGAGAGATGGAGAGATAGAGATTAAGAGGGTGGGGGAGGGGTGTGTGTGTGTGTGATGACTGTGAAGACTACAGTATCTGTATTTTAGTCATAGTTTCACCTGCTTCACTCCAAACATAGCGACAGGAAAGTTTATTGTAGTTTCAAACGATGCAATGTTTTGTTTTTTTATGATAATACATGTCCTGTAGATCTCTTAGAGTGGTGGTTCTCAACCAGTGGGGAATCCCACCCCCTAGGGATGTGGGTTAGGGTTTCCAGGGGGGGGGGGATTAAGATTATTTCAAGATCATGTTAATACAAGAACCGATTACTTGATATTGTTTTTCTCTCCATAATTTACAGTTCTGTATTTATCTAGTGGTCTCAAGGTATGGTGTCCGCCTCAAGTGCTGGAGGATCAGGGTTCAAGCCCCGGGGTGAGGGCCAGGATCTTTTCACATGGACTTCTAGTAACAAAATTTCCCCTGGTTTCTGGGTAGTGAGACCAGACAGCCCGTGTGCTATTGTTGCGCAGCGTAAAAATCCTTAGGCAGTTGGACATCGAAAAAGAGTAGCCTAACGGCGCTGCCGGTGCTACGGAGATTCGTGCACTGAGCTGAGATTCTCCGGACTCAGGCTTGAGTTACACACATGTGCCATGACATTGATCCTGTTGGCTAACTAAACTAAACTAAACTAAACTCGCCCTTCTGAAATTAGTTTTATAACATAAGTAGACCCGCAGATCACATTTTATGTAGACGTCTAGACTTATTCTAGTATGTGTTATTAAATTTAGCTTCCATTTTTACGTATACTGTCTGAGGGGATGGGGTGGGGAATTTATAGGGAGAAATACGAAAAGGGGGGGGGGGGGGAATGACATTCTGAACATATGGTGAAGGGGTGCATGGGTCAAAAAAGGTTGAGAACCACTGTCTTAGAGAATAAGATCACATATCGGCCTTCTCTGATAAGGGCCAAAAACCAGGAGGCTGTTTGTGGTGGCTGCACATGATAAATATCCAAATATGGTTGAAAATTGCAAAGAGTAGGTTGTAAGCTGGTCAGCTACTCTGGTAAAATTGTCAGAGGAACAAATCTGACCCAAGAGTAGATAGAGGCCATTCCTTGGATAAAATATGTTTAGATGAAGCAGGCTGTAACATAAAGGTATGCCACAATTGTACACACTGATTTCTAAGGAGGTCTTAGCTAGATATAATGCACTCCCCTGAAAAGAAGAAGGAAGAAAAAGAGGAAGGAAGAACACAAAGAGGAGGAGGAACAAGATCATGATGATGAAGAACTTGAATGAAAAACAGGAGGAGGAGGAAGAAAAAGATAAGATGATGAAGAATTGGAATAAGAAAGAAGAGGTGGAAGTAAAAGATTATCATGATGATTAAGAATTGGAATAAGAAAGAGGAGGAAAAAGAAAAAGATTACCATGATGATTAAGAATTGGAATAAGAAAGAGGAGGAAAAAAGAAAAAGATTATCATGATGATGAAGCATTGGAAGAAGAAAAAGGAGGAGGAGGATGAAAAAAATACCATGATAATGAAGAATTGGAATAAGAAAGAGGAGGAGGAAGAAAAAGATTATCATGAAGATGAAGACAGAGGAGGAAGATAAAACATTTACTTTATTTGTTTTGATGTATATATTCCTGCCCTTTTACGAATACCCTATTCATGTGTTTTGACCTCTTGTCTGCCAGCTTGTGGAGGTGTGTTCTCCGGGCAACAAGGCGTGATCCAGTCTCCAAATTGGCCTGAATTCTACCCACACAGTAGGACATGTGACTACCGCATCGAGGTTCCAGACGAACACACCGTCCAGTTTCATTTTAATGCCTTTGGGCTTGAGCCCCATAATGACGACTGCTCGTATGACTACATTGAGGTAGCAAACACATACTATTCATAACAAACAGTTTTGTGTTGTAGGTTACGAAATCATATTTAACTTTGACTTCAATTCATTCTACTGTAGGATCATCACCATTGCATTCTGGGCCATCCTTTTGGGCTTTGGGTTGCAATCTGATGACAATGAAATATCTAATCTCTGGTGTTTGTGTCTGTTGACAATGAAATATCTAATCTCTGGGGTTGGCGTCTGTTGACAATGAAATATCTAATCTCTGGTGTTTGTGTCTGTTGACAATGAAATATCTAATCTCTGGAGTTGGCGTCTGTTGACAATGAAATATCTAAAACCCTGAGTTGGTGTATGTTGACAATGAAATATCTAATCTCTGAGGTTGGCGTCTGTTGACAATGAAATATCTAAAACCCTGAGTTGGTATATATTGACAATGAAATATCTAATCTCTGGGGTTGGCGTCTGTTGACAATGAAATATCTAAAACCCTGAGTTGGTGTATGTTGACAATGAAATATCTAATCTCTGGGGTTGGAGTCTGTTGGCAATGAAATATCTAATCTCAGGGGTTGGTGTATGTTGACAGTGAAATATCTAATCTCTGGAGTTGCTGTCTGTTTACAATGAAATATCTAATCTCTGGGGTTGGAGTCTGTTGACAATGAAATATCTAATCTCTGCGGTTGGTGTATGTTGACAGTGAAATATCTAATCTCTGAGGTTGGTGTCTGTTGACAATGAAATATCTAACTCTGGGGTTGGTGTCTGTTTACAATGAAATATCTAATGTCTGAGTTTGGAGTCTGTTGGCAATGAAATATCTAATCTCTGGGGTTGGTGTCTGTTTACAATGAAATATCTAATCTCTGAGTTTGGAATCTGTTGGCAATGAAATATCTATTCTCAGGGGTTGGTGTATGTTGACAATGAAATATCTCATCTCTGGGGTTGGTGTCTGTTGACAATGAAATATCTAATCTCAGGGGTTGGTGTCTGTTGACAATGAAATATCTAATCTCTGGGGTTGGAGTCTGTTGGCAATGAAATATCTAATCTCTGGGGTTGGTGTCTGTTTACAATGAAATATCTAATCTCTGGGGTTGGAGTCTGTTGGCAATGAAATATCTAATCTCTTGAGTTGGTGTCTGTTGACAATGAAATATCTAATCTCTGGAGTTGATGTCTGTTGACAATGAAATATCTAATCTCTGAGTTTGGAGTCTGTTGGCAATGAAATATCTAATCTCTGGGGTTGGTGTCTGTTTACAATGGAATATCTAATCTCTGAGTTTGGAGTCTGTTGGCAATGAAATATCTAATCTCTGGGGTTGGTGTCTGTTTACAATGAAATATCTAATTTCTGAGTTTGGAATCTGTTGGCAATGAAATATCTAATCTCAGGGGTTGGTGTATGTTGTCAGTGAAATATCTAAAACCTGGGGTTGGTGTCTGTTAACAATGAAATATCTAACCTCAGGGGTTGGTGTCTGTTGACAATGAAATATCTTAAACCTGGGATTGGAGTCTGTTGACAATGAAATATCTAATCTCTGAGTTTGGAGTCTGTTGGCAATGAAATATCTAATCTCTGGAGTTGGTGTCTGTTGACAATGAAATATCTAAAACCTGGGGTTAGTGTCTGTTGACAATGAAATATCTAATCTCTTTTGTTTTTGGTGTCTGTCGACAATGAAATATGTAAAACCTGGGGTTGATGTCTGTTGACAATGAAATATCTAATCTCTGGGGTTGGAGTCTGTTGACAATGAAATACCTAAAAGTTGAGGTTTGAACTATGAGAAGAATACTATATACTTAACAAAAGTGAAGAATGGTTACCACATATTATTTCATTATTCCCATTATGGGAATGCTATATGGATTGCCTGACACATGAATTATATGTCTATCTATATATCTTAAACACAAAGTTGTGAATTATCTGTCTGTCTTTCTATATATTATTTTAAACAAAAGTTGTGAATTATCTATCTATCTGTATCTTTTAAACACACAGTTCTGACTTATCTGTTTGTCTATATATTATACACACAAACTTGTGAATTATCTATCTATATATTTTAAACACAAAGTTGTGAATTATCTGTCCATCTATATATTTTAAACACAAAGTTGTGAATTATCTGTCCATCTATATATTAGGGACGTTCATTTGAAAGAAACATTAACAGGTGTGGTAGAAGCATTAATTTTGAATGAATTATGCACCATGGTTTGGTCAGAAGAAGTCGCCATAGGCATTCAGGCAAGCATCCCATTGCTTTGGTAGACAGCAAATGCCATCCGCAGAAAAGGATTGTGGTTGCTCATTGAACCAAGTATTTACTGCGTTCATTACGTCTGCATCTGTGTCAAATCGTTGCCCCTTGAGAGCTTTTTTTTTCAGAGGTCCGAACAAATGAAAATCACATGGTGACAAATAAGGACTATAGGCTGGCTTTTGCAGAATTTCCCACTACTTCCTTGCTAATGCTTCCTGCACTGTCTTTGCGACATGCCGACGAGCATGATCATGCAAAGAAATCATACTGCGAGAAAGCATGCTGGGTCGTTTATTCTTGATGGCTTTTTGCAGCATGTCTAGTGTTTGCAAGTAGTGGGTAGAGTTGATGTTGACACCAGGTTTTTTAAAGTCGGCCAACAGTAGCCCTTCATGGTCAAAAAATGTGCTCAGCATAACCTTACCAGCGGAAACCTGTAACTTGAATGTTTTGGCTTTTGGTGATCCAGCATGCTTCCATTGCATGCTTTCTCTCTTTTGGTGATTCATTGCCTGCCACTATGCGGTAGAGTAATGCATATCACACACACACACACACACACACACACACGCACGCACGCACGCATGCACTCTCTCTCTCTCTCTCTCTCTCTCTCTGTAACGCGGCAAGTAGTTCAAACACCATCCCATGCATTCCTCTTTTTGGTGTTCAGTCAACAACAGTAGTACCCACTGTGAACACACCTTCCGATATTGCAGTTTCTTACAAACGACCTTTTGAATTGTTCCAATTGACACATCAAATTCATTCGCTAGCGAATGTATGCTTCGACAAAGGTTCATCTGTACCCCTGCATCAATTTTGGCGATGGTTTTCTCTATTGCAACAATATGTGCTCGACCCGGCCGTCGAAGATCTTTCGTGAACTGACATCCTTTCCGAAACATTCATACCCAGTTATCATAACAGAATACCACACCGTCACCCATCGTAGGCTATGCTCATAGTCGCGGCGATTGGGCAATCTTGAGCATAGCCTACGATGGGTGACGGTGTGGTATTCTGTTATGATAATTCGGCTGTGTCCAGTGTGTGCCACGTGGTTACACACCTGCTTCACATGCGTGATCCGGGGCTTGTTTCCAGATCCGGTCAGGGATATGCACTACTAACGAGTTTAAACGAGAACGAAACTCGAGTATAGTGCTTCCATATTGACGTGGATAGGCCTTAGGATCATGCCGGAATGCGATCAGCGTTGCCAGTGGTGGGTTGTGCTCAATATTTAAATTATTTATCTATTTATGTACTTTAAACTCAAATTTATTCATTATCTGTCTATATATTTTAAACACGAATGCTCAAATATTTATTTGTTTTGTATAATTATCTCTCTCCCTGTCTGTCTATCTGCAACATATGCCACCATTTTTCATCAGCACCTTGTTTCATTTGTTATATCTTTAGATTTACGACGGATCCAACCAAGAAGCACCAATGATTGGATCTAGACTCTGTGGGGGAGCAACTCCAGCTGATGTCATGTCAACAGGAAGTACACTGTTTGTCCGATTTGTAACTGATTCATCGGTGAATAACCTTGGCTTTCAGGCAACGTTTACTGCTATTGAGGGAGGTAATTATGAGTTGAATGTCTATTGAGTGGGAAATGTTAGCGTGTGTCATTTAATATTACTAAGTCGGTCATCTTCTTCGGCGTGTGTGCTAGCGAAGTGGATAGGGAACTGTGCTGGTAATATCATGAGCATGGTCAGATGCTAATTCAATGCCTGGCCTTGTCGCTTGCCAAAGTGAGGAAAAGATTGGCCTCCTTGCTCTCAAGCCTACAAATGTAATGGTGCTACCATATCCCAGACCAATAGCTGCAAACTGCTTTGGGAAAATTATTATTTCACTTCAGCGTGACTGAAATACTTAAAACACATCATCACAGGTTTTGTTTGAATGGGGAGCATTTGTTATTTCTATTGTAATCTCAAATTCAAAATGAAGTCTTTCTGTTCGCACAAAACTGGCTGGAACAGCTAATTGCTAAGGCCTGACTATATTTGAATTAAAGTTAATAGCATATTCTTTACAGGATGTCACATTCAACCCTAATATTTTTTGGCTGTTTGTGATTTCTTGGCAAATTTATGTTCAGTAGTTTGCCATTGCTTTCTCAACAAATATTTTAGCAGTTTATTAATTATGTATAGTGAGGGCGTAGCAGTTTGGCTAAGAAAGATGACCAGCTCATTTGACTGTAGCAACATTGCTATAATGACACAGTTAAAGGCTAGGGGTTAAAAGCAAAAGAACAGACTTCATTGCATCAAGTTCTATTCTCTACGGCTTGGTCTTTTTGCAGAGCAGCCTGCTGAAAGTGTTGTACACAACATGTACTCTAGCTCCAGCGATGACTCCCGGTGGTTTATGAAAGTGTTGTACACAACATGTACTCTAGCTCCAGCGATGACTCCCAGTGGTCTATGAAAGTGTTGTACACAGCTGGTACTCTAGCTCCAGCGATGACTCCCAGTGGTCTATGAAAGTGTTGTACACAGCTGGTACATCTAGCTCCAGCGATGACACCCAGTGGTCTATGAAAGTGTTGTACACAGCTGGTACATCTAGCTCCAGCGATGACTCCCGGTGATCTATGAAAGTGTTGTACACAGCTGGTACATCTAGCTCCAGCGATGACTCCCAGTGGTCTATGAAAGTGTTGTACACAACATGTACTCTAGCTCCAGTGATGACTCCCAGTGGTCTATGAAAGTGTTGTACACAACATGTACTCTAGCTCCAGCGATGACTTCCGGTGATCTATGAAAGTGTTGTACACAGCTGGTACATCTAGCTCCAGCGATGACTCCCAGTGGTCTATGAAAGTGTTGTACACAGCTGGTACATCTAGCTCCAGCGATGACTCCCAGTGGTCTATGAAAGTGTTGTACACAACATGTACTCTAGCTCCAGCGATGACTCCCAGTGGTCTATGAAAGTGTTGTACACAACATGTACTCTAGCTCCAGCGATGACTTCCGGTGATCTATGAAAGTGTTGTACACAACATGTACTCTAGCTCCAGCGATGACTTCCGGTGATCTATGAAAGTGTTGTACACAACATGTACTCTAGCTCCAGCGATGACTTCCGGTGATCTATGAAAGTGTTGTACACAGCTGGTACATCTAGCTCCAGCGATGACTCCCAGTGGTCTATGAAAGTGTTGTACACAGCTGGTACATCTAGCTCCAGCGATGACTCCCAGTGGTCTATGAAAGTGTTGTACACAACATGTACTCTAGCTCCAGCGATGACTCCCAGTGGTCTATGAAAGTGTTGTACACAACA
Source organism: Cepaea nemoralis (assembly GCA_014155875.1). NCBI lineage: Eukaryota > Metazoa > Mollusca > Gastropoda > Stylommatophora > Helicidae > Cepaea > Cepaea nemoralis. Next base: position 985,790 of record JACEFZ010026865.1, on the reverse strand, counting down.
TGTACTCTAGCTCCAGCGATGACTCCCAGGGGGCTCTGAACAATTTACACTCATGAACTGAATGATTCCGAAAATTGAACCCATACCCTTTGTAGTGTGAGATTGACGATTGTCGTCACAGAGACCTCGAATGCTACAGTATTTATTGCTGACAGTGAAACATCTTTGACGCCGAGTGGATGCTGCTACTATATGCAGTGAACAACTTGAGCCAGAATTGTAATGTATGACAATATAAATTATGATCATCCCTAAGAAGAAAGAAATGCCACAACGCAATGTCCACGTAAATGCGAATAATTTTAAACAGAGAAATTGTTTCAACTATCTTGCAACAAATCATACAATTGAATGGAAAATGCTGTGTACAGATTAGAACAAAAATTGCCATGGCAAGATGGAAAGCATATTTACAATAAAAAGTTATCAATTGCAAAAGTGTGTTAAAATGCTATATAGAATCTATACTGTTCTATACATGTGAGACATGGACAATAAGCAGGCAAGCTGAGACATATCTAATGGCGAAGGAATGTTGTTTTTGAGAAAAATGTAATGGATACCATGGTCAGACAGAAAAGCGAACGAGACAGTCCTTAAAGAAACAAATGTAAACCATAAATTGATTAGAGAAATTAGACGAGGTCAAGATTTGTGGGCAGCAGTCGTAATCTAAGTTTCATGTTTTCTGTCAGGCTTTGCACAATGCTGTGGTGTTCTGAACAGTGGTAATCTAAGTTTCATGTTTTCTGTCAGGCTTTGCGCAATGCTGTGGTGTTCTGAACAGTGGTAATCTAAGCTTCATGTTTTCTGTCTGGTATTGCACGATGTTGTGATCTTCTGAACAGTGGTAATCTAAGTTTCATGTTTTCTGTCAGGTATTGAGTGATGTTGTGGTGTTCTGAACAGTGGTAATCTAAGTTTCATGTTTTCTGTCAGGTATTGCATGATGTTGTGATGTTCTGAACAGTGGTAATCTAAGTTTCATGTTTTCTGTCAGGTATTGCGTGATGTTGTGGTGTTATGAATAGTGGTAATCTAAGTTTCATGTTTTCTGTCAGGTATTGCGCAATGCTGTGGTGTTCTAAACAGTAGTAATCTAAGTTTGATGTTTTCTGTCAGGCTTTGCACAATGCTGTGGTGTTCTGAACAGTGGTAATCTAAGTTTCATGTTTTCTGTCAGGTATTGCATGATTTTGTGGTGTTATGAATAGTGGTAATGTTCTGAATAGTGTTAATCTAAGTTTCATGTTTCCTGTCAGGCTTTGCACAATGCTGTGGTGTTGTGAACAGTGGTAATCTAAGCTTCATGTTTTCTGTCTGGTATTGCACGATGTTGTGATGTTCTGAATAGTGGTAATGTTCTGAATAGTGGTAATCTAAGTTTCATGTTTCCTGTCAGGCTTTGCACAATGCTGTGGTGTTGTGAACAGTGGTAATCTAAGCTTCATGTTTTCTGTCTGGTATTGCACGATGTTGTGATGTTCTGAAGTGGTAATCTAAGTTTCATGTTTTCTGTCAGGCTTTGCACAATGCTGTGGTGTTCTGAACAGTGGTAATCTAAGTTTCATGTTTTCTGTCTGGTATTGCACGATGTTGTGATGTTCTGAATAGTGGTAATGTTCTGAATAGTGGTAATCTAAGTTTCATGTTTTCTGTCAGGCTTTGCACAATGCTGTGGTGTTCTGAACAGTGGTAATCTAAGTTTCATGTTTTATGTCTGGTATTGCACGATGTTGTGATGTTCTGAATAGTGGTAATGTTCTGAATAGTGGTAATCTAAGTTTCATGTTTCCTGTCAGGCTTTGCACAATGCTGTGGTGTTCTGAACAGTGGTAATCTAAGTTTCATGTTTTCTGTCAGGTATTGTGTGGTGTTATGGATAGTGGTAATCTAAGCTTCATGTTTTCTGTCAGGTATTGTGTGATGTTGTGGTGTTATGAATAGTGGTAATCTAAGTTTCATGTTTTCTGTCAGGTATTGCACGATGTGATGTTCTGAATAGTGGTAATCTAAGTTTCATGTTTTCTGTCAGGCATTGCACAATGTTGTGGTGTTCTGATTCATGGTAATCTAAGCTTTATGTTTTCTGTCATGCTTTGATGGATATTATGTGACCATGTGATGTGAAGAGAATAATTGGGAACACTGTGACAACTGGAAAGAAAGGTCAATGGGAAAAAAGGCAGATGCACACAAAGAGAAATTATACTGTATGGCAGAAATATTTCACTTGCCTCTATTTTATTTCTTTCATCAACTCTCTTTTCATTCCCAGTTTTTCTAGAACCTCTGTATTTTGATAGTTTTTGTTTCCATGAAATACAACATATTCTTCTGTATATCCCCATCTGCAGGGCCTATATTCAACTTTCTAATTGCTTGTTCATTGTCCAGACTTCTGTGCCATATAGTAGTGTTGAATGTGCATTACATTTGACAATTCTCATGTTTAATATGTTGTTAATCTCTCTCGATGTGAATGCTGATTTCGTGATGTTGAAAGCATTTTTGGCCATTCATATTAATTATCTTTTTGATTTCTGTTTCATTTCTGCCATCCTCGGTTATTACATGTCCAGGCTAGAAGAAACTAGTCTAATTCTTCTAAGTTCTATTTTTCTGTCAGATATTGCACTGTGTGATGGTTTTCTGAACAGTGATAGTCTAATTCTATGTTTCATGTTTTCTGTCAGGTATTGCACTGTGTGATGGTGTTCTGAACAGTGATAGTCTAATTCTATGTTTCATGTTTTCTGTCAGGTATTGCACTGTGTGATGGTGTTCTGAACATTGACAATCTAATTCTACGTTTCATGTTTTCTGTCAGATATTGCACTGTGTGATGGTGTTCTGAACAGTGATAGTCTAATTCTATGTTTCATGTCTTCTGTCAGGTATTGCACTGTGTGATGGTGTTCTGAACAGTGATAGTGTAATTCTATGTTTCATGTTCTCTGTCAGGTATTGCACTGTGTGATGGTGTTCTGAACAGTGACAATCTAATTCTACGTTTCATGTTTTCTGTCAGGTATTGTCGGATGTGGTGGTGTTCTGAACAGCGACATTGGAGTCGTCACAAGTCCGGGTCACCCCAATGAGTACCCTCATGGCGTCAACTGCACTTGGTACATCAATGTCACTCCTGGACTTATCATTCGCCTGACATTCCATATGTTCAGCTTTGAGAATCCCAGAAGTAATACGTGCGTGTATGATTATGTTGCCATTTATGACAACTCCACCATGGCTGAAGAGGGTCTGCTCGGAAGGTAAATGCGTCTAAATGTTTCACACCATTTTATCACATGATCAAATGCCATGCAGACCAGCTTAGGTTACATCTTGCGATCTCCAACTTCATGTATCAATTCTTGTGCTAACTACTTTCCATACCATGGCACATGACTGTCAAGAATTTTCTCTCGCTGTCTGCCTCTATCTTTCTTTCCACAAGTCTTTCCGGTTGTCACAACATATTTCAGTTTTTGTCTTCTCATAATGTGACCAAATAATGAAGACTACCTCTTTCTGATGTTTGTGGTAAGTTGTTTTTTGTTGGTAATTAAGTAGAGAAGGCTTCTCATTGTTAACATAGATTTATGTGGAATTTGCATTGTGACCATAGGTTTAAGTGGACTACTCTTTACTAGCCGGTCTCCCTGGTCGAGGGGTTAGCAGCTTTCTCCGTAACCCCGAATGCTCTCGTGGTTGAAGTGAGTGCACGAGAATTGGAAGCGGTTCGAGTCACGCCAGTGACTTATGAGAGTATGGAGCCGGTCGCTCAGAAAGCAATGGTAAACTACTGAGCGTAATTTTGCCAAGAAATCAACAATAAGTTGACAGATGCTGATGTTGACAGCGATGTCCTGTAAAGGATATGCAAAACATTTTTTTTACTCTTTACTAACATACATTTATGTGTAATCTTCATTATTATCATATGTTTAAAACTCTTTACTAACATACATTTATTGGAATCTTCATTATTATCATATGTTTGTGTGGTAAACTCTACTAACACACATTTATGTGTAATCTTCATTATTAACATACATTTATGTGTAATCTTCATTATTAACATACATTTATGTGTAATCTTCATTATTAACATACATTTATGTGTAATCTTCATTATTAACATACATTTATGTGTAATCTTCATTGTTATCATACATTTATGTTGAATCTTCATTACTAATGTACATGTATGAGAAATGAGTGCTGTCATCCACCCGGAAAAGGCGGCTGTTTTGTGGTGCTCTCTGGACAACAGGATTGTAAGAGCTGATGTCCCAAGCCTCGCGATAGATGTTAGAAATGTCAGCAGAGAGAACAAACTGAAGTATCTGGGGATCACATTTGACAGGAGCCTATCCTTCAAGGACCATGTGGAGACAGTCGTGACAAGAACTCAAAAGGGACTCAATGCACTTAAAACTAATGCTGCAATGGACATAGAGCAGAGAATGCTTTTCACACTATACCAGCACTTGATCATCTCAGTAATTGATTATGGATTAGGTCTGTTCACTGTCTCAGAGAGTCAGCTGGTGAAGTTAGAGCGCATACAGAACGAAGCTATGCGGGTCATTCTGGGATGCACTAGAGACACCCCAGTAGTGTGTATGCGTTACATCCTTGGTCTGCCGACTGTTGCTGGTAGGCTCAAGGTGATGCAGGCGAAGGCATACCTCAGAGTAGCTGCAGACACAGACCACCCACTGCATGAGGCGCTGGACGCAGTTAAGGGTCAGCGACTGATAAGAGGGAAATCATGGATAGCTCAGGCGGAGGATACGATCAGACAGGTGTGCCCCCTGGAGAACATTAGGCGTGGAGAGGAGTGGGTCAGAGTGCCAGCGGAGCAGTCAGACTTGTGCAGAGTTATAATCACATTAAGCCGGGAGTGCAGGGAGTGGCCAGCAGGGGCCACGGAAGTGGAAATCCAGCAACTAATTCAGGACAATGCTCACTCGAGTGATGTGATTATCTACACAGATGGTTCGGTGTCAAGAGGTGAGAGAAGAGGCTGGGGGTTCATAGCCAAAGCTAATGGTCGATGTTTGGGGCAGGAGAGCCTGGCATATGATACCACAACATCCAGCTTAAGAATGGAAGTGGAGGCAGTCACTGCGGCTCTCCGCTGGATGGAGAATAAGACACACACACACATCGTGATTGTAACTGACTCAGAAAGCATGCTGATGAGGGTGAGGACGGGCAGACTTCGTGCGGAGTGGCTTGCTTCGCTTCGGAGGTCACGGGTGACAAGCATCGCCTGGATCTTTTCTCCGGGGCATGCCGGTGTGCTGGGAAATGAACAGGCGAACAGATTGGCTGGCTCTGCAGAACTTGGTGGAGTATTGATACATGACAAGGCAGACGTGGTTGCGGCCTTGTGGGAGCATGTGCACACCTCGGAGGAGCAAATGGATTACCATGGTCTGGCAAGAATGAGACAACGAGGAGTGACGAAGGGATCTGGCCGACGCTCAACGCTCAAAGGAAAGGCGAGACGGACTTATAATCAGATTGCTACTGGTACTATTAGTGTTGGAACTCTTCGCTGGCTGCTGAGGATGGGGACGGAGCACATATGGGAATGCCCCGAATGCTGTGATGTAGATTCCTAAATCAATCAATCAATCAATCATGTATGGAGAATGCTCGTTGTTATTGTACACTTAACATGAAATCCTTTTTGGGAACATATTTTAACGGGGAATCCTCATTGCTTATATTAACATATATTTTAATGGAATCTTCATTACTAACATACATTTATGTTAAATCTTCATGACTAACGTCCATTTATGTGGAATCTTCATTACTAACATGCATTTATGCGGACTCCTTATTATTAACATTTTTATGTCAAAACCTCATTAACATACATTTATGTATTCAAATGTCCTTGACATTCAGATACTGTGGGTCACGGCTTCCAGAGATAGTGACCTCATCAGACAACGTCCTTGTTGTGTACATGCAGACAGATGCTAGTGTGGCCAGGGAAGGATTTAGTGCATCCTATATAGCAATCAACGCATCAACAAGTAAGTCATGTTTCATAAATATTATCATCATCATAATTGGACAGCCAAAATGAGCAATTTGGACTTTTTAAGGGAAGCTAAATCGCAAAGACAATTTATCACAAACATCAGTAAGAAGCTGTCATAATTTTTTGGCCATATTATGAGAAGACCAAAAACTGGAACATTTTGTGACAACCAGAAAGATTTGTGGAAAGAGAGATAGAGGAAACCTGCATGAGAAAATTCTTGACAGTCTTGTATCATGGCATGGAAGGGAGTCAGCACATGAATTGATCCATGATGTCAGACATTTCAGTTTGTTGAGAAGCATGATCACCCATGCCAGCCAGCAGGGCTCTGAATGATGATGATGATGATCATCATCATCTAGTATTTAAGTCCTTGGCTTGGTCGGGAAGATTCCTGATCATTCTATACTTGTCTATCTGCTGCTGCTCCTTGTATGTCAGCACAGATTGATCTGGTTGATAAATGTTGCCCCTTGTCTTCCCTGTACTTTTTCCTCCCAGTATTATGTTTTCTAGTAGTGTCTTACTTTATGTCCTAGGATAAGATGCTTCAGAATGGTCATGTAAAAGGGGAAAGACTAAATTAGACAATGAGATACCTCAAAACTAGTGTAAAATAGGGAAGACTAAATTAGACCACGGGATATCTCAAAGTGAGTGTAAAAGAGGGAAGACTAAATTAGGCCACGGGATATCTCAAAGCTAGTGTAACAGAGGGAAGACTAAATTAGACCACAGGATATCTCAAAGCTAGTGTAACAGAGGGAAGACTAAATTAGACCACGAGATATCTCAAAGCTAGTGTAACAGAGGGAAGACTAAATTAGACCACGGGATATCTCAAAGCTAGTGTAACAGAGGGAAGAATAAATTAGACCACGGGATATCTCAAAGCTAGTGTAAAAGAGGGAAGACTAAATTAGACCATGAGATACCTCATAGCTAGTGTAAAAGAGGGAAGACTAAATTAGACCATGGGATACCTCAAAGCTAGTGTAAAAGAGGGAAGACTAAATTAGACCATGGGATACCTCAAAGCTAGTGTAAAAGAGGGAAGACTAAATTAGACCATGGGATACCTCAAAGCTAGTGTAAAAGAGGGAAGACTAAATTAGACCATGGGATACCTCAAAGCTAGTGTAAAAGAGGAACGATTTTTTTAGAAGTCGAGAGGATTGACTTCATTGCACAGGGTTTTATCCCACATGGCTCGGTCTCTTTCCTCAGGGCGGCCTGCCAAAAGCATCACACAAAGCACGAACTCTGTAGCTTCAATGACGACCTCCAGGAGTCTCCGAGACAAAAGCACCTGTGAACCGAAAGACATAGCCTGAATCAAACCCACATCCTTCGGAATGCGAGTAGACAGCTGGACCACTTGACCACGGAGACTCCCGGAGGAGGAAAGACTAAATTAGACCACGAGATATCTCAAAGCTAGTGTAACAGAGGGAAGACTAAATTAGACCACGGGATATCTCAAAGCTAGTGTAACAGAGGGAAGAATAAATTAGACCACGGGATATCTCAAAGCTAGTGTAAAAGAGGGAAGACTAAATTAGACCATGAGATACCTCATAGCTAGTGTAAAAGAGGGAAGACTAAATTAGACCATGGGATACCTCAAAGCTAGTGTAAAAGAGGGAAGACTAAATTAGACCATGGGATACCTCAAAGCTAGTGTAAAAGAGGGAAGACTAAATTAGACCATGGGATACCTCAAAGCTAGTGTAAAAGAGGAACGATTTTTTTAGAAGTCGAGAGGATTGACTTCATTGCACAGGGTTTTATCCCACATGGCTCGGTCTCTTTCTTCAGGGCGGCCTGCCGAAAGCATCACACAAAGCACGAACTCTGTAGCTTCAATGACGACCTCCAGGAGTCTCCGAGACAAAAGCACCTGTGAACCGAAAGACATAGCCTGAATCAAACCCACATCCTTCGGAATGCGAGTAGACAGCTGGACCACTTGACCACGGAGACTCCCGGAGGAGGAAAGACTTAATTAGACCACGAGATACCTGAAAATGCTAGTGTAAAAGAGAAAAGTAGGCTATATAGTATGAGGGGAAGTCAATAAGGAAGCCACAAATGGCTGTAGAAAAATAATTAAATATAACAACTTGAAACCAGTTTATTTTTATACATACATTGTCCCTTTATTTCTCAACATAATTTCCACCAACATTGATGCACTTATCCCATCGTTTCATCAGTCCTAAACCCGCTGCATAGAACTGCATGTTCTGTTTTGTAAATCACTTTTTCACTTCACATTCAACTTCGGCGTCATTCGTGAAATGTCTCCCGCCAAGGTGGGTTTTCAGTGTTTATGCTGACAAATGTTTGTCCCGTAAAGCAGTGCATAGCTGGGTAGAAAAAGTTACGAGGGCGAGTCAATAAGTAAGTCGCACAGTTCTGTGTGATGGCAGGTAAATGAGAACAAAGTACACAGTTCTATGCAGCCGGTTCTATGCCCTCGTATATAAAAATCCTAGTGTAAAAGAGGAAAGACTAAATTAGACCACGAGATACCTCAAAGCTAGTGTAAAAGAGCAGACTAAATTAGACCAGGAGATACCTGAAAATGATAGTGTAAAAGACAAAGACTACAATTAGACCATAAACAGCACTATATGCAAATATGAGTGGCAAACTGGCTATTATGCTAACCTGTTGGTCCGGTGCTCAGATCTCCATTGAGGCCGATTGTAAAATTGACCAGTCTCCTAGGTCAACGCAGCCTAAATGGATACCAGGAGATGATTGCTTGCTTGCGTTCGCTGGCTGTGAACTCCAGCGCGAAGTCCTGTATGTCGGATGAAGGCATCCTGTTGTCCAACATCAGCGTGATGTCATACCGGACCTGAGGTTTGCGTGAGTATCCGTTGTCCAATGTCTGGCTTATTGGTGTGCAGACTGGTGGTTCCTCGCCTTGCAGGCAGACACTCTCCGACTTCGGAGGAATTAGTGATCCTACTACTTTAGCCGATCCTACAACTTTAGCCAGGACCTCAAAGGGACCTGTTGCCCAGGACGCACAACTAGGATGTGTTAGTAGGTCTTGGCCAGTATAGAATCTGGCCCTGGTGCCTTGGAAACACCTCTGCGACCCTGATACCAGGAGATATTATGGGAAGTTAAGTTTGCCAGCACCCACAGAGTGCTCATTGGTCTATACAAATATTTGTCTAGCACCATATGCCCAAGGCAATTTAAGGAATTTGGAAAAGTCCTTTATTTATATCCAAGTATATTCAAGTACGCCAGTCTCCCTGGCCTAGGGTTTAACGTTTTTTCTCTGTAATCCTGTATATCCATGTGAGGAACGTAACTTGCACGAGAATTGGTAGCGGTTCTCACCATGTTGGTAACTTACAAGGTATGTGAGCCAGCCACTCAGAAAGCAATGGCAAACTACTGAGCGTAATCTTGCCTAGAAATCAACAATCAGCTGAAAGATACTGATGTTGACAGCGATGTCCTGTAAAGGATATGCACACACAAAAAATAGACAAGTACACACTTACTAAACAAGCTGAACTGCGCATAAATGCCTTTGAATATAAATGTTATAGACAGGTTCTAAGAATATCTTGGATACAGAAAATAAAAAATGCATCCATACTTCAAGAGCTGAATATTGAAGAAGGTTGGCTATTAAAGACGATAAAACAAAGAAAATTGAAATATTTTCGTCACTTAAGGATGTATGTCCTGGGAAGAGAGGAAGAGGAAGGCCAAAAAGAAGATGGGTGCAGGATGTGGTAGATGATCTCCAGATGGGTGTGTCGGACGTGGGACATCTTGTTGCTTATGATCGAGAGGTTTTCCGGAAGGTTGTTATGGGAGCGAGGTTCTGCAAAGGACATTCTATTGAATGAATGAATGACTGACTGACTGAGAGAGAGAGAGAGAGAGTGAGTGAGGGAGGGAGGGAGAGAGGTATTTTTAACTGATTCAGTGCAGCAGGATAATATATTGCCAAATGTGACCTTCCCATATGGACAGAAGGAAGATATATCACCATGCTAGGGTCATTTTGTTATGTGTTTCGTTTTGTGATGTCATCAACTATTTTAATGTTTTAATATTTTAATGTTTTAATATGTTAGTTTTAATAATTTATTGTGTCGTTTTGTGGTGTCATCAACTATTTTAATGCACAGTGAATGGAAGTTTACATTACAACACTTGAACATTTGATTGCGCACCATGTCTGGTCCAGACCTGGTGTCTGTTTGGCACTGAATCAGTTGAACATTACATTAATATAGAATCTAATGGCCAAGAAATAGCGCGATTGAAATTACTGTGTATAATTATATATGCAAATGTATACACTATACAAGTGGCCAGGACTGGAATGTGTGCTACATCAAGTGACATCTTGTTCTCCTTCTGGTCCGTACCGTATGACGTCAATGATCATGTCTGTCCACAGCCTTCTGTCTCTCATGGTTCCCATAATTTCTGATACCTATGGTCCTCCATGCCAGAATGCTAAACTGTCCAGCATCTTCTCTCTTGGTCTCATTGTGACGAAACACTCTAGCTTTCCTCTTCTCATGACGTGCCCAAAAGTCACCAGTTCTGTTTGTGAGTTAACTTCTTTCAAGACATCCTTATTACCCTTTCTGTCTGTCACTGATGTTCTCATAATGTTTCTATAAAAGCACATAATTCCTCACTTGTTTGCTAATTATCCATGATTTGCTTCCTTATATCAAGATTGGCTCAAGATAGCTCTTAAGAACTCTTTTCCTCACCTTGATAAGCAAAGATACATTTCAGAGAACATCTGGTGAAATGCTGCCTTTGCTTGGGCTATACTACATTTAACGTCCTTAAGACATGTTCCATCTGCTGTTATTAAAGTAGCCAATTTATTAAATACATTGATTTGTTTCTTTGATGTTTTATTTGCATATACACTTTTTCCTTGTTATAGAAATAAGTGCATAAATACTATATCTTTGCCTCCACAGTGTGCGGCGGAGCACTGACAACTGCAACTGGGGTGGTTACCACTCCCAACTACCCAAATCCATATCCACATAACCGCCAGTGTGAGTGGACCATAACCGCCAGAGATGGCAACCAGATCTTAGTAAACATTACTGACCTCGATATAGAGCGGCATCCAAATTGTTACTTTGATTTTCTGGAGATCAGGTGAGGAGAATATTAGGTGTTATTTTTGTCATCATTTATGGAATGATTAATTATCAGCATATATTGCATGATATTTTGAATTATGTATTGAAAGTTAATTGGGCAGCCAAAACACTAAAATGAGCAATCTGGTCATTTTGAGGGAAGCTGAGTCGCAAAGACAAATTCTCACAAACATCAGAAAGAGGCAGCCATTGTTTTTTGCCCACATTATAAGAAAACAAAAACTGGAATATGTTGTGACAACCAGAAAGAGTTTTGAAAAGAGGAGAAGACAGCGTGAGAAGATTCTTAACAGCTTGTGTCATGGCACGGAAGGGAGACAAATCACGAATTGATCCATGCTGTCGGAGATAGCAATTTGTGGAGAGGCATGATTACCCATGCCAGCTGGCAAGGCAGTGGCTAATGATGATGCTATTGAATGATTGTCAGCACTTGTGGTTTAGAGGTTAGTGAATGCTGTTTTGAAAATGTATTACACACCAGGTCGTGGGTGTCAAAGCAGCAGAAAGGATTGATGTTAATTGTGTGTGAATTGGCCATTCATATAGCTATGGGAAAATACTGAATGTAAAATTTGCCTAGGAAATCACAGACAGACAATGAATCTTGGAGTTGATTGTGATGTCTTATACAAGGACATGCAACTAACTTTTAAATTTAAAAAAAAACTGTTGAATGATTAGTTTGATTGATTGAATAATTGTTGATTGGCTGAATGATAGATTGTTTAAATGTGTTTAATTGAATGATTAGTTACTGGTGGTTGGCTGAATGATTGATTGGTAGATTAAGTGGTAGATTGATTAAATGGTTGGTTCATTGGCTGGATGATAGATTGAACCTTACTCCCACAACAAACTTCCAGAAAACCTCTCGATCATAAGCAAGATGTCCCGCGTCCTGATACACCCATCTGGAGATCATCCACCACATCCTGTATCCATCTTCTTTTTGACCTTCCTCTTCCTCCCTTCCCAGGCATATACCCCTCCATTATTGTTCTCTCCAAACTTTTGTGACGTTTCAAGTGACCAAACTATTTAACTTTTCTTTGTTTTATCGCCTTTAATAGCCAACCTTCTTTAATATTCAGCTCTTAAAGTATGGATGCATTTGTTCTTTTCTTTATCCAAGATATTCTTAGAACTTGTCTATAACATTTATATTCAAAGGAATTTATGCGCTGTTCAGCTTGTTTAGTGAGTGTCCAGGTCTCACAGGCGTATGTTGCAATGGGAAAGATGCATGCTCTTAAAATCTAATTTTTGTAGTTCTATCTGTCCCACTCCACAATTTATTCTGTTGTTTTAGTCTTTGAAGAGCAATAGATATTCGTCTTTCAATTTCTTTCATTGTGTCACCATTGTTGGTAATCAGTGACCCAAGATATTCAAAATTTTCCATCACCTCCAATTTTTTCTCATTAACATATATTTCTGTCTCCATAGTATTTGTATCTGTATGCATTTTCTTTGTTTTTGCTATGTTAAGATATAAGTTGTGATTTTCACTATTCAATTGGGTTGAGGTTATCAGGTTTTCTATACCATTCTGTGTAAAAAAAAAAAGTCGCTTAAAAGTCGACAGGGTTGACTTCATTGCACCGGGTTTTATCTCATATGGCTTGGTCTCTTTCTGCAGCATGGAAAGCGTCGCACAAAGCACGAACTCCGTAGCTTTTTGCGACGACCCACAGGAGTCTCCGAAACATTTAACTCGTAAACCGAAGGGTGCGGCCCGGAATCAAACCCACAACCTTTGGAGCATGAGTCAAACGGCTTGACCACTTCGCCACAGAGACTCCCTTAACCCTCCCTTTTAAACCATTCTGTGTTGTGGATATCAATACTGTATCATCAGCATATCGCGTCTCTGGTATGTCATGACCGCCGCTGATATTTAGGGCCTCATATAGCTGCCTGTTTATATCATCTCTGACATTTCTCATTATATTTTCGGCGAACAGGTTAAACAAATAGGGAGACAATAATTCATGATAAATATTCTTGAAATTCCACATATTAGAAGTATAGATAGAGACTGATCACTTGGCATCACATGTTCATGTAAACAAATTAATGAACTGATGCAAACTGTGTTTCTAGTAATAAACTGTTGCCAGGCGTGTTTGTATTTACTTTACTAGTCAAGGGGAATACAGCGTGAATTTTCATTTTCACAAATGATAATACTGATGTCCCTTGAAAGTAGGATTTGAACCTGTCAGTATACCCCTACTGGTTCAGTGAAAAGCCTGACCTAAACAAACTGACCAAACGAACAAACCTTAGTTGAGTTTCATCTAGTTTACAAGTTCTCCTACAATTTGCCACTCCAGGTGTTTATCTGTCTCCTGTGTTAATCGTGCTGCATGTCACCAGGCATTGTTATAATAGAGCAGTAATCCCCTGGTCCATAGACCAGGAGTTGTAAAAATTCAAATTACTTTCAGAATTCTCAACGGAACTTCAGTTTGTGTTCCTTAGTCAGTTGTCTGACCAATCACTGTGTGTCACAGTCACCGTATATTATCCTCTGACCTTGTAGTTGTCTAGCCAAGCTAATCGTAAAGTTGGATGATGCTGCCACTGAATGACGCCTTCAAGAACTACAAACTGCCTTTATCTGCTTCTGAATATCAATTTGTTACTTGATGGTAAATTGGTTAGAGAAATTAAACCTCGGCAGTCAAGATTTTGTGGGTACATTTCGAGGAGAAATAAACTATGTGACAACTGGCAAACTTAATGGGACAGAGCAAGGGGATGACAAAGAGATAACAACGTGGATAACCTGGCCACATAGCCTAACTGGGACAAGAACACAGACCTGATGCACATCTCGTTTGATTGTTTGAGAAAGCGAACCATGACCATCCATGCTAATCAGCATCAACAACAACAGCTCCCGTCTGTTGCCGGGGCCCATAAGAGAAGCAAAGAATAGTAACACTGCAGCCTACCACGCATGTCGTAAGAGGCGACTAAGGAGGCTTGATGGTTCCATCGCCCTGCTACTGAGTGAGTGCGTGGCGCGACACTGTGAGCTGTGAGTTTCGTGTGAAATGCTTTTGAATCTGCCCGAGGTTTTTTGGAACGTGACTGCATGTTCGGAGCGATGGCAGATGGCTATGTCCCAGAGTTGACCGGTGTTTGCCTTATGCAGAAATGCGTGGCTGCTGGGCTTCTGGTTGACTGCCACTACCATCGACGATGAACTGTATTTCGTGGACTGTGTGGGTGAACATCTAGGAAACATCCAGATGGGAAAATGACTGCCGATTCCATCAGAAATGAACTGGGTGTTTCATGGGGGACTATTGTGTTGACATTCTGGCGGCAGCATTATGCACAGTGTATCTTTGCGGGCTGTAGTTTGTCGAGACTCCTGCCTTTTCCACTTTTCAAATTGGGCAGTGGGGAGCATTTTGTGTGATATTCACTGGCACAGGAACGGAGCATAATGGGGACGACCCGTTGCTTTGAAGTTGGAACTGCGACTAACTAACTAACTAACATGCTAATCAACATGGCACATGATGATGATGATGACTTTATGGTTTTTCTCTCTGTCTTCACTTGTGTTGCATGAGAAATAACAGTCGGATTTATGAATACTTGCAATGTGAGTGCAAACTGTAATGCTTGTATATTCTTGTCTGATTAACCATTATTCAAATTACTGATCTCTTTTGCAGAAATGGTGGATATCTATCTTCACCACTGCTGCAGACATTTTGTGGCCAGGAAGCCTCGCAAACACTCCTGTCTCACAGCAATAGGCTTTATCTGAGATTCAAATCAGATTCTTCCAGCTCTGGCAGAGGTTTCCGATTGGAATACAGCAGTGGAACATCAGGTTTGTTGGACTAGTCTGAGATCAGATCTCCTCCTCCACTTCTTCCTCTTCTCCTTCCTGTTTCGAGGGGAGTGTGTCATACCCAGGGGGTCAGTGTGTCCAAACTTCAGCATGCATTTATATTAGGTTTACATGTTACGTGGCAAAAGGGTTATGGACGCAATTTGTAATGCTGCATATCACGGTCGAAACACAGCTGCGGGCGATATGTCAGCAGACCACCTTGATTTAGTTTTTGTAAAATGGTATGGGTGCTTCTCATTCAAAAAGCAATGGCAAACACAATCACAAACAGTCAACAAATCTTGGGGTTGACTGCAACATCCTGTAAAGGATATGCAGCTAACTAACTTTACTTTCTCTAGGCGGATCAGTTATCAGTCAGTTATCAGTTATCAGTTGGGGTATCTTCATTGCACTCCAGACATGTCCATGGGTGCTCAGATCCTCCCCACAGCATATGCATCAGCGTCCGGTGGCTAATAGTGCCAGTTCTGTGTTGGTTGACGAGGCGCTTTGTTTTCCCGATGTACCTCTCGCGTCTGGCTGTGCCGATTCTTACTCCCAGGTCTTTCATCCTGGACAGCGATGTGGAATCACTGACGTCAAAGTCCTCTGTTCTCGCCATATTCTGTAGGCGGATTTTATAATTTAATCATTGCACCTAAATAAGTATATGATGTTGGTTTGTGTTTGTGTTTTTCTTCCACTTATGCCGTTAGGCATCATGGGGAGGGGTAATTGAAGTTCCTGCGCCTGTGACTAGAGCCTTTCCTCCAATTTCCTTCATTAATCTTGAGCAGAATTTTAGGATCAAGTAAATGTGGAATCACTGACGTCAAAGTCCTCTGTTCTCGCCATATTCTGTAGGCGGATTTTATAATTTAATCATTGCACCTAAATAAGTATATGATGTTGGTTTGTGTTTGTGTTTTTCTTCCACTTATGCCGTTAGGCATCATGGGGAGGGGTAATTGAAGTTCCTGCGCCTGTGACTAGAGCCTTTCCTCCAATTTCCTTCATTAATCTTGAGCAGAATTTTAGGATCAAGTAAATTCCCTACCGGTTTGCTAGACCAGCTGCAGGTTCCTTACCTACTTAATCCTTGTATATTTGCTACTACCACCATGTCATCCACTGGTCGCCTACTGGTAAGCTGCAAGCTTTGCCAGGTAGGACTGACCGACCGACATTGAAACTTACCCTCAAAGTGTACTCATGTGCCCTCAAACTTGCTTAAAACGAGGTTTCACCAAGAGAGAGCAGGTTATCATTTACTTTATATATTATCTTTGTCTTTCCCCTACGAATTGTTAGAGCTAATTGAAAATAATCACTCATGATTTAAATGCAGCTGCCCTAAAAATAAATTACACGATTTCTTGCCTTCCTTATTTGCAGTGAATAAACAAATATCTTTGACTACATACTAAATATAGTGTCACTGAAATTGCCTGAATGTGGAGTATGTTATCCCCATGTGGGGATTCAAGATTCAAAGGAAGTCCTTCTGTTGGCAGAGCAAAAGAGATGCAGCGATATATGCCAGGCCAGGAATCGTGCAACATACTTTTATGGCTGCGGTGTTAAAATTAACCAAAAGAATGCATGCTTTGAACTCATGATTTTTCTGAATGGGCATTTCCAATCATGGAAGTCTGCTGCAGAACAATCTGGAGTCGAAAGAGATACAGAATATCATTGACAAACTTGAATGTTGAGGTGCACTGTTCATTGATAAACTTGAATGTTGAGGTGCACTGTTCATTGATAAACTTGAATGTTGAGGTGCACTGTCCATTGACAAAGGTTGATGTTGAAGTGCACTGTTCATTGACAAATGTTGAGGTGCACTGTTCATTGACAGAGGTTGATGTTGAGGTGCACTGTTCATTGACAAAGGTTGAGTTGAGGTGCACTGCTGATAGTATCAATGAAGCACACATGTACAATGTTTTAAAAAATGTTTGCATATCCTTTACAGGACATCGCTGTCAACATCAGCATCTTTCAGCTGATTGTTCATTTCATGGCAAGATTACGCTCAGTAGTTTGCCATTGCTTTCTGAGCGGCCGGCTCAGTTATCCCGCAAGTCACCAGCGGGGGTAGAACCGCTTTCAATTCTCGCGCGCTGCGAGACCCTACGTGGATAAACAGGATTACGGAGAAAGTCATGTAACCCCTCACCCAGAGAGACTGGCACATGTACAATAGTATAACTAAAAGGACCTTTATCTGGAATCCACAGGGCACAAGCAACTGAGGAAGACAAAACACACACGGAGAAGTATAGTCTAAACAGGAATGATAATATGAGGAGGACATGATGGGGCTGCATGGGATGGCTAGTGATAGGAAGGCATGGAGTGAGCTAGTCAAGGTCTATGTCCGAAGTGGGAACAATGGATGAAAGAAGATGAAGAATATACACAAATATCCATTTATTCATCATCCAGTGCCTTGCCGGCTGGCATGGGTAATCATGATTCTTCACAAATTGTGATCTCCAACATCATAGATCAGTTCATGTGTTGACTCCCTTCAGCGCCATGACACAAGACTGTCAAGAATCTTCTCATGCTGTTTTCCTCTATCTCTCTTTCCGCAAATCTGTCCAGTTGTCACAACATGTTTCAGTTTTTGTTTTCTCATAACGTGGACAAAAAACAATGACTGCATTTTTCTGATGTTTGTGATCAGTTGTCCTTGTGATTCAGCTTCCCTTAAAATGTCCTAATTGCTCATTTTGGCTGTCCAATTAATTTTCAGCATTCTTCTACAAAACCATATCTCCAAGGCTTCCAGGGAATTTTTTTTTTGCCTCTTTACTAATTGTCCAGGATTTGCAGGTTTAACTGGTTCTATTGTAAAGAGCAAAAGAAGAAATCCACTCTAATTAAAGATGAACTCTCCTTTCTCTCAATCTGGCAGGCTGTGGAGGAGATCTGACTACACCGACAGGAGGCATCGTGTCACCAAACTACCCTCAGCCGTACTCGCATAACGCACAGTGTTTCTGGACCATAACTGTGTCCCAAGGGAGCGCAATCACTCTGTTCTTTGTAGACTTTGATATCGAGGGAGGCGGTAGATGCTACTACGACTATCTAGAAGTCAGTGCCTGTTGATCTGGTTTGTTGGTTGTTTGGTTGGCTTGATGGTTGGTTGGCTGGATGGTTGGTTGTTTGGTTGGCTGGATGGTTGGTTGTTTGGTTGGCTGGATGGTTGGTTGTTTGGTTGGCTGGATGGTTGGTTGTTTGGTTGGCTGGATGGTTGGTTGTTTGGTTGGCTGGATGGTTGGTTGTTTGGTTGGCGGATGGTTGGTTGTTTGGTTGGCTGGATGATTGGTTGTTTGGTTTGTTGGCTGTTTGGTTGGCTGGATGGTTGGTTGTTTGGTTTGACGGTTGTTTGGTTGGCTGGATGGTTGATTGTTTGGTTTGTTGGTTGTTTGGTTGGCTGGATGGTTGGTTGTTTGGTTGGCTGGATGGTTGCTTGTTTGGTTGGCTGGATGTTTGGTTGGCTGGATGGTTGTTTGTTTGGTTTGTTGGTTGTTTGGTTGGCTGGATGGTTGGTTGTTTGGTTGGCTGGATGGTTGGTTGTTTGGTTGGCTGGATGGTTGATTGTTTGGTTGGCTGGGTGGTTGGTTGTTTGGTTGGCTGGATGGTTGGTTGTTTGGTTGGCTGGATGGTTGGTTGTTTGGTTGGCTGGATGGTTGGTTGTTTGATTGGCTGAATGGTTGGCTGGATGGTTGGTTGTTTGGTTGGCTGGATGGTTGGTTGGCTGGATAGTTGTTTGTTTGGTTTGTTGGTTGTTTGGTTGGCTGGATGGTTGGTTGTTTAGTTGGCTGGATGGTTGGTTGTTTGGTTGCTGGATGTTTCGTTGTCAGGATGGTTGGTTGTTTAATTGTTAGGATGGTTGGTTGTTTAGTTGGTTGGTTGTTCAACTGGTACCATTAGTATTGGATTTCTTCTCTGACTGTTGAAGATGAGGACAGATCATGCATGGGAATGTCCTGAGTGCTGTGATGTCAGTTCTTGATTCAACTCAATTCCTTAGTAAGCTAGCTGTTTGTATGCCTGTCCGATGTGAAATATACACGCCTTGCTTGTTTTTACTAAAGTAAAATTCTAATTAGTCAATGTTTGTATTAGACCAGTGGTTCTCAACCTTTTTGGCCCATGCACCCCTTCACCATATGTTCTGAATGTCATTCCCCCGCCCCCTTTTCGTATTTCCTCCCTATAAATCTTTCCTCCTCCTCTCTCTCTCTCTCTCTCTCTCTCTCTCTCTCATCTCTCTCTCTCTATCTCTATCTCTCTCTCTCTCCCCACCCACCCCCCCCCCCCCCCCCCCACAGTATATGTAAAAATGGAAGCTAAATTTAATAACACATACTAGAACAAGTCTAGATGTCTACATAAAACATGATTTGCAGGTCTACTTACATTTTAAAACGAATTTCAGAAGGACGAGACGTACAGAATTGTAAAGTATGGAGGAAAAAGCAACATCAAGTAATCGGTTCTTGTATTAACATGATCTTGACATAATCTTAATTCCCCCTGGCCATGTGGGGGTACGGGGGAATGATCAGGCTGATAGGCTAGCAGGGGAATGCACCTCTTGGTGGTAGTTTGCCTATGGACAAGGGGGAGGTGGTCGTGCGCTTGTGGGACCAGGTGGAGAAGGCGGAGGAATAGATTGAGAACCCATATGTGGAAAGAATGAGATTGCGGGGGATAGGCAGGGGTTCTAGAAGAATCTCAAAACTGAGAGTGAAGACCAGGAGAACTTTTAATCAGATAGCGGTGGGAACTATTAGTAGTATGACTCTTCACTGGCTGTTGAACGAGGGTACAGAGCACGTATAGGAATGTCCTGAGTGCAGTGATGTCAGTCCTTAACTCAACTCAACTCTGATACTGTTGTTCCTCCATGCCATGATGTCAAATTGTTTAGCATCTTCTCTCCTGGTTTCCCCCTGCCTCTTCTCTCCTCCAGTTTCCTGTTGTGATGACCTGCTCCACTTTTCCCTTCCTATGACAAGCCCAAAGAATGGTGACTGTCTTCTTGTGATGTGAGTAACCAGTTCTCGGTGTGAGTAACCAGTTCTCGGTGTGAGTAACCAGTTCTCGGTGTGAGTAACCAGTTCTCGGTGTGAGTAACCAGTTCTCGGTGTGAGTAACCAGTTATCGGTGTGAGTTAACTTCTTTCAAGATATCAACATTAAATTTCTTTAAATTGAGTTAACTTCTTTCAAGATATCAACATTAAATTTCTTTAAATTGAGTTAACTTCTTTCAAGATATCAACATTAAATTTCTTTAAATTGAGTTAACTTCTTTCAAGATATCAACATTAAATTTCTTTAAATTGAGTTAACTTCTTTCAAGATATCAACATTAAATTTCTTTAAATTGAGTTAACTTCTTTCAAGATATCAACATTAAATTTCTTTAAATTGAGTTAACTTCTTTCAAGATATCAACATTAAATTTCTTTAAATCTGTACATTTTGTTCTCATAATTCTTTTATAAAGCCATGTCTCCACAACTTCTCCATAATTCCTCACAGACTTCTAATTGTCCATGATGTACTTCCATATGTCAGTAATGGCTCAGTATAACTCTTAAGATCTCTTTTTATTACCTCAATTGATGGAGATATATAGCATAGAATATTCTCCATCTTGTCACAGATGTTAGACAATATAATTCTAAATAGTGTTTGAGATTGTGGTTTTCACACGTAAAACAATTCCCCAGGTGCGAGATGGTGGTCCATCTGGGAGACTTCTGGGTAAACTTTGTGGCACCAATATCCCAGATCCAGTCACTACCACATCAAACCGGCTGTGGCTGACATACAGAAGTGATAGTTACGTTTCTGGACGAGGATTCAGACTGCAGTATCACAGCAGTAAGTTCAAGCATTCAGTTATTCTTCATCCTTCATGCCCTTTTCTTCAATTGCTGCCTTTTCTTCATTTCTTTTCTCTTTTGCATTGGTATTTTCTGTGGAAAAATCATGTAGTGTATGTAGTAAAATGTTACATTATTTGAAGTGATTAATCGCAAACGTTTGTTAATAATGTACGAGACATTATTCACAATCAGCTGGTCACTTGATGTGCCGTTTGACTACATTATTAATGTTTATGGAATTACAGTTGTAGTCTCGGTAGTGTGGTGGTTAGTATCTCCACCTGTCACGCTGGAGACTGTGGTTCGACTCCCTGCCGGAAATTTTTTTATTTTTACATTTTTAATCAAAAAATCTTACATATTATGAACTAAAATATAGAACTGAGAAACTCGAAGCTTGTAAATAAAGCGTGCTCTGTGGATCTGCGGAAGCTGCCGGAGGGCGCAGCCCCCCTAGGCAGCGACGGAGTGGTCAACTGTCGGAATCGATGGATCCAATTGATGTCTTTGTTTAACGTGAATTTTATTTGCCAAATAAAATATCACTGTACGTAGTGTGTGTCCTTGTCAACAAATATCGTCTTTGTGAGGTTTGAAGAAAAAGAACTTGCAAACAAAAGACAGACAAGAAGAGAGAATAATAGTCTTCTGAAACCAATCGATGGCGGTAGTAAACGTCACGTGACCAGTCGTTTGTGAATAATGTACTAGACATTATTAACAAACGTTTGATAATAAAGTCTCCCAACATTATTTGTGGTGTGTGTGATAAAATGTTACATTATTATGTAGTGTGTGTAGTAAAATGTTATATTATTATGTGATGTATGTTTAAAATGTAACATTATTATGCTTATCTACAGTAAAATCTTACATTATTATGTTGTCTGTTATGTAAAATGTTACATTATCTGTGGTGTTTGTAGTCAAATGTTACATATTATGTGGTGTGTAGTCAAATGTTACATTATTATGTGGTGTGTAGTCAAATGTTACATTATTATGCAATTTCTGTTTAAAATGTTATATTACTTTGTTTATCTTCGGGAGTCTGTGGCGAAGTGGTCAAGCCGTTTGACTCGTGCTCCGTAGGTTGTGGGTTCCATTACGGGCCGCGTCCTTCAGTTTACGAGTTAAATGTTTCGGAGACTCTTGTGGTTCGTCGCTAAAAGCTACGGAGTTCATGCTTTGTGCGACGCTTTCCGTGTTGCGGAAAGAGACCGAGCCATATGGGATAAAACCCGGTGCAATGAAGTCGACCCTGTCGACTTTTAAGCGACTTTTTTTTAATGTTTATCTTCAGTAATATATGACATTATTATGCCATCTCTGCAATTATTCTCTTTCTTCTTCTACGATCACTGTTTGTTATGTGTCTATCCTGGCATGGGTCACAAGTCACCAGCCCCCCAGAGTTATTTTCAAAGGGTTGCTCCAGTTGGCCAGATTTCCACCCTCAGTTTGACCAAATCAGGGCAGCCTTGTAGGACATGCTTTGAGGGTATGCTTGAGTGCTCCACATGTGCAAGAGGCAGAGTCGATGAGACCCATTTGGTAGATTGCAGTGAAATGTGACATGATCATGTCGTAAGTAAAGTACCCTTATATATGCCTTAAGGTTCTTTAGACTCAATGAGGCTAGATCCATATTTATATATCCACATGGCATTTGGTGGGCGATGTGGCCAGGATCTCACCAAGCACCTTCACTTCCCAAGTCATTTTTTGGAACCCATTTTTGGCCAGGTCGACCGGGGAGTCTAAATCAGTTTTTGTAAATCCAACTATGCCCAGCTGCTTACTGAACCCATGAGCACTGGGTAGGCAGGCAAGGTCTAGCTGCCACGCCACCAAGGCTCGCTTGATTAGGTCACGACTACAGTAAAATGCACTTTACCTTGTGATGTGTGCAGACTGCAACAGACATCTGACAGGCAACAACGGGATTATTGAGAGCCCTAACTCCCCCACGACTGCAGTAAAATATTACACTTTTTCTCCCCTTTACTTTATGATGTCTGCAGACTGCAACAGACGCCTGACAGGCAACAGCGGGATTATTGAGAGCCCCAACTTCCCCAACCCGTACAATCATCAGACTAACTGTACCTGGATCATAGAAGTGCCGATTGGGAACACAGTCAATGTCTCGTTTGCTGCTTTCAGTTTGGAAAATAATACTAATTGTCGTTACGATTATTTGCAGGTTGGTACGATGTCTTTTCAGAGACTGGTTTGTGTCTGTTGTTTATTGTAGAAGCTATGATTGTTTATTGTAGAGGCTATGATTGTTTATTGTAGAAGCTCTGATTGTTTATTGTTTATTGTAGAAGCTCTGAGTGTTTATTGTAGAAGCTATGATTGTTTTTTGTAGAGGTTATGACTGCATAGCACTCGATGATCACAGAAAGTGTTGCGATAAACATTTAGGTCATTACTCAAACTGTTGCAGCTGACCGCTTGGTCATAGCAGAAATTGCCATGCTGTTTCTCAATCATTTGCAGAAACTGTTGTACTTACTCCTCAATCATTGCAGACACCCTTCTATTTACTCAGTCATTGTAGAAACTGTTTTACTTACTCCTTAATCATTGCAGAAACTGTTTTACTTACTCCTCAATCATTGCAGAAACTGTTTGCTTAATCATTGCAAAAACTGTTTACTTACTCTTCAATCATTGCAAAAACTGTTTTACTTACTCTTCCATCATTTCAGACACTGTTGAACGAACTCCTCAATCATTGCAGAAACTGTTGTACTTACTCCTCAATCACTGCAGAAACTTTTACTTACTCTTCAATCATTGCAGAAACTGTTTTATTTACTCTTCAATCATTGCAAAAACTGTTGCACTTACACCTCAATCACTGCAGAAACTTGTACTTACTCCTCAATCATTGCAGGAACTGTTGTACTTACTCCTCTATTATTGCAGAAACTGTTGTACTTACTCCTCAATTTTTGCAGAAATTGTTGTACTTAATTCTCAATCATTGCAGGAACTGTTGTACTTACTCCTCTATTATTGCAGAAACTGTTGTACTTACTCCTCAATTTTTGCAGAAATTGTTGTACTTAATTCTCAATCATTGCAGAAACCATTGTACTTATTTCTCAATCATTGCAGAAACTATTGTACTTACTCCTCATCATTGCAGAAACTGTTGTACTTACTCCTCATCATTGCAGAAACTATTGTACTTACTCCTCATCATTGCAGAAACTGTTGTACTTACTCCTCATCATTGCAGAAACTATTGTACTTACTCCTCATCATTGCAGAAACTGTTGTACTTACTCCTCATCATTGCAGAAACTATTGTACTTACTCCTCATCATTGCAGAAACTATTGTACTTACTCCTCATCATTGCAGAAACTGTTGTACTTATTTCTCAATTTTTGTATAATGTATAGTAATTGTTCTTATAGTGGTTGTTCTCGGCCGGTTTTCGTGGCTGAGTGCTTATGGATGCGATTCGTGAGCCCACTTACCTGTGTTCAAAACACATCTGCAACCGATTTGGCAGCAGACTGTGTCATGCTGGGTTTTAATGTGTTGGCATGGGAGCCGGTCGTTCAGAAAGCAATGGCAAACTACTGAACGTAAACTTGCCAAGACATCAACAATAGCAGTAAAATGCTGGTGTTGACAGCAATGTCCTGTAAATAGGATGTGCAACAACAAAACATTGTTTTCAATGTTTGTATAATCTGTAGTACTTATTTCTCAGTCTTTTTAGAAACTTGTGTATTTATTTCTCAATGATTCCAGAAACTGTTATGTGTATTTCTGAGTGACTTCAGAAATGCAGAAGCTTGTAACTATTTCTCCCTGATTGCACTGCACTGTCTGTTGTGCTTGCTCATAATTTAGTGCACAATCTGTTGCACTTCTCAATCAATACAGAGAATGCTTACCTTCTCCTCTATCATTGCAGAATGTGATAACTTTGTATTCAGTTATTTTCAGAGACAGTGATAACTTTCTACTGAATAATAACAGAGATATTGATAACTTAATACTCTACTATAGTAGAGGCTATGATAACTCACTACTCAATTAAATGTATAGAGCGGTAATAACTTACTACAGTTATTGTAGAAACAGTGGTAATTTACTACTCTGTTATAGCAGAGATAGTGATAATTTACTACAATTATTGTAGATAACAGTGGTAATGTCATTATCATCATGTGCCATGCTGATAAGCATGGGTGGTCATGTTTCGCCATCTCATCACACGATCACCTGCATTGTGGATCAGTCATGGCCAAGCCATCCAGGTATTGACTACTCTGCCTTCCCCTTGTTTTTTCCCCTCAATCTTGCCAGTTGTCACCAAGTTCTCCAATTTATTTCTTCTCATAAAGTGTCCTAAAATTGTGACTGTCTACGTCTAATTTCTCTAATCAGTTTATGGTTTTCATTTGTTTTTTGTAGAACTTGGTCATTGGTGTTTATGTCTGTCCATGGAATTCTTTGCATTGTCCTGAGAAACCACATGTCCATAGCCATCAGATGTTTATTTGTCCATGCTTCACACTCATACAAAAGTACAGGGTCTATGTAGCACTTCAACACTCTTTTTCTCGTTGCAAATAACATCTTTTTATTGGTCAGTATGTTTTCCATCTTGCAAAAGGCTACCTTTGCCATGATGATTCTTGTTCAAATCTCTTCAAGGCATCACCCATCAGATGTTATGACTGTTCTGAGATAATTGTACCGATTCACTTGTTTAAGAATATTCCCATTTACTTGTATATTACATTGTGGAATTTCCTTCTTCCTAGTGATGACCAAAATCTGTGTGTTCTTACAATTTAATTCTAACCCTAATTGTTCTCTGTGTGCAACAACCGCATCTACTAAATGTTGCACATCCTACTCATTGTCTGCAATCAATACTGTATCATCCACATATCTACTGTTTTTGATGTTACACCCCCCAATGGTGATTCCTCTCATACCTTCAATATTTTTGAAAATATTTTCCCTGTATATGGAAAAAATATCTGGAGACATTACACATCCCTGCTGCACATTTCTCTTAATATGCTGATATTGACCTACTTTATTATCAGTCTGTATAACAGCTCCCCCCACCCTCTCCCTCTCTCTCTCTCTCTCTCTCTCTTTCTCTCTCTCTCTCTCTCTTTCTCTTTCTCTTTCTCTCTCTCTCTCTCTTTCTCTCTCTCTCTCTCTCTCTCTCTCTCTCTCTCTCTCTCTCTCTCTCTCTCTCTCTCTCTCTCTCTCTCTCTCTCTCTCTCTCTCTCTCTCTCCTTACCCAATGTTCTTTAAGGCATGTACAAGTTGTCTTTACTTACAATTATTTCAGAAACTGGATAACTCATCCTTCACTCATTGCAGATAAATCATCCTCCACTCATGGCAGATAACTTATCCTTCACTCATTGCAGATAACTTATCCTTCACTCATTGCAGATAACTTATTCTTCACGCATTGCAGATAACTTATTCTTCACTCATTGCAGATAGTGCAACAACTTCTGTCATTTATGATTCCAGATCAGGGATGGAGATAATCGCAATGCTGGAGAGCTAGCCACTCTGTGTGGGAACCAGCATCCCCGGCCCTTTTCATTCAACGGGCAATCTGTTGTGGCTCAACTTTATCACAGATATATCCATTGCTGAGGAAGGATTCCGACTTGAGTGGGTGGTAGATGGTGAGTGATTGTCTGATGTTTGCGTGAAGGATTCCAACTTGAGTGGCTAATAGATGGTGAGTGATTGTCTGATGTTTGCATGAAGGATTCCAACTTGAGTGGCTGATAGATGGTGAGTGATTGTCTGATGTTTGCATGAAGGATTCAGACTTGAGTGGCTGGTAGATGATGAGTGATTGTCTAATTCATGATTGTCAATATCTGTGTCATGATTACCAAAATTTGCTTCAGACCAGACACAGAGAGAAAGAGAATTTGAGTCATGATTGCCAATATCTGCATCATGATTGCCAGTATCTGCTTCAGATCAGAAACTGGAAAAAAAGTATTGGAAAGTCATGATTGCCTATATCTGCATGATGATTGCCAGTGTCTGCTTCAGACCAGGCACCTAAAGAAAGAGTATTGGAGAGTCATGATTGCCAATATCTGCGTCATTATTGCCAGTGTCTGCTTCAGACCAGGCACCTAAAGAAAGAGTATTGGAGAGTCATGATTGCCAATATCTTCTCCGACGAAACACCTAAATAAGGTATCATTGAAAAGTCTGACAAAAATTTGACAACATCAGGAGAAGCAAACGGGTGTGTATTACTACTTTATTCAATACGTAACTGAGTTTGTGTCCCATTTTTCAGGCTGTGGTGGCAATCTCTATAGCAGCTCAGGAGTAATCACGAGTCCCAATTATCCGAACCCATACCCTCACCGCCGTGAATGCCAGTGGATGATAACAGTGCCAACTGGCAATTCTATCCAAATAAACATTACCAACTTCGATCTGGAGTCGAGCAATAATTGCATGTTTGATGTTTTGGAGGTAATTTACAAGTGTTCTTCTGTCTTCTCTGAATATTTTATGTCCCTTTTTATGCATGCACACGCACACACACACACCACTACCACCACCCCTCCCCCCACCACCACCCCACCTCCCAGTGCATGCCCATGCACACACACTCTCTCTATTTCTCTCTCATACACACCACAAACTGCCATTCCTAGAGATTTGTCCACCCACCACCCATTCTCACACATTCTCTCTCTCTTTCACACACATGCACCACACACACTCTCAGTTTCAGATGCTCTTCTACCCACCAACCCCCTCACACTCTCATTCACAGAGTCTTGTCTCTCACACAGTCGTGCACCATTCACACTGACATACACTGCTGTGTTATTTATGTTGTGTTTTGTCAAATGACATCACTGCACATTAGGCATTCCATGAATGCTCAATTCTCCTGTGCTGCAGCCATTTCAATGTATTCCTGCTAACTGTTCCCATGAGGAGTTGGTTATGTCTCCTCTCTTGGCTTAGAAGACAGTCTCAATCTCTCTCTCTCTCTCTCTCTCTCTCTCTCTCTCTCTCTCTCTCTCTCTCTCTCTCTCTCTCTCTCTCTCTCTCTCTCTCTCTCTTTTATGTGTGTATGGGTAGGAGATGTGTGTGGGTGAGGGATGTGTCTTTGGGATTTTGTGGGTGTGGTGTTGTGTGGGAGGGGAGCTGGGTGTGGATAAATGATGTGTTTGTGGGTGGGTGAAGGTGTGGTTGGGTTTGCGGGTTGGTGAAGGATGTGTGTGAGGGTGGGAATGTGTGCTTAGATGGGTGGTTGGGGTGTGTGAGTGTGGGTGGGTAGATAGGAGATGTATGTGTTGATGAGTGGGTAAGGGATGTGTGGGTGTTAGTGGTTGAGGGATAAATACGTGTGTCTAGGGATGTGTGAGGGGATGATTGTATGAGTTGGGGATGTGTGTGTGGGTTGTGTGTGTGCGTGGATGGCAGGTGTGTGTTTGTGAATGGGGGATGTGTTGGTGGGTGGGGATGTGTGTATGGGTGGGGAGATTGTGCGTGGGTGGGGATGTGTGTGTATATGGGTAGGGGTGTGTGGTTAAGGGATGTGTGGCTGGGGGATGGGTGGATGGAGGATGTGTGGTTGGGTAGAGGATGTGTGGGTGGGTGATTGTATATGAGTAAGGGTGTGTGGTTAAGGGATGTTTGGTTGGGGGATGGGTGGATAGAGGATGTGTGGGTGGGTAGAGGATATGTGGGTGGGTGAGTGTGTGCAGGTTAGGAGATGGTGGGGGTGTTTGTAGGCGTGGGCTCGGGATCTGTGAGTGGGCTGGGGGAGATGGGAAATTATGTGGGTGGGTGCGGAATATGTGAGTTGACGGGGAGATGTGTGTGTGGTTGAGGAATGTGTGTTTGGCTGAGTGGGTGGAGGTGTGTGGGTGGAGGAGGATATGTGGGTGAGCGATTGTTGGTGGGTAATGGGACGGGTAGAGGATATGTGAGTGGGTGGGGAGATGTGTGTAGGTGGGGGATGTGTGGGTTAGTGAATGTATGTGTGCTTGGGGTGTGGGTGGTTGGGATGTGTGGTGTGTGTGGGTGGGGAGATGTGTAGGTGTAGGGATGTGGTGGATGGGTGGGGGAATGTATGTGTGTGTGGGTTATGTGTGTGGTTGGGTGGGGGAGTTGGAGTGAATGGGGGATGTGTGGGTGGGTGGTGGATGGTCTCATAACATAGTAATATGCATTGTTTATGTTTACAAAATTCATGTGACAATGTTTTTTCCTATGCACTGTTGATGAAAGAAAGATGAGTGAATGGAAGGGCCGAATGTAAGCCCAATTTGTTACCCTTTGAAAATAAAGTCTGTTCGTTCTCTCTCTCTCTCTCTCTCTCTCTCTCTCTCTCTCTCTCTCTCTCTCTATCTCTCTCTCTCTCTCTCTCTCTCTCTCTCTCTCTCTCTCTCTCTCTCGCTCTCTCTCTCTCTCTCTCTGTCTCTCTCTCTCTCAATCTCTCTCTCACACACACACACATCACACACTGTTGCATATACACACACACTATCACACACATGTATATACACATACATCACACAAATTAACACACAATCACACTGGCACACTCTCAGACGCATGGACACCTCACAAACCCTTTTCACACCAACCACACATGCACACACATACACAAATGCACCTCTCACACACATACCTCTGTCACACAAACATTCACACACACTTCTCTCATACAAACATACACACACATTTCTCTCTCACAAACATACACACATACCTCTCTCTCACACGCATACACACCTACCTAACACCTCACACACAACTTGTATCACACACATACCCCTCTCTCTCTCTCACTTCACTTACACCTCTCTCTATCTCTCTCACACATATGAACACACACACACACACAGAGTAACCATATTCTGAATGGCTGGTCGTAGAACAGGTTAACCAACAATGCAAATCGTGCAGTGCTTTTTCCAAATCAAACAATGTCTTAAACTCTAACAACATTGTTCTGGTGGCCAGACATAGTTTTTTCTAAAATTTTCATCATTTATTTATGATTTTAGAGTTAGAGAGGAGAGACTCACTTATATAAGCGTCAGATCATCATTAACTACATACATTTTGTTCTTCAATGCACTTGTATCAGTTTCGACTTTTGCATGCTGATGAAGGCTCTAGTTGCAACACCAATGCTGTCCAATTGTGGTGATTGTGTTTTTGTACAGCTTACCTATTCCACTTCTTCTTATGGTTTATTTATGGGAGTGAAGTAGTTAAGTTGTGGTTTTTAAATTATTAAGTTGTGGTTTGTAAATGAATTGTGGTTTTTAAATGATTAAGTTGGGGTATTTAAATGATTAAATTGTGGCTTTTAAATTACTACGTTGTGGTTTTTACCTTCCCATAGGTCTATGCTGGCAGCGATAGTAGTGGGCCTCGACTGATTCAAATGTGCCATCAGCAAACAGCGGCACAGATATTTCATGCAACCGGGGCCACAGCTTTTATTCGTTTTAGATCTGATACCTCTGTCAGTGGGACGGGTTTTAGACTGACCTACACGGCACTGAGCGGAGGTAATGAGATTTTGTTGTCACTACTGAATGTATTATAGCTAGCAGTTGGTGTGAATGCATTCATCATCATCATCATCATCACAGACAAGTACCTCTGTCAGTGAGATGGGTAGTCACTACTGAATGTATTATAGCCAGTAGTTGGTGTGAATGAATTCATCATCATCATTATCATCATCATCATCATCATCGCAGACAGGTACCTCTGTCAGTGAGATGGGTAGTCACTACTGAATGTATTATAGCCAGTAGTTGGTGTGAATGAATTCATCATCATCATCACAGGCAAGTACCTCTGTCAGTGAGACTGACTTTTAGACCAAATTACATGGCAGTGAGTGGAGGTAATGAGATTTTGTTGTCACTACTGAATGTATTGCCGATCTCCCTGGCCCAGTGGTTAGCGTCTTTCTCCGTAATCCCATATATTCTTGTGAGTAACATAACTTGTGTGAGAATCTATAGCGATTCTCGCCATATTAGTAACTTATGGGGTATGTGAGCCGGCCGCTCAGAAAGCATTGGCAAACTACTGAGTGTAATCTTGCCAAGAAATCAACAATCAGCTGAAAGATGCTGATGTTGACAGCAATGTCCTGTAAAGGATAAGCAAAAAAAAAAAAAAAAAAAAAAATGTATTATAGCCAATAGTTGGTGTTAATGCATTCATCATCATCATCATCATCATCATCATCATCATCATCATCATCGTCATCATCATCACAGGCAAGTGCCTCTGTCAGTGAGACGGCTTTTAGTCCAAATTACATGGCAGTGAGTGGAGGTAATGAGATTTTGTTGTCATTACTGAATGTATTATAGCCAATAGTTGATGTTAATGCATTCATCATCATCATCATCATCACAGACAAGAGACCTCTGTCAGTGAGACGGCTTTTAGTCCAAATTACATGGCAGTGAGTGGAGCTAATGAGATTTTGTTGTCATTACTGAATGTATTATAGCCAATAGTTGGTGTTAATGCATTCATCATCATCATCATCACAGACAAGTACCTCTTTCAGTGAGATGGGAGTTAGATAGAATTACATGGCAGTATTTAGAATTACATGGCAGTGTATGACTACACATGTTACATGGCAGTGTATGTATGACTACACATGTTACATGGCAGTGTATGTATGACTACACATGTTACATGGCAGTGTATGACTACACATGTTACATGGCAGTGTATGACTACACATGTTACATGGCAGTGTATGACTACACATGTTACATGGCAGCGTATGACTACACATGTTACATGGCAGCGTATGACTACACATGTTACATGGCAGCGTATGACTACACATGTTACATGGCAGTGTATGTATGACTACACATGTTACATGGCAGTGTATGACTACACATGTTACATGGCAGCATATGACTACACATGTTACATGGCAGTGTATGTATGACTACACATGTTACATGGCAGTGTATGACTACACATGTTACATGGCAGTGTATGTATGACTACACATGTTACATGGCAGCATATGACTACACATGTTACATGGCAGTGTATGTATGACTACACATGTTACATGGCAGCATATGACTACACATGTTACATGGCAGTGTATGTATGACTACACATGTTACATGGCAGTGTATGTATGACTACACATGTTACATGGCAGTGTATGTATGACTACACATGTTACATGGCAGTGTATGACTACACATGTTACATGGCAGTGTATGACTACACATGTTACATGGCAGTGTATGACTACACATGTTACATGGCAGTGTATGACTACACATGTTACATGGCAGCGTATGACTACACATGTTACATGGCAGTGTATGTATGACTACACATGTTACATGGCAGTGTATGACTACACATGTTACATGGCAGTGTATGACTACACATGTTACATGGCAGTGTATGTATGACTACACATGTTACATGGCAGTGTATGTATGACTACACATGTTACATGGCAGCATATGACTACACATGTTACATGGCAGTGTATGTATGACTACACATGTTACATGGCAGTGTATGTATGACTACACATGTTACATGGCAGTGTATGACTACACATGTTACATGGCAGTGTATGACTACACATGTTACATGGCAGTGTATGACTACACATGTTACATGGCAGCGTATGACTACACATGTTACATGGCAGCGTATGACTACACATGTTACATGGCAGTGTATGTATGACTACACATGTTACATGGCAGTGTATGACTACACATGTTACATGGCAGTGTATGACTACACATGTTACATGGCAGTGTATGTATGACTACACATGTTACATGGCAGCATATGACTACACATGTTACATGGCAGTGTATGTATGACTACACATGTTACATGGCAGTGTATGTATGACTACACATGTTACATGGCAGTGTATGACTACACATGTTACATGGCAGTGTATGACTACACATGTTACATGGCAGTGTATGACTACACATGTTACATGGCAGCGTATGACTACACATGTTACATGGCAGCGTATGACTACACATGTTACATGGCAGTGTATGTATGACTACACATGTTACATGGCAGTGTATGACTACACATGTTACATGGCAGTGTATGACTACACATGTTACATGGCAGAAATGAGTAATATGGGATAGCTAAGGATAGCGTTTGGAGCGAGTTGATTGAGGGCCTATGACCCAATGGGAGATAACTGGTGAAAGACAACTAATGGTTAATCCAATCATAACTCTCCCCTCTGTCGTGCCACCACTTTACATAGGTAGAGGGGTGGGGGATTAGTGGTCTTGAGGTATGGTGTCCACCTTGAGTGCTGGAGATCCCAGGTTCAAGCCCCGGTGAGGGCCTGGATTTTTTCATGTGGACTTCTAGTAACAAAATTTTCCCTTGGTGTCTGGGCAGTGAGATCGGACGCCCATGTGTATTGTTGTGCACATAAAATATCCCTTGGCAGTTGGAAATCAAAAAATAGTAGCCTAACACTGAGTTGGATACAAGTTAACCCAAAGATGAAACAGTCTTTGGGGTGTGAAACAGTGAAACACAATTCACTCAATAATAATTATGAGTTGGATACAAGTTACCTCATAGAAGAAACAGTCTTTGGGGTGTGAAACAGTGTAACACAATTCACTCGATGATGATGATGAGTTGGATACAAGTGAGTGACACCGTCTTTAGGTTGTGAAACAGTGTAACACAATTCACTCGATGATGATGATGAGTTGGATACAAGTTACCTCATAGATGAAACAGTCTTTGGGTTGTGAAACAGTGTAACACAATTCACTCGATGATGATGATGAGTTGGATACAAGTTACCTCATAGATGAAACAGTCTTTGGGTTGTGAAACAGTGTAACACAATTCACTCGAGGATGATGATGAGTTAGATACAAGTTACATTGTAGATTAAACAGTCTTTGGGTTGTGAAACAGTGTAACACAATTGATTCTAACAATCCATCATCATCATGTAGCTAGTAAAACTTTCATAAAATTGATGTCAATCAAATGTGTGTGATTGCTTCACAGGCTGCGGTGGAAACTTTACTACTAGGTCTGCCACCATCACATCCATCAACTATCCTCAGAAATATGAGCACAATACGGAGTGTGAGTGGAACATCACCGTGGCTGCGGGACATGTGGTGGTCTTGACCTTCAATGACTTCGATGTGGAAGGCCCTTATTATTCTTCAGTGTGCCAGTATGACTATGTCAATGTAAGTTTTACATGCATACAACAGCATAGATTCTCTACAGCAGTGGTTCTCAACCCATGGGGAATTCACCCCCAGGGGGAAATTTTAGGGTTTCCAAGGGAAAATTAAGATTATCTCAAGATCATGTTAACATAAAAACCGATTACTTGATATTGTTTTTCCCTCCATACTTTACAGTTCTGTACTTGTCACCTTTCTGAAATTTGTTTTATAACATATGCAGACCCGCAAATCACGTTTTATGTAGACGTCTAGACTTGTTCTAGTA
Organism: Cepaea nemoralis; assembly: GCA_014155875.1. Lineage (NCBI taxonomy): Eukaryota > Metazoa > Mollusca > Gastropoda > Stylommatophora > Helicidae > Cepaea > Cepaea nemoralis. The sequence continues at coordinate 951,181 of JACEFZ010026865.1, read as the reverse complement.
TGTGTTATTAAATTAGCTTCCATTTTTACATATACTGTGTAGGGGGGGGGGGGGAATTTATAGTGAGAAAACTCTAAAAGGGTGGGGGGAATGACGTTCTGAACATACAGTGAAGGGGTGCATGGGCCAAAAAAAGGTTGAGAAGTGCCATAATGCAAGTCCTCTTAATTTACAGCCATGTCTTATTTCATTGACTTACACTATGGTATCATTGGCTCATTAACAATAGGCAATAAAGATAACTTGATAAGCAAATTGCCGACACAGCGTGAAACGAAACACACACGTGAGATTTATTCTGGTTGTCCAGAGATTATATACATAGGTAATAGCACACGTCTTAGTATCCCGAGGTATTCGGGGAGCGGCCTAAGTTACTACTTACTGACCTTCTGACCTTCGCATACCTCTGTGTTACCGTTATCATCTCCACAATATTTCCTTTGCTGAATCAATCTGTCTCTGGTGTTATCACTTGTGCCGAATCAATTCGTCTAGAGGTTGCCGGTCGTTCATTTATCCATGGCGTTTCCAGTAACTGTTGTTAGATATTCGTAGTTCCGAATAAGTCCGCTGTCATCCTTCAATTTTTTGTAACCAAAATACTTTGTCTTTAGAAAACCACAAACACATCCGTTTCCTTCTGAATTTACACAGCGTATCCCTTGTTGTCAAGTTCCCGTTGTCCAGTGAACGTGGCCGTGATGTCCTAGTGGTCGTGCGCTGTCCACTACACTCATTACGCTGTCCACTGCAGTTCGCCTTGCGTTTATCTTTTAATTCCATGCAAGGTGTGCTTTTTCTAAGTAGTTATATGGCAAGAAGCACTGCTGTCCAGCATTTCATCACACCTTTTTCTTCCTCACTGCAGTTGACAGTTTCTGATACAAAATTCAAATGCAGCATGTTTGGTCTGATTTGTTGTAAATTATTTTTTCCAAATTGAACTTATTTGCTCTGTTTCTTCTGCTGACAGCTGTATGATGGAGCCAATGCAAATGCCACACTGATTGCAAGTCTCTGTGGCCACACCTTGTCAAACCAGACAGTCTACAGGTCAAACGGCAATCAAATGTTTGTACGGATGCGAACTGATTCATCTGTCACTTACAGAGGCTTTAGTGCTACCTACACAACAGGTGAGAATTATCCTCATTAGGTAAGAGCTATTCTGTAGAAATATTTGAAGATGTCAAGTTCAAACCATTTATTGGTGCACATGAGGAGTAGCCAATCATTCCTGATATGCTAATTTCTGTACATGAAGAATAGCCAATCATTCCTGACATGCTAATTTGTGCACATGAAGGTTAACCAGTAAAACAACATTTTGATAGGTAAGCATGAGGCATAGCTAATCACACATGACATGTTAATTTGTGCACATGAAGAATGGCCAATCACATGTGACACATTAATTGATACACATGAAGAATAGCCAATTAGACATGTCATGCTGATTGATACACATGAAGGATAGCCAATTAGACATGTCATGATGATTGATACACATGAAGGATAGCCAATTAGACATGTCATGCTGATTGATACATGAAGAATAGCCAATTAGACATGTCATGTTGATTGATACACATGAAGGATAGCCAATTAGACATGTCATGATGATTGATACACATGAAGAATAGCCAATTAGACATGTCATGTTGATTGATACACATGAAGGATAGCCAATTAGACATGTCATGTTGATTGATACATGAAGAATAGCCAATTAGACATGTCATGTTGATTGATACACATGAAGAATAGCCAATTAGACATGTCATGTTAATTGATACACATGAAGAATAGCCAAATAGACATGTCATGTTAATTGATACACATGAAGAATAGCCAATTAGACATGTCATGTTAATTGATACACATGAAGAATAGCCAATTAGACATGTCATGTTAATTGATACACATGAAGAATAGCCAATTAGACATGTCACGCTGATTGATACACATGAAGAATAGCCAATTAGACATGTCATGCTGATTGATACACATGAAGAATAGCCAATTAGACATGTCATGCTGATTGATACACATGAAGGATAGCCAATTAGACATGTCATGCTGATTGATACACATGAAGGATAGCCAATTAGACATGTCATGCTGATTGATACACATGGAGGATAGCCAATTAGACATGTCATGCTGATTGATACACATGAAGAATAGCCAATTAGACATGTCACGCTGATTGATACACATGAAGAATAGCTAATTAGACATGTCATGCTGATTGATACACATGAAGGATAGCCAATTAGACATGTCATGCTGATTGATACACATGAAGGATAGCCAATTAGACATGTCATGCTGATTGATACACATGAAGGATAGCCAATTAGACATGTCATGTTGATTGATACATATGAAGAATAGCCAATCAAAGGGTAACATTTTTATTGGTATGCATAAAGAATGGCCAATCACACATGAAGAATAGCCAATCAGACATGTCCTGATTGATCAAATGAAAAATAGCCATTCACGCATGGTGCATTGCTTAGGAGAGAAAGAGTTATATGTATAAATATCCATGTTTATAGCTAATGTGTGGATATTTCTATGCAGGCAATGGAGGTACATTAGATGGCACTTATGGATATTTTCTAATATATTTACTCAACTATGTATCCATATTTACAATTCATGTGTGGATATTTCTATCCAGGCTATGGAGATGTAGTAAACGGAGATACTGACGGATATATACTCATATATTTACTCAACTATGTATCCATATTTATAATTTAATGTGTGGACATTTCTATCCAGGCTGTACAGAGGCAGAGACAAGTGGAATAAACTCATACCTTTACTAAATTATGTATCCGTATTTATAATTTATGTGTGGATATTTCTATCCAGGCTGTGGAGGTACACTCAATGCAGACACTAATGGAGAAATCTTCTCTCCTGGCTACCCCAGGCAATATCCATGGAACACGATGTGTGTGTGGATCATCAGCTCTTCCTTCAACAGTAAGTCTGTGCTCTGTCCTTTGTATTGCTGTCTCAAGGCACTGAGGTGGGAGATTGAGGTGGTGTGGCTCTTTTTGGTTGACAGATGAGGGGAGTGTGTGTTGGGACCAGGTTGCATGCTGTTTCATGAGGTTGTTGTTATTCACGAGTTGTTGAGTGGGTGGGTGAGTGAGCTTGGGCCGTTCTCAGACCCGACATTGACCAGATATGTTGATTCCATAGGCATGACATGATGTTTGTCAGTCAAGATGAGACTGACATATGTGAGATAGAAATAAAGTTTTAAGTTAAGATTAACTAAAGCTCTTGTGTTGTGCTTTGTGGGGAGGGACCTGTCATTGTATTGTCTGCTACATCATTAATTTGGCTGGCACCTTGCCATCTTGATAGATGGTAGTTTGTAACACAGAGTTATACATCTCCATAGCACATAGCCCTAGGCTGAAATTAGTGGCCATGTGTTGCCCATGCAGCATGATCCCTCTCTCGACCTGCCCAGTTTACTTCAGAGGAAAGGTAACACCTATATGTCCGGAACAAGACAAGCTGCAGAAGCTTCCAGATCAGCAAAGCAATGATCTCTCTAACTGTCCACCTGTCAGAGCTTCCATCCTAGACTAGTTGCCAACCAAGGCTTAAGACCAGGTCTGCCCTGCCATGACATTTAGTCTAGGCTGTATTTCCTTACACTAAGGAGTAACTTACTAAATTACAGACAATGTTTATTCTCTAGATCGCCGTGTGTCCTTGACATTCACCCACATGGACTTGCACGAAGACGAAGGCTGTACAGATGAGTATGTGTCTGTTGATATTAGGCTGGAACCCATTCAGAACCAAACTGGCGCCCTTCAGAACCAATACTGCGGCAATTCTATCCCTGCCACCATCACGTCTGAAGGCTCAGCTTTAACAGTTATATTCCAGAGTGCCATGTATACGTATGGATCAGGTTTCCGGGCTGTCTATACGTCAGCATATGCTGGTAAGTCAAGGTTCTTGTCTTTGTTGGTTTTTTGTTTTTGTTTCTTAATTCTGAAAGTGGCTGTGTATATAGGAAGGTGACGTCAAGAGATTTCTTCTTCTTCATGCTCTTCTTCTAGGTCTTCCTCTTCTTCTTCTCCTCCTTCTCTTCATACTCCTGTTCTTCTTAATTTTCTTCTTTTCCCTCCTCTTACTCCTGCTCTTCTTCCTCTTTTTCTTGTTTCCTCTTCTTTCTCTTCTCCTACTCCTTGTCCCCACCTCTTCTTCATTTCCTCCTCCTCCTGCTCTTCTTGTTCTTGTTCTTTTTCTTCTCCTCCTTCTCCTCCTCCTCCTTCTTCTTTGTTTCGTCCAAGCTGTGATATTTCTGTCTTGCAGCTACTGTCATTGCGGGAGCTGTGCCAGTGAAGATAGCATGCTCACCTGTCTGCCTGTTGGTCATGTTTTCAAATCCCCATCATTTTGAGTTGTTGACTTGTACAGCCTGAAGAATTAGGAACTGGTGGTGTCCTGCTTCCATCCTGATAAACCACAACACACTCTCTCTAAGGAAGCTCATGGGCTGTCTGGGTGGTGAGTGCAAGACTAGGGTGCTGGTTACCTACCACCATCTGGGGGGATTGCTGCAGCAGTCTCATGGCATACAGTTTGTAGTCCTCAGCAGGCTTCATCATAATGGAAACCATGGTCACTCCTTCTCTTGTTAGCCAGACTAGTGTCTGGCCAGGATGTTCCACAGACTAGTGTCTGCCCAGGATGTCCCACAGACTAGTGTCTGGCCAGGATGTTCCACAGACTACTGTCTGCCCAGGATGTCCCTCAGACTAGTGTCTGGCCAGGATGTTCCACAGACTAGTGTCTGCCCAGGATGTCCCTCAGACTAGTGTCTGGCCAGGATGTCCCACAGACTAGTGTCTACCCAAGATGTCTCACAGACTAGTGATTGCCCAGGATGTCTTACAGACTAATGTCTGCCCAGGATGTCCCAAAGGCTAGTGTCTGCCCAGGATGTTTCACAGGCTAGTGTCTGCCCTATACATCCCAAACGCTAGTGTCTGCCCTATACACCCAAAGGCTAGTGTTTGCCCAGGATGTTTCACAGGCTAGTGTCTACCCTATACATCCCACAGGCTAGTGTCTGCCCTATACATCCCACAGGCTAGTGTCTGCCCTATACATCCCACAGGCTAGTGTCTGCCCTATACATCCCACAGACTAGTGTCTGCCCTATACATCCCACAGGCTAGTGTCTGCCCTATACATCCCACAGGCTAGTGTCTGCCCAGGATGTCTCACAGACTAGTGTCTGCCCAGGATGTCTCACAGACTAGTGTCTGCCCAGGATGTCTCACAGACTAGTGTCTGCCCTATACATCCCACAAGCTAGTGTCTGCCCTATACATCCCACAGGCTAGTGTCTACCCTAGATGTCTCACAGACTAGTGATTGCCCAGGATGTCTTACAGACTAATGTCTGCCCAGGATGTCCCAAAGGCTAGTGTCTGCCCAGGATGTTTCACAGGCAAGTATCTGCCCTATACATCCCACAGGCTAGTGTCTGCCCTATACATCCCACAGGCTAGTGTCTGCCCTATACATCCCACAGGCTAATGTCTGCCCTATACATCCCACAGGCTAGTGTCTGCCCTATACATCCCACAGACTAGTGTCTGCCCAAGATGTCTCACAGGCTAGTGTCTGCCCTATACATCCCACAGACTAGTGTCTGCCCAAGATGTCTCACAGGCTGGTGTCTGCCCTATACATCCCACAGGCTAGTGTCTGCCCTATACATCCCACAGGCTAGTGTCTGCCCTATACATCCCACAGGCTAGTGTCTGCCCCATACATCCCACAGGCTAGTGTCTGCCCTATACATCCCACAGGCTAGTGTCTGCCCAAGATGTCTCACAGGCTAGTGTCTGCCCTATACACCCCACAGGCTAGTGTCTGCCCTATACACCCACAGGCTAGTGTCTGCCCCATACATCCCACAGACTAGTGTCTGCCCTATACATCCCACAGACTAGTGTCTGCCCAAGATGTCTCACAGGCTAGTGTCTGCCCTATACACCCCACAGGCTAGTGTCTGCCCTATACACCCCACAGGCTAGTGTCTGCCCTATACATCCCACAGGCTAGTGTCTGCCCTATACATCCCACAGGCTAGTGTCTGCCCTATACATCCCACAGACTAGTGTCTGCCCTATACATCCCACAGGCTAGTGTCTGCCCTATACATCCCACAGACTAGTGTCTGCCCTATACATCCCACAGGCTAGTGTCTGCCCTATACATCCCACAGGCTAGTGTCTGCCCTATACACCCCACAGGCTAGTGTCTGCCCTATACATCCCACAGGCTAGTGTCTGCCCTATACATCCCAAAGACTAGTGTCTGCCCTATACATCCCACAGGCTAGTGTCTGCCCTATACATCCCACAGACTAGTGTCTGCCCTATACATCCCACAGGCTAGTGTCTGCCCTATACATCCCACAGGCTAGTGTCTGCCTTATACATCCCACAGGCTAGTGTCTGCCCTATACATCCCACAGACTAGTGTCTGCCCAAGATGTCTCACAGGCTAGTGTCTGCCCTATACACCCCACAGGCTAGTGTCTGCCCTATACACCCCACAGGCTAGTGTCTGCCCTATACACCCCACAGGCTAGTGTCTGCCCTATACATCCCACAGACTAGTGTCTGCCCTATACATCCCACAGACTAGTGTCTGCCCTATACACCCCACAGGCTAGTGTCTGCCCTATACACCCACAGGCTAGTGTCTGCCCTATACATCCCACAGGCTAGTGTCTGCCCTATACACCCCACAGGCTAGTGTCTGCCCTATACACCCCACAGGCTAGTGTCTGCCCTATACACCCCACAGGCTAGTGTCTGCCCTATACACCCCACAGGCTAGTGTCTGCCCTATACATCCCACAGACTAGTGTCTGCCCTATACATCCCACAGACTAGTGTCTGCCCTATACATCCACAAGCTAGTGTCTGCCCTATACATCCCACAGGCTAGTGTCTGCCCTATACACCCCACAGGCTAGTGTCTGCCCTATACACCCCACAGGCTAGTGTCTGCCCTATACACCCCACATACTAGTGTCTACCCAAGATGTCTCACAGACTAGTGTCTGCCCAAGATGTCTCACAGGCTAGTGTCTGCCCTATACATCCCACAGGCTAGTGTCTGCCCTATACATCCCACAGGCTAGTGTCTGCCCTATACATCCCACAGGCTAGTGTCTGCCCTATACATCCCACAGGCTAGTGTCTGTCCTATACATCCCACAGGCTAGTGTCTGCCCTATACATCCCACAGACTAGTGTCTGCCCTATACATCCCACAGACTAGTGTCTGCCCTATACATCCCACAGGCTAGTGTCTACCAAAGATGTCTCACAGACTAGTGTCTGCCCTATACATCTCACAGGCTAGTGTCTACCCTATACACCCCACAGGCTAGTGTCTACCCTATACATCATACAGGCTAGTGTCTGCCCTATACATCCCACAGGCTAGTGTCTGCCCTATACATCCCACAGACTAGTGTCTGCCCTATACATCCCACAGGCTAGTGTCTGCCCCATACATCCCACAGACTAGTGTCTGCCCCATACATCCCACAGACTAGTGTCTGCCCTATACATCCCACAGGCTAGTGTCTGCCCTATACATCCCACAGACTAGTGTCTGCCCTATACATCCCACAGGCAAGTGTCTGCCCTATACACCCCACAGGCTAGTGTCTGCCCTATACATCCCACAGGCTAGTGTCTGCCCTATACATCCCACAGGCTAGTGTCTGCCCTATACATCCCACAGGCTAGTGTCTGCCCTATACATCCCACAGGCTAGTGTCTGCCCTATACATCCACAGGCTAGTGTCTGCCCTATACATCCCACAGGCTAGTGTCTGCCCTATACATCCCACAGACTAGTGTCTGCCCTATACATCCCACAGACTAGTGTCTGCCCTATACATCCCACAGACTAGTGTCTGCCCTATACATCCCACAGACTAGTGTCTGCCCTATACATCCCACAGACTAGTGTCTGCCCTATACATCCCACAGACTAGTGTCTGCCCTATACATCCCACAGGCTAGTGTCTGCCCTATACATCCCACAGGCTAGTGTCTGCCCTATACATCCCACAGGCTAGTGTCTGCCCTATACACCCACAGGCTAGTGTCTGCCCTATACATCCCACAGGCTAGTGTCTGCCCTATACATCCCACAGGCTAGTGTCTGCCCTATACATCCCACAGGCTAGTGTCTGCCCTATACATCCCACAGGCTAGTGTCTGCCCTATACATCCCACAGGCTAGTGTCTGCCCTATACATCCCACAGGCTAGTGTCTGCCTTATACATCCCACAGGCTAGTGTCTGCCCTATACACCCCACAGGCTAGTGTCTGCCCTATACATCCCACAGGCTAGTGTCTGCCCTATACATCCCACAGACTAGTGTCTGCCCTATACATCCCACAGACTAGTGTCTGCCCTATACATCCCACAGACTAGTGTCTGCCCTATACACCCCACAGGCTAGTGTCTGCCCTATACACCCCACAGGCTAGTGTCTGCCCTATACATCCCACAGGCTAGTGTCTGCCCTATACACCCCACAGGCTAGTGTCTGCCCTATACACCCCACAGGCTAGTGTCTGCCCTATACACCCCACAGGCTAGTGTCTGCCCTATACACCCCACAGGCTAGTGTCTGCCCTATACATCCCACAGACTAGTGTCTGCCCTATACATCCCACAGACTAGTGTCTGCCCTATACATCCCACAAGCTAGTGTCTGCCCTATACATCCCACAGGCTAGTGTCTGCCCTATACACCCCACAGGCTAGTGTCTGCCCTATACACCCCACATACTAGTGTCTCCCCAAGATGTCTCACAGACTAGTGTCTACCCAAGATGTCTCACAGACTAGTGTCTGCCCTATACATCCCACAGGCTAGTGTCTACCCTATACATCCCACAGGCTAGTGTCTGCCCTATACATCCCACAGACTAGTGTCTGCCCTATACATCCCACAGGCTAGTGTCTGCCCTATACATCCCACAGGCTAGTGTCTGCCCTATACATCCCACAGACTAGTGTCTGCCCTATACATCCCACAGACTAGTGTCTGCCCTATACATCCCACAGGCTAGTGTCTGCCCTATACATCTCACAGGCTAGTGTCTGCCTTATACATCTCACAGGCTAGTGTATGCCCTATACATCCCACAGGCTAGTGTCTGCCCTATACATCCCACAGGCTAGTGTCTGCCCTATACATCCCACAGACTAGTGTCTGCCCTCTACATCCCACAGGCTAGTGTCTGCCCTATACATCCCACAGACTAGTGTCTGCCCTATACATCCCACAGGCTAGTGTCTGCCCTATACATCCCACAGGCTAGTGTCTGCCCTATACACCCCACAGGCTAGTGTCTGCCCTATACACCCCACAGGCTAGTGTCTGCCCTACACATCTCACAGACTAGTGTCTGCCCTATACATCCCACAGACTAGTGTCTGCCCTATACATCCCACAGGCTAGTGTCTGCCCTATACATCCCACAGGCTAGTGTCTGCCCTATACATCCCACAGACTAGTGTCTGCCCTATACATCCCACAGACTAGTGTCTGCCCTATACATCCCACAGACTAGTGTCTGCCCTATACATCCCACAGACTAGTGTCTGCCCTATACATCCCACAGACTAGTGTCTGCCCTATACATCCCACAGACTAGTGTCTGCCCTATACATCCCACAGGCTAGTGTCTGCCCTATACATCCCACAGACTAGTGTCTGCCCTATACATCCCACAGGCTAGTGTCTGCCCTATACATCCCACAGGCTAGTGTCTGCCCTATACATCCCACAGGCTAGTGTCTGCCCTATACATCCCACAGGCTAGTGTCTGCCCTATACATCCCACAGACTAGTGTCTGCCCTATACATCCCACAGGCTAGTGTCTGCCCTATACATCCCACAGACTAGTGTCTGCCCTATACATCCCACAGGCTAGTGTCTGCCCTATACATCCCACAGACTAGTGTCTGCCCTATACATCCCACAGGCTAGTGTCTGCCCTATACATCCCACAGACTAGTGTCTGCCCTATACATCCCACAGGCTAGTGTCTGCCCTATACATCCCACAGACTAGTGTCTGCCCTATACATCCCACAGGCTAGTGTCTGCCCTATACATCCCACAAGCTAGTGTCTGCTCTATACATCCCACAGGCTAGTGTCTGCCCAAGATGTCTCACAGACTAGTGTCTGCCCAGGATGTCTCACAGACTAGTGTCTGCCAGTATTTTCCCCACATTAATGTGAAGAAAGGACTTGGTCATTGTAAACTTGAACCTTGGCACACCCAGCCCCTGTGTGTCCTACTTGTGATCTGTGCAGTAGATATGTTCATTTAGCATGTCCTTGAGAATGCCGCTGTCATCATGGCTCCCTAGAAATACTTGGTCTTTTAATGAAGCCTGGTCAAGCACATCAGTGCCACATTCAAGTTCAAGAGAGAAGATATCATTAGCAGCTCTTCAAGGGAACAGTGAGCAGAAATACTGAGGAAGGTCTGCTACACCGGAGGACTCAGCAGGCATGGGAATGCCCAGTGTGCGGAGACATTGTTCGACATAACGTAATATAACTGGTGGAGCTGCGTCTGAGATGTTACAGTGTCCACTATACTCAGTTATTGGGTTTGATCTCAGTTTAGGGCTGGGAATTTGTATGACCACTGATATGTAATTCCATCGCATGTCCCCTGATCTCCTGGGTAGTGAAATCAAGATTCCTAGCTTTCTCAAAACCTGAGGGTTCAATGTGCAAGTTGTGCACACCAAAAATCCCATAGCAGTTGGAAACGCAAAGAGTAGGCCATAAAGCCATTGCCTTGGCAAAATTGTTAGGTAACAAAGCTTATCAAAAGGTAGACAAGATTTGTGACCTTGGATGAAATCTCTGTCTAGGGGAAGTCAATCTTTCACAAATGTTTGCCAAAGTCAGACACACTGGCCTTTAAGATGTGTAACTAGGGGTATTACTCTCCCTTTTAAAGAGGAACAAAAAAGACAGGACATAAATCTTGATCTTGTGCCAGCTCCCTTGCCTCAGGCATTCTCATACCCAGGGTATTTTAAATGTCTTCTGCAGTAGAAATGACGGTAATATTGTGTACTTTTTGTATGTCCAATTACTACTTACCCAGGGTATCTTGAATGTCTTCTGCAGTAGAAATGACGGTAATCTTGTGTAAATATTTTGTGTCGACTACTTCTTACCGAGAAATCTGAACACCTATTTTACAGCGTGTGGTGGGGAGTTCACTGCACAATCTGGCAGGTTCATGAGTCCGTTTTATCCAGATGGTTATCCGATCAATATTGAGTGTGTCTGGAATATCAGATCCTCACCTGGAAACCAATTACAGATGACTTTTCCGTAAGTTACATGTGTGGTAATATGAAACCAGTTATAGATTGGTTTGCCATAAGTTATGTGTGGTAATGTCAAGCCAGTTACAGATGGGTTTTCTGTAAGTTATGTGTGGTACTGTCAAGCCAGTTACAGATGGGTTTTCTGTAAGTTACATGTGTGGTCATGTGAAACTGGTTACACATGGGGTTTTCTTCATATTTTGTAATATCTTTTAATATGTTACCAAATGACAAAGTTTATATCCGTTATTGGCTAATATTAGTGATTGGTTTGTATTGCTTGGTTATTGGTTTAAATTTCAAGTTTCAAAGTTCACTTTACTCGCATGCCAGATCACAGGCTCCCTAAACAAATATTTTACGGCGAGCTGCATTGTGATAAATGCTCTCAAGGCAGCCAGAGCAAACGCTTTAAAGACACTCTGAAAATCTCACTGAAAGCTTTTGGAATTCATCTTGACACCTGGGAGACTGTTGCTACAGGCCGAAATTCATGGCATACATAATTTCTCAAAGGTGCAGTCATTTGTGAAGCAAACAGAATTGCAAGAGCTGTGAAGAAAAGGCTGGACAGAAAAACCACTACAGGAGATCCTCCTCCTGGAACGTCAAGCATTCTTTGCCCACATTGTCAAAGTACATTTTGAGCCAAAATAGGCCTTATCAGCCAGCTTAGAACTCACGGCTCCATAACACCACTGGATGAAATAAATGGTCATTATCATTCTTGATGGACAAACAATACAACACATTGGTTTAAATTAGTGATTGGTTATTGGTTAATTTTTGTGATAGGTTATTATTTGTGATTGGTTATTGTTTTATATTAACTATTGATTATTGGTTTATATTGGATATTGATTAATTTCAGCAATTGATTATTAGTCAATATTAACGGTTTTAATGTCTTCACAATAAGTCCAGATTTATGCTTTGTTCTAGTAATGTCTACACACGAAGATCAATTTTGTGCTGTTGTTCTAGTAATGTCTACTCTAGCAGTCCAAATTTGCGCTATTGTACTAATAATGTCTACACAAAAAGTCCAGCTTTTGGATGTAATCTTCAATATTTGAAAGCTCGATGAGACTTCCATGTAGTTGCATGTGGATATTCGTCAGGAGACTTCCGGGAGTTAGCGCCGAAGCTGCGGAGTTCGTGCTTTATGCGACACTTTCGGCGGGTCATCCTGGGGTAAAAGACCGAGCAATGCGAGAAGGCCTGGGTCAATGAGGTCTTTCTGGTGACTGCTGAGTCCATCGACGATGAACTGTGGTATTCGTGGATGAATTTTATGTTGGCGTTCTGGCGGCGGCATTATGCACAGTGTGCCTGTGCAGGCTGTTGGATTGCTGAGACTCCTGCCTATTCCACTTTTCACATTGGACAGTGGGCAGCATTTTGTGTTATATTTCCTGGCACAGGAACGGAACATAATGGGGATGACCCGTTGCCGTGAAGTTGGAACCTCGACTAACTAACTAACTAACTAACATTCGTCTTTGTGGGTCAATCCTCAGTCTGCTGTGAACAACGCAATAGCTTGCTTGAACGATATTGATTTATGGCTGTTTGCTCTGTTAGTCCACATAATTATAGGGTTGCTGGGACCAACATAAGTCTGTGGCTATTTGGTCCTGTTCTATTGTGGAATAGTATCATCTGGTTTGTCCTGCTCTGATGTGGAACATGGAAACATCCAAGACCCGGCCATTGGCACCAGCTGGACTTCGTCATCACACGGAGACAACATCTGAACCATACATCATTGACTCGAAGTTACCACAGTGCTGACTGTGATACGGATCATTCTTTGATTGTTGCAAGGGTTAGACTGAGACCAAAGAGAATCTTCACAGCTAAGCCCCAGGATTAATGTTATTAACACCCACGATCCTGATAAATGCTTTGAGTTCCAACAGCAACTTGAAGAAGCTTTCACTGATACATCAGAAATTTGTACAGCAAGTGAAAAGTGGGGTAAACTTAAGGAAACTCTTTACAAAACAGTTGTAGAAGTTTACGGCACTGTGGATCATAAGAGGCAGGACTGGTTTGCGGCAAACAGCCAGACACTGCAGCCCTTGATTGATAAAAAGAAGATAGCTGTCTTAAGAAACAAGGAAAGAACAATGTGGAAAACTCTGAGTGAGCTGAAGCAAGCTAGGAAGGATGTGCAAAAGGCTGCCAGGCAGTGTGCAAATGACTATTGGATCACGTTATGTGAGTCCATTCAAAATGCAAGTGATAAGGGAAACATCAGAAGTATATATAAAGGGATAAAGAAAGCCTGTGGTCCAATGATCTAAAGAAGTACACCACTGAAAATCTTGACTGGAGAAATCATCACTGATAAGAAACAGCAGATGGATAGATGGGTAGAGCACATTTGGAGCTTTACTCAAGTGAGACCAAATTAGCGGATGATGCCCTCAATGCCATAGAGGCCCTGCCAACTCTTGATCACCTGGACACGCTTCCCACCATAACAGAAGTTAACTGTGCTGTAAATGAACTTGCATCTGGCAAGGCTGCAGGTAAGGATGGGATTCCAATAGAGGTTATCAGGAGTGGGCAAGACACACTCACTCTACAGATCCACCAGCTAATAGAGCTATGCTGGCAAGAAGGACAAGTCCCACAGGATTTCAAAGACTCATGCATCATAACATTATACAAGAACAAGGGCGATCAGAGCGACTGTAACAACTATAGGGGTATCTCACTTCTGTGTATTGTTGGGAAAGTATTTGCCAGAATTGTTCTGCGCAGACTTCAAGTCCTAGGAGATCAAGCCTACCCCGAATCACAGTGTGGCTTCCGACAGAACCAGTCTACCATTGATATGATATTCTAATTGCGACAAATGCAAGAAAAATGCCGTGAACAGAATCAACCACTGTTTATTGCCTCCATCGACCTCACAAAGGCATTTGATTTGGTCAGTCATGAGGGTCTGTTCAAGGCACTACAGAAGATTGGCTGCCCACCAACTCTTCTGTCCATTGTGGAATCGTTCCACACAGGCATGAAGGGTATAATCAAGTTTGATGGTGCAACTTCAGAAGAGTTTGAAATCAAGAGTGGAGTTAAGCAAGGTTGTGTACTAGCTCCCACCCTCTTTGGAATATACTTTTCACTTCTACTGAAATATGCCTTTCGTGATCAGGATGGTGGTATATACATTCACTCATGCTCAGATGGCGGCCTCTACAATGCTCAGAGATTGAAGGCCAAGACCAAAATTAGGAGGGTACTGATCAGAGAGTTGCTTTTTGCAGATGATGCTGCAATTACGACCCACTCTGAGGAAGAATTACAACATCTACTATCTGCATTCTCCAATGCTTGTTCTGAATTTGGTTTAACAATTAGCAAAAAGAAGACACAGATTATATATATCACAAGGTGCACATGGGGTACCATCAATCTTTATTGATGACTGCCGAACTAGAGATAGTAGACCATTTTACATATCTAGGATCAGAGGTAAATAGCAAATTATCCCTAGATCAGGAAATCAACATCAGGATTGGTAAGGCAGCAACAACAATGAACAGGTTAAGAAAAAGAGTCTGGGAGAACAGGAAGCTTACTGCCAAAACAAAAGTCCTTGTCTATCAAGCCTGTGTCCTTAGTACTCTTCTTTATGGCAGTGAAGCCTGGACAACTTACTCACACCAAGAGAAACGTTTAAACAGCTTTCATATGTGGTGTCTGCGAAGAATACTTGGTATTAAGTGGCAAGACAAAATCACAAATACTGAAGTATTGGAAAGATCAGGTTGTGTGACAGGTATATTCCATGCTCAGTCTTCGTAGACTTAGATGGATAGGACACGTTAGGAGGATGGATGATGGTAGAATACCAAAGGACATCTTTTTTGGTGAATTACAGGTGGATAGGAGATCTCAGGGTCAGACTCTACTACGATACAAAGCTGTGTGTAAGCGGGACATGATTGATACAGGCATTGATAATGCACATTGGGAGCAAGTCGCCGCTGAACGTGTTAATTGGAGGGCAGATATCAGAAATGGAATAAAGGCAAAGGAGAAAATTATTGCAGATAAGTCACACACCGAAGTGTGAGACGTAAGATGGTGCATGATGGTGGAAATGACCAGGTGTTTACATGCATCCACTATGGAACATTTACAGCGGGAATTGGCCTTAACAGTCACATTCGCCACCGCCATGGGTTGTAGTAATTAAGCCGTTTTGAAGTACAGTGTAACAAACTATCGTCTGCGGGATTTGCTGAGGAGGGGATCCGAGCACTTATGGACTGAATGGTTCGATGTGCAATGAGGATGATCTGTTGACTAACTAACTAAGATGGCAAGGTGCCAATGATGTGGAACAGGATAATCTGTTTTGTCCTGCTGTGATGTGGAACAGGATAATCTGTTTTGTCCTGCTGTGATGTTGAACAGGATAATTTGTTTTGTCCTGCTGTGATGTTGAACAGGATAATCTGTTTTCTCCTGCTGTGATGTTGAACAGGATAATCGTGTTTTGTACTGCTGTGATGTTGAACAGGATAATCTGTTTTGTCCTGCTGTGATGTGGAACAGGATAATCTGTTTTCTCCTGCTGTGATGTTGAACAGGATAATCGTGTTTTGTACTGCTGTGATGTTGAACAGGATAATCTGTTTTGTCCTGCTGTGATGTGGAACAGGATAATCTGTTTTGTCCTGCTGTGATGTGGAACAGGGTTATCTGTGTTGTCCTGCTCTGATGTGGAACACTATAATCTGTTTTGTCCTGCTCTGATGTGAAACAGTATCATCTATATGAGTGTAGGGTTGACTGGACCAACTTAAGTCTGGGCTGTTCAGTCTGTGTTGTTCTATTCTGATGTGGAACAATATCATCTGTTTGTCTTTTTCTGATGTGGAATAGTATAATCTATTTTGCTCAGTCATTACAAACTGGTAAATTGCATGATGCCATGTTTGCTGGGTCATCTCCAGTCCTGGTGCTTATGACTTTAGCACCTGTTCTTGGGCAGTGTGCCGATGCCTACCCCTACTGCCCAGAGGTTGGCATCTGTTTTGTCCTTTTATTTTCATATGAAATTTGCATTAATTGAAATTGCATTAATTGAACTTTTTTGCAACAGAAATTTTCAGTTGGATCCTCTGGGTGATGTCAACGATGATTACGTGGAGATCCGCAGCCCAAATGTCAGCGGTGCACTTGTTGGACGATGGATACAAAACAATGCTCCAACAAACTTGACCTCACTGTTTGGAGCCTGGGTTAAGTTCAGATCTAATGAAGATGGAACGGCTCCAGGTTTTGTTGCAGAATACAGCACTTGTAAGTTTTGTAATTAATTATGAACTGTTACTGAAAGGAAGTAGTGCTGCGCTGTAGTCAAATTAATAAATGTTTAGACTGCCGATCAGGTGGTCATCCCCATCGAGGCGGATTTTCTCAATTTATCCGGGCTCCCAGGTCATTCAACCTAACAATAGGTACCAGGAACTTGTTTGATCAGGTGGCCTGCTTCACAAAGTTAGTGCCCATCTTTCGATAAAATTATGAAGTTGGCACCATCTAGCTTGACTTCCACCAAAGAGGGTTAAACAGCTTGGGTTGACTTCATTAAACGGGTGTTATTCTATCTAGCTCAGTCTCTCTATGAGAGTAGCTGACTGCCTGCTGAAAGTGTAACACAGAGCAGCTGACTGCCTGCTGAAAGTGTACACACAGAGCAAGAACTGTGGCTCAGGCGTTTGATCTGGAGTTGTACTGGTAGCCTATATTCCTCTCTCCACGGAGTTCACTCTAGGATAGATTTCAGGGAATACCAACTGTGGGCAGATCTAGGGTTTGTCTGTATAGTCATTTGGCCTGGTGGATAGAACTGCTTCTTCTCAACCATCCCATAGTTAGGTTTTTAAATCTGTTCTTCATAGGGTGGCCTGGCATGCTGAGGAATTTTTCTGCTTGCTTTAGCATTTTTATATCCCTGCACACTCGCTCAGTGCTTGTGTCCTCCCCATCTTCTCCGTCTCGCACGATTTATTGCGTGGCATATTTCATATACCTTCTCCATCTGTGAAAGATGTATTGTCTCTGAACACAAATCAAGCTGGATCAACTCCAGTGTGAGTGCCAAGCAACTAACGTAGGTAAAGCAGAATGACAATTAGCACATCCAGTAATTGAACATATACCAGTATGGGTGGAAAAGAGAGTTAATCAGTCTTCAGGAAATCACGCATGAGTACAAGTTATAAAAGCCAGAACTCTGCAATTTCTCAATACGTGTTAACTTGTAGATATTAAAGGTGTTTTGTATACTGTATTTGTCAAACAATAAACAGTTACTCAAATCCATCTAGGCCATGGCAATTAGACATCTAAAATTGAGGTTGTGTCGACAGAAAGATTTCACAGTGACTCTGCGATTACTGTGGGGAGAACATTCCTACACACTCGAAAAATATCAGTAGCTATGTGTGTTATGCATTTCACCCAAAATATGATTGTTATGCATTTCACCCAAAATATGATTGTTATGCATTTCACCCAAAATATGATTGTTATGCATTTCACCCAAAATATGATTGTTATGCATTTCACCCAAAATATGATTAACTTATTCCCTTCATATGATACATAATTATGCAGTCAGTCGTAACATTAGATGGAAGATGTGTAACAGAGATTAAGAGCAGAATAGGGCAAGCAAAAGCTGCATTTCAGAAAATGAAAAATATCTTATGTAATGTATCACTTTGATTGAATGTCAGAGAAATAATACTGAAAAGTGACATAGAACCTGTTCTGCTGTAGGGCAGTCAATCTTGGAATGTGAATGAACAGATTAGGATGAGCTTGGAAGCAACGGAGATGTGGTTGTTGAGACGAATATTGCAAATACCTTGGACTGCCAGAGTAACTAAAAATGATTGCCTGGAAGAGGCTAATGAAACTAGAACATTATATACAACAGTAAGGAAGAGACAAAGGGCATGCTTTGGAAATGTGGTGAGAAGAGAGGCATTGGAGAAATTGTGACAACGGGAAAGATCATAGGGAAAAGAGGCAGCGGCAGACAGAAAGAAATAATACTGGTTTGACTGAGAAGTTTGCATGGAGGAATTTCAGCTGAGTTATCCCAGAATACGAGGAACCAAAATATGTAGAGAGACATGAACGCCTACGCCAGATGGCTTGACACATGATGTTGATGATAGTTACTGCGTGTCTGATGAATGTTCCATGTTTGTTATTCCCAGCATATGGTGGAAACCTTGTTGGAAATTCTGGTCAGATTGCCTCCCCTCAGTACCCAGGATTGTATCCCATGAACAGCAACTACAGGTAAGCATACAGTTTGTGTGGACATATATCATCATGAAGCATGGTACAGAGACTGGGTTGACTGCATGCCCCATGAAGTGGCATGGGTTTCATATCTATAAATAGGTTAGCAAATTTGAGTTGAGTTAAGAACCGACATCACTGCACTCAGGACATTCCCATATGTGCTCCGTCCCCTCGTTCAACAGACAGCGAAGAGTCGTGCTACTAATCGTTCCCACCGCTATCTTATTTAAAGTTCTCCTGGCCTTCCCTCTCAGTTTTGAGATTCTACCAGAACCCCTGCCGATCTCCCGCAATATCATTCTTTCCACATACAGGTTCTTAACCTATTCACCTGCCTTCTCCACATGGTCCCACAGGCGCTCGACCACCTCTCACTTTTCCATAGGTAATCTACCACCGAGAGGTGCATTTCCTGCCAGCCTTTCAGCCTGTTCATTCCCCGGCACTCGACCATGGCCAGGGCAAAAAAAATCATACAATTCTCACAATCACAAATTTTAAAAAAAAGTAAAGCACCCTTGTGTTGCCTAGAGGTGTACGGAGCATGCAATGCTAGCACTATGGTTGTACAGACTTGATGGATGATAGGGTCGTCGGTATCACACAGGCCATCTATATTTCTCATGACTTTCTCTGGCACTCACTTTAGGCAGGTCTGACCTGGGAGCCCGGATCAATTTTAAACATCTACCTTCATGGGGATTTAAATTCCATGATTAGAGGTCAGCATGGCCGAATGGATAAAAGCGCTTGTTCTTAAACATCCAGTGTGCTAATGCTGAGGTAGCGGGTTCAACCCCTACACCGGTCAGTTGGACTAAAATGTTGACCTTCTCGTCCTTGACTTGGGGACATCAATTACAAGTACCTCTGAAGCCAGAGTGGGTTCGTCTGGTGGCGAGGGGCACTGTTAATAGGGAAAGCTAATCCACGCACAAAAATCAGTCCAGTGCACTCAAAGTAGTTATGTGTATACGTACTACGCTTAAGTACAAGGTGAGCGAACACCTCCCCCCCCCAAGAGAGAGAATGTATGTGTAACTAAATGTTTGCTAGTAAGATTGTGATTGTGAGTGATTGTATGTGTATTTGTGTGTTACTGAGTGTGTGCATAACTGAGTTTGTGTAAATGATGTTAGTATGTATGTAGATATGTGTTTATGCATGTGTGCATGTCTGTGTGTGTCTGTCTGTCTGCCTGCATGTCTCACAACATGGTAATATGATTTGTTTATGGTCACAGCCTCCATCTGACAATGTTTTTTCTTGCTGTGAATGTAACGTGCACAGTAGATAATTTAAGTATGAAAAATGAGTGATTGGAAGGGCCAAATATAAGACATGCCTGCATGCCCAATTTGTGACCAATTTGAAAGTAAAGTTTGTTCGTTCCCTTTTGGGCCATGGTAGACACGGATGTGACACTCTTTCCTTGAAAGAGGAATGACGAAGACATGTGATTAATCACTCTGTTTCATCATACAGAAAGTGCCAACTTGCATTTATAGATCTCACTTACACATGCTTTTCAAGTCTAGCCATGCTGCTCTAGTGTAGCCATGCTCCTCAAGTGTAGCCATGTTGCTCTAGTGTAGCCATGCTCCTCAATTGCAGCCATGTTGCTCAATTGTAGCCAAGCTCCTCAAGTGTAGCCATGCTCCTCAATTGCAGCCATGTTGCTCCAGTGTCTCCATGCTCCTCAATTGTGGCTATCCTTCTCAAGTGTAGCCATCCTGCCCAATTGTAGCCATACTGCTCCAGTGTAGCCATGCTCCTCAAGTGTAGCCATGCTGCTCAAGTGTAGCCAAGCTCCTCAAGTGTAGCCATACTGCTCCAGTGTAGCCATGCTCCTTAAATGTAGCCATACTCTTCAAGTGTAGCCATGCTCTTCAAATGTAGCCAATATGACGTTTTAATACCTTGTCTATGATTGTACAGGTGGACCGTTCTTGTCTCCCAGGGCATGAGGATCCGTGTATCATTCAGTCTTTTTGCTTTGGAGAGGCCGAGTCCAGAGGGCGTCTGCCACTTTGATCATGTCCAGGTGAGGATCCTGTCCAATTGTACAATTAAAGTAAATGTTATTTTGTGGCATGTGCAGAAAGTCAAATATCTAGGCACATGGATAATATGAGATGGAAGATGCATCACAGAGATAAAGAACAGAATAGGACAAGCAAAAACTGTATTCTGTCAGACGAAGAACATATTGAAGAAGAATAAGTCCATGTCATTGGAAGCTAGAAAAATAATTCTTCTTGTTACATAGAGCTAGTTCTAACATCTGGCTGTATATCATGGACAAATAATTCTTCTTGTTACATAGAGCTAGTTCTAACATCTGGCTGTATATCATGAACAAATAATTCTTCTTGTTACATAGAG
The DNA here is from genome assembly GCA_014155875.1 of Cepaea nemoralis. NCBI lineage: Eukaryota > Metazoa > Mollusca > Gastropoda > Stylommatophora > Helicidae > Cepaea > Cepaea nemoralis. The sequence continues at coordinate 929,977 of JACEFZ010026865.1, read as the reverse complement.
CTAGTTCTAACATCTGGCTGTATATCATGGACAAATAATTCTTCTTGTTACATAGAGCTAGTTCTAACATCTGGCTGTATATCATGAACAAATAATTCTTCTTGTTACATAGAGCTAGTTCTAACATCTGGCTGTATATCATGAACAAATAATTCTTCTTGTTACATAGAGCTAGTTCTAACATCTGGCTGTATATCATGAACAAATAATTCTTCTTGTTACATAGAGCTAGTTCTAACATCTGGCTGTATATCATGAACAAATAATTCTTCTTGTTACATAGAGCTAGTTCTAACATCTGGCTGTATATCATGAACAAATAATTCTTCTTGTTACATAGAGCTAGTTCTAACATCTGGCAGTATATCATGGACAAATACTTCACACACCAACAAATCCCTGGAGGCTTTGGAGATGTGGCTTTATAGAAGAATGCTGAAAATTCCTTGGACAACCAAAATGGGCAAACTGGAAATTTTGAGGGAGGCTAAGTCACAAAAACACAGACAGACACAAGTCACAAACATTAGAAAAAAGCAGTCTTCATATTTTGGCCACATTATGAGAAGACAAAAACTGGAAAGATTTGTGGAATGAAAGAGATAGAGGAAGACAACGAAAGAAAATTCTTGTCAGCCTTGTAGCATGGATGGGAATCAGCACATGAATTAATGCAAGTGAGTCTGTGATTGAACAAAGGTCAGTGTTACTCGCGGTTCCAACTTCATGGCAATGGGTCGTCCCCATTATGCTCCTTTCCTATGCCAGTGAATATCACACAAAATGCTCCTCACTGCCCAGTGTGAAAATTGGAATAGACAGGAGTCTTGGCAAGCCAACAGCCCACACAGGTACACTGTGCATAATGCCGCCGCCAGAATGCCAACGCAAAAGTAGTTGACGAAAAATACAGTTCATCGTCGACGGAATTGGCAGTCACCAGAAAGACTTCATTGACCCAGGTTTTATCCCATATAGCTCATCTCTTTCCACAGGGTGACCCACCAAAAGTGCCGCACAAAGCACGGACTCCGTAGCTCCGACGACGACTCCTAGGTGTCTCCTGAAAAATGCACTCATGAACCGAAAAGGGAAACCAGTCAATTCAGTAACAGTTGGCCGCCATTGTTCTGAACATGCAGTTCACTGTACAAACAACAGCGGACAGATGTAAAAGCATTCCACACAAATTTCACAGCTCACAGTGTCATACCAGAGAGTGATAAAAGGGCAGAATGTTAGACGGGCCTGAGTGCCCAATTCTTAAACCTTTCTAAATAAAGTTTTGTTGTTGTTGTTGTTATAGCATGCACTCTGTAGCAGGGCGATGGAACCGTGTGCTACCAGTGCAACATGAAGAAGTGTGAATGCAAACTGTAGCCACAAGCATAAACACATCCGAGGCCTTAACGGTTCAATGCCTATCAGCCATGTTGGGAACTGGAAGTTCAAAGGTCAGTGTGCACCCAGTGGGTGATATGGTCAATATCTTTATTATTTAGGACATTTTTGGCCAGGTCAACCTGAGTGTTCAGAAACATTTTTACAGTCATTTCCCAGAGGAAGATTCAAACACATTACCACTGAGTTGGCATGCAAATATGCTAACCACTGCGCTACCGCAGCTCACTTACTTTCTCTAGTCCATTGTTAAAACTGATACACGGTTTACGTTGCCTATTTTGTCATATAGATCTTTGACGGCACACAAGAAGATGGGGTGTCATTGGGCACGTTCTGTGGCATTAACATTCCGGACCCGCTGTATTCGGAAACCAATCAGATTACAGTCGTTTTCACATCAGACAGCTCCTTTCAGGACATGGGATTCCTGTTGAACTGGCTGGCGGTGGCTTCTAGCGGAGTTCCAGGACCTACATCTGTGACCCCAGGTACAGTTGCTCTGTTTCTTTGTCTCTCAGCTGTGTGCGGAAAGGCATGCTTCACTTCAACACTCCAAGGTGGCAGGTGTCTGCTGGATATTTTCCCCAAGACAAGCTGGTGTGGTGGGAGACAGGCAGGCGGACAGATTGGCTGGGTCTGTTCCATTGAGTGGGGTATTGGTGCATGATGGGGCAGACATGGCCGGGGCCCTTTGGAATCATGTATATAGTGTGGAAGAACAGATCAATCATGATAGCTTACAGAGGATCTGCCCAACAAGGAGCGGCCAGACAGGCACTTAATCAAATAGCAACTGGTACCATTAGTATTGGGACCCTTTGCTGACTGTTGAAGATGAGGATGGAGTACATATGGGAATGTTCCGAGTGCTGTGTGGTCGGTTCTCTCATCTTGATTATGTGTACTTTGGTGTTTAAAAAAAGTAACTTAAAAGCTGACAGGGTCGACTTCATTGCACCGGGTTTTATCTCATATGGCTCAGTCTCTTTCCGCAGCGTGGAAAGCGTCGCACCGCTTTAGCGACGACCCACAGGAGTCTACGAAAAATTTAAATCGTGAACCGAAGGACGCGGCCCGGAATTGAACCCACAACCTTCGGAGCCCGAGTCAAACGGCTTGAACTTTGATGTACATTTACGTAAACTATCCTTTACCCTTCACCTTGACGGAATGGTTAGGAAGTTCCACTGACAAAGGCAAGAGCACAGTTGGAAAAGGGTTCAGTACTTGGGCTTGCTGCTCCCTATGGGAGGGAAAGACTTGCTACTTATTCCTCCAGAGAGAAAGATGAAGAAAGAATGAGAGTATGTATGTAGCGTAAATGTTTGTTAGTGAGTTTGTGATTGTGAGAGAGTATATGTGTATGCTTTTGTGAAAGTGTGTATGTGTCGATTATATATGTATGGGAAGGAGTGAATGTCTTTGCTTTACTTTATGTGTGAGCGAGGATATATTTGCGTATGAGAGAGAGAGAGAGAGTATATGTATAAGTAAATTTTTGATAGTGAATTTGTGATTGTGATTTGTGTATGTATTTATGTGTGTGTGTGTGTCTATGCTTATGTGCATGTCTGCCTGCCTGCCTGTCTTATAACATGGTAATATGCATTGTTTATTTCACAACATTCATTTGACAATGTTGTTTTTTTCTATGTGAAAGTAACATGCACATTAGATAATTGATGTCTGAAAAATGAGTGTTTGGAAGGGCTTAATGTAAGATGGGCCTGCGTGCCCAATTTGTGACCCTTTGAAAATACAGTTTGTCCTACAACATGTGATTGTCTTACATCATGTGATTGTTCTGCAGCATGCAATTGTCCTATAACATGTGATTTTCCTAACACTTCACGAGCTAGTCCTGGCTTCCAGCTTCAGGACTTGTTGTTAAAGCAAGAGCATTAGCAAAGTTGATAGGGAACTGCACCTGTGTCGAGCATGATTAGACGTGATTTAGCCTACTAAAGTGAGGGAAAGATTGACCACCTATTCCTCCCTGCTTTCAGGCCTACAAAATGTAATGGTGCTGTCACAGCACAGGCTCATGGCAAGAAACTGCTACAAGACAAATCAATAATATATCAACTGCACAAGTGGGAAGAAGCATGGACAGGGCCAGTACAAGGGGTTTCTCATAAGTCTTTAGCCTGACCATGAAGGAGTAGGGGGAGAAAATTGAAATTTGGCACATGTATAGCTCATTCAATTTGTAATGGACATATGAATTATGAAATCCCTCCTCAGCTGGTTTTCCCGATATGGTGCATGGCACAACACACCCTACTGACCAGATCTGCACATCCAACGGTTTGTCAGAACAGTGGAGAAATCAGACGCCAGGACTGTGATAAAATTCTTGATGTTACAGGGGAAAACACCTACAGAAATACACAGGGAGATGGAGCCAGTGTTTGAGGAAGTATGTCCTTCGTATGCTTCTGTAAAAAATTGGTGTTTGCAGTTTAAGTGTGGCCGTTCCCAAGTTGCTGAACTGCCAAGATCAGGACGACCATCCTCAGAGTGCAATGATGCAAATGCTGCAAAAGTGAAGAAAATCATAGACCAGGATAGGAAAATGACAATTGCAGAGATATCGGGTTCAGCAAAACTGAGTAAGAGTACAGTTTTTAGAATTTTACACAACAGACTGAACAGACTGCCCGCTAGGTCCTGCGTCTGCTGACATGTGAACAGAAACAAACACGGGTTGATTGCTGTGGCCAGTTGCTTAACATGTGGCGGTCGAAAAACATGTTGATGACCATGGTGACGGTAGATGAGACTTAGATTCACCATTATGACCCAGAATCCAAAATTGCCAGCATGCAGTGGAAAACCCGGGCTCGCCAACACACGTCAAGCCAAGAGCACAACATTCTGCAAGAAAAGTGATGCTGACTGTTTTTTGGGACGTCAAAAGTGTCATATTGAAAGATTACATGCTTCATGGCAACACGGTTAATGGGCAGTACTATGCAGATCTCCTTATCAAACTAAGAAAGGCTGTGACCAGAAAACGAGGGATAGCGCGTACGCAAATTCTGCCTTTGCTTCAAGACAACGCGCCCTCCCATAAAGCACGGCTTGTGCTGCAAACTGCCAACGATTTGAATATTGAAATTCTTCCACACCCACCATATTCTCCAGATTTGGCTCCATCAGACTTTTTTCTTTTCCCAAATCTTAAAAAACAGCTGAAAGGAAATCGTTTTGACAGTGACAAAGATGTCATACTGGCTTGTGATAACTGGTTTAGTTCGAAAAATAGGTTGTTTTATTCTGAAGGTCTTTTCAAGGTCATGCAGAGATGGCAGAAATGCATAAATTCAGGTGGTGGCTACATTGAGAAGGAATAAGCACTGTGCCAAATTTCAATTTTCTCCACCTATCCTTCATGGTCTGGCTAAAGACTTATGAGACTCCCTTGTACTGGCCAATAGCAACAAATCTCTAACATTAGTTTGATTACATGAATTAGGAGTGAAGCTTGGCCAAGGATGCCAATGATCTCCTCAAGGGCAAGAGAGGAGACATTACAATCAACACCTCATGGGAACAGTGAGTAGAACGAACAAACAAACTTTACTTTCAAAGGGTCACAAATTGGGCCTGCAGACCCCTCTTGCATTCGGCCCTTCCAATCACACATCTTTCATATATCAGTTATCGATTGTGCATGTTGCATTCACATAGGAAAAAACATATTGTCAAATGAATATTTTGAATATAAACAATGCATATTACCATGTTATGAGACAGGCAGGCAGGCAGCCACATATACACAAAAACATGCATACATACCTGTATACATACTTACATCACTTACACAAACTCTCACAGTTGTGCACCCACTAAATAACACACAAATACACACTCCCTCGCATACACATATACTCACTCACAATCACAAACTCACTAACAAAAGTCTACGTAGACATACATCTTCTCTCTCTCTCTCTCTCTCTCTCTCTCTCTCTCTCTCTCTCTCTCTCTTTCTCTCTCTCTCTCTCTGAAAATAAAATTTGTTCGTTCTCTCTCTCTCTCTCTCAGTCTCTCTCTCTCTTCTCTCTCTCTCTCTCTCTCTCTCTCTCTCTCTCTCTCTCTCTCTCTCTCTCTCTCTCTCTCTCTCTGAAAATAAAATTTGTTCGTTCTCTCTCTCTCTCTCTCTCTCTCTCTCTCTCTCTCTCTCTCTCTCTCTCTCTCTCTCTCTCTCTCTCTCTCTCTGAAAATAAAATTTGTTCGTTCTCTCTCTCTCTGTCTCTCTCTCCCCCTCTCTCTCTCTCTCTGTCTGTCTGTCTCTCTCTCTCTCTCTCTCTCTCTCTCTCTCTCTTTCTCTCTCTCTCTCTCTCCCTCTCTCTCTCTCCCCCTCCCTCTCTCTCTCTCTCTCTCTCTCTCTCCTCTCTCTCTCTCTCTCTCTCTCTCTCTGGTAGTAGAGATACATATTGAGATAGCTGCTGCATCGGAGGACTAAGCACCCATAGAAATACCCAATGTACAGAGATGTTGATCATGATAACATAACATATATAAACCTTTGCCCTGGATACAAATATTGTAGCATTATAAGCTAATATGTAGTAATCTATTTTTTTCTGGCAGTAGTATCAAGCTGTGGTGGACAGCTCACAGCAACAGCAGTACAGCAGAACGTGACCTCTCCTGGATACCCAAGCCATTATGCAAATAACCTGCACTGTGTCTGGACTATATCCGTGCCTGAAGGATTCACCGTGGCTGCGAATATCACCTACATGCACCTTGAAGATTATTCATCGTGCTACTATGATTACCTTAGATTCCAAGATGGTAAGTGACTGCTAGAACTGTTGTATACCTAAACAAGTCTAGTCATTGAGCAAAATCTGTTAACAGATCATGCTACAACATGGAGTTGCTACATTTGGTCTCTCATTTTTCACTTTTTATTCTTCTGCTACTATATCTACCACCACAACCACAACCACCACCACTACTACTACTACTACTACTAATAGTACTACTACCACACCACCTCCATGACATTACTACTACCATCACCACCATCACAACAACTATTACCTCCACCTTCATTACTACCACCATCAGAGGTCCACCCATCCTCATACACGGCTCCGAATCAACACATGCTCGTACATGGCTCTGGATCAATCTATCCTCATACATGGCTCTGGGGCCGACCAATCCTCATACATGGCTTTGAGGTCCACCATATCACACATGGCTCTCACCAAACCATCCTCATACATGGCTCTGCACCAAACCATCCTCATACATGGCTCTGCACCAAACCATCCTCATACATGGCTCTGCACCAAATCATCATACATGGCTCTGTACCAAACCATCCTCATACATGGCTCTGGGGTCCAGCCATCCTCATATATGGCTCTGTACCAAATCATCCTCATATACAGCTCTGGATTCTCATACATTGCTCTGTGGTCCACCATCCTAATAATGGCTTTGAGGTCCACCCATACTCATATATGGCTCTGCATCAAACCTGGCTGTGCATCAAACCATCCTCATACATGGCTCTGGGGTCCAGCCATCCTCATAATGGCTTTGAGGTCCATCCATTCTCATATATGGCTCTGCACCAAACCATCCTCATACATGGCTCTGTAACAAACCATCCTCATACATGGCTCTGGAGTCCAGCCATCCTCATACATGGCCCCTGCACCAAATCATCATCATATATGGCGCTGCACCAAATCATCCTCACATATTTGATAAGTATGTTCCATTTAAGGAAGTTTGTGTTAAACATCACACTAAGCCCCCGTGGATCACACAGGAGGTAGTTGAACTTATGAGAGACCGGGACAGGGCACATAAAAATAGAGACCTAACTATGTACCATAGTCTGAGAAACAAAGTTCAATATGTTATTCGAAAGGAAAAGAAAAACTATTCTAAGAACTTAATAATAGATAAAACCAACACTAAAGATATATGGAAAGCAATTAATACCTTGAAAAATAAACAAATCATCACAATCAATACCACCAAATCAGGTTACATGTGATCAATTCAGTAGATTCTTTCAGTCCGACATAAACCAACTGAAGGCTGCAATACCAGATGCGCCTCATGACATATCTTTATTATCATCATTCTGTGAAAACAAATGCTATGGAGACATTCCCTCCAAGATACCGCTAATGACGACCACAGAAGTATTTACGCATCTCAGTAACCTAAAAAACAATAACTTATCAGGTATTGATGGAATCAGTAATCGTATCCTTCGCCATGCTGCACCGGCGATCTGCGAGTCACTAACTTTTATATATAATCAATGTCTCACTAAAGGTCACTTCCCATCAGCCTTTAAAAACGCTAAAGTGTATCCTCACTTAAAAGCTGGTTCTCTAGACGATTGTCTCATGAGTAATTATAGGCCAATTTCCATATTATCCTCACTATTCAAACCACTAGAAAAGCACATCCACAAAACAACACTAGAGTACTTAGTTCGCCACAAACTAATAGTTGACAGTCAGTCAGGATTTCGGCCAAAATATTCTTGTCATACGGCCCTAACAAACATGATAGAAAACTGGCATAAAAATATTAACAACAATACTCTATATGGAGCGGTGTTTATAGACTTTAGAAAAGCGTTCGATATGATAGATCATAATATTCTAATTAAAAAACTAGAAACAATGAAAGTAAGCTTTAAAATAGTGACATTAATAAAATCATTTTTATTAGACAGAAAACAAATAGTATCACACAATCAATCTTTATCTCAAGCTATTACATTAATATTGGAGTACCGCAGGGATCTATTCTTGGCCCTCTGTTATTTGCCATGTATATAAACGATCTTCCCTTATATCTGTCGTCGTCCTGCGATCTATTTGCAGATGACTGCACAGTATATACAAACGCTATTGATCGTATTGTGCTAGAAGTATCATTGCAACAGGAAATAAATAGGGTAGTTAACTGGAGTCATACAAACCGCATGCAAATCAACATTTCTAAAACAAAATCTATGTTAATAGGAACCAGGCAAAGACTTCACACGCTAAACTCGCAGAGAACTCTACAGCTGCACATTGGTAGCATGCCTATAGAAAGTGTAACCGAGCACAAGGCACTGGGTCTTATCATAGATCAAAATCTAACCTTTAACTCACATGTTCATGCTCTCGTTAAACAAATAGCCAAAAAAGTATATCAACTTGCCAAAATTAAAAATTTCCTTGACGAAAACACAAGAAAGATATTCTATACTTCCCACATACAAACACATATTGATTATTGCTCCACAATCTGGGATGGATGTTCCAAATCAATAACAAAACGCCTATATTCACTCCAGAAAAGGGCAGTGCGTTTAATTAATGGTGAAAAGCTCACCGACAATTCTAACCTACATAAACGTCTTCGGTTACTGCCACTCCACAAACGACTACTTTTTAATAAGGCCAAACTAATTCACAAAATCCTATTTCAAAATGCTCCAAGCTACCTTTGGCCATTGTTTAAATATAACGGAAGACATAGCGAACGACTAAATATACTCCATGTCCCTAAACCTAGGATAGACTTATATAAAACAAGCTTAGCATACTCTGCCGCTCACTTGTGGAACAATCTTCCACAAGAAATCAAAGTCACCACCAATCATTATACATACATTCGCAACCTGTTTGAACACTACCTTAGTACAGACTATATTCCCCCATAAACAAAACAACAACAAAATACAATAATAATGGTAAATTATCTCAAACGACAACCAACCAAAAAACATTCCCATATGTATGGCACGTTAAACCTTCCTTAGGTAATTATAATGCCCATGTTAAACATTGCCTCAGTGAGTCATTTGTTATTGATTATTTTTCATGCGTTATAATGCTATTGTTCTTTTGTTGTCAAAAATTTGCTTCATAAGTGATGTTGAATGAAAGAGTGTATGAGAGGAAATTGTGAAGAAGGGCAGAATGTCAGACGGGCCTGCGTGCCCAATTCTTAACCCTTTGAAAATAAAGATGTTCATTCATGTTCATCCTCATACATGGCTCTGTACCAAACCATCCTCATATATGGCTCTGTGGTCCAGCCATCCTCATACATGGCTCTATACCAAGCCATCCTCATACTTGGCCCTGGGGTCCAGCCATCCTTATACATGGCTTTCCACCAAATCACCTTCATACATGGCTCTACATCAAATCATCCTCATACATGACTCTAGGGTCCCCCATCCTCATATATGGCTCTAGGGTCCCCCATCCTCATATTGGCTCTATGGTCACCCATCCTCATATATGGCTCTAAGGTCCACCCATCCTCACTCATGGCTCTAAGGTCCCCCATCCTCATACAGGGCTCTAGGGTCCACCCATCCTCATACAGGGCTCTAGGGTCCCCCCATCCTCATACAGTAGGTACTTGGAAAGTTGGTGAGGAAAGGAACTGACCTCTTCATCTTGTTATCATGTCCTAGAATATGGGAAGGTCTAATTCATCACATGCCCTTGACTGTGTCTGCATTGGAGTAAACTTGACTTTTGACCATATATTTACATGATTAACAATTGAGTAAACTTGACTTTTGACGATAACAGAAATGCGAGGTCCATGAGTAACCACGTAGCTGAGACCTATTTTCTCATACTGTCTTACTTTATCAAACATATTCAAAACAACTGTATGGTGCGGAAACCTAGAAATTGAACAAGCAACTAGAAAGCCGAACAGAGGCCCTGGAGATGTGGATATACAGATGAATATGTCGTATTTCATGGAAACAGAAACAATCAAATACAGAGGTTCTAGAAAAACTGGGAATGAAGAGTTGATGAAAGAAATAAAGAGGAGGCAAATTAAATATTTTGGTCATGCTAAAAGACACTCTCCCGCTGTTTATACTTCACCTCAATGCCGCAAAGTACAAGAGGAACAAGATTAGATGAGTTAAAAGACATGATACTCTTATAAAAACCATACAGGAGGGTAAGGGTGATGGCAAGCGAGCAAGAGGTAGACAACGATACAAGTTAGAAGATAACATCAAGAGATGGACGAACATCAGCCTGACAAAATGTAGTCACGTGAGAGATAGTGTTGGAGATCCATTACAGCCAACCTTCATTGCGGAGATGGCACCTGATTGATTTATTGATTACTTTTGACAATATATTTACAGGAAATACAGCTTACCCTCCAACCATTGGCACCTACTGTGGACGGAATCGCAACACCGGTTTCATTCGGTCAACCGGCAACACCATGTTAGTTACATTTCATACTGACAGTTCCATTACTCCTGGTGGCTTTGTCTTCACGTACAAACTAGGTGAGTTGTAATGCAAATAAAGCTGCTTGTGCATCAAGCTTTAACAGAAACTATAGTTAATGCAAATAAAGCTGCTTGTGCATCAAGCTTTAACAGAAACTATAGTTAATGCAAATAAAGCTGCTTGTGCATCAAGCTTCAACAGAAACTACAGTTAATGCAAATAAAGCTGCTTGTGCATCAAGCTTTAACAGAAACTACAGTTAATGCAAATAAAACTGCTTGTGCATCAAGCTTTAACAAAAACTATAGCTAAGGCAAATAAAGCTGCTTGTGCATCAAGCTTTAACAGAAACTACAGTTAATGCAAATAAAACTGCTTGTGCATCAAGCTTTAACAGAAACTATAGCTAAGGCAAATAAAGCTGCTTGTGCATCAAGCTTTAACAGAAACTATAGCTAAGGCAAATAAAGCTGCTTGTGCATCAAGCTTTAACAGAAACTACAGTTAATGCAAATAAAGCTGCTTGTGCTTCAAGCTTTAACAGAAACTACAATTAATGCAAATAAAGCTGCTTGTGCATCAAGCTTTAACAGAAACTACAATTAATGCAAATAAAGCTGCTTGTGCATCAAGCTTTAACAGAAACTACAATTAATGCAAATAAAGCTGCTTGTGCATCAAGCTTTAACAGAAACTACAATTAATGCAAATAAAGCTGCTTGTGCATCAAGCTTTAACAGAAACTACAGTTAATGCAAATAAAGCTGCTTGTGCATCAAGCTTTAACAGAAACTACAGTTAATGCAAATAAAGCTGCTTGTGCATCAAGCTTTAACAGAAACTACAGTTAATGCAAATAAAGCTGCTTGTGCATCAAGCTTTAACAGAAACTACAGTTAATGCAAATAAAACTGCTTGTGCATCAAGCTTTAACAGAAACTACAGTTAATGCAAATAAAGCTGCTTGTGCATCAAGCTTTAACAGAAACTATAGCTAAGGCAAATAAAACTGCTTGTGCATTAAGCTTTAACAGAAACTATAGCTAAGGCAAATAAAGCTGCTTGTGCATCAAGCTTTGACAGAAACTATAGTTAATGCAAATAAAGCTGCTTGTGCATCAAGCTTTAACAGAAACTACAGTTAATGCAAATAAAGCTGCTTGTGCATCAAGCTTTAACAGAAACTACAGTTAATGCAAATAAAGCTGCTTGTGCATCAAGCTTCAACAGAAACTATAGTTAATGCAAATAAAGCTGCTTGTGCATCAAGCTTTAACAGAAACTACAGTTAATGCAAATAAAGCTGCTTGTGCATCAAGCTTTAACAGAAACTACAGTTAATGCAAATAAAGCTGCTTGTGCATCAAGCTTTAACAGAAACTACAGTTAATGCAAATAAAGCTGCTTGTGCATCAAGCTTCAACAGAAACTACAGTTAATGCAAATAAAGCTGCTTGTGCATCAAGCTTTAACAGAAACTACAGTTAATGCAAATAAAGCTGCTTGTGCATCAAGCTTTAACAGAAACTATAGCTAAGGCAAATAAAGCTGCTTGTGCATCAAGCTTTAACAGAAACTACAGTTAATGCAAATAAAACTGCTTGTGCATCAAGCTTTAACAGAAACTATAGCTAAGGCAAATAAAGCTGCTTGTGCATCAAGCTTTAACAGAAACTACAGTTAATGCAAATAAAGCTGCTTGTGCATCAAGCTTTAACAGAAACTACAGTTAATGCAAATAAAGCTGCTTGTGCATCAAGCTTTAACAGAAACTATAGCTAAGGCAAATAAAGCTGCTTGTGCATCAAGCTTTAACAGAAACTACAGTTAATGCAAATAAAACTGCTTGTGCATCAAGCTTTAACAGAAACTATAGCTAAGGCAAATAAAGCTGCTTGTGCATCAAGCTTTAACAGAAACTACAGTTAATGCAAATAAAACTGCTTGTGCATCAAGCTTTAACAGAAACTATAGCTAAGGCAAATAAAGCTGCTTGTGCATCAAGCTTTAACAGAAACTACAGTTAATGGAAATAAAACTGCTTGTGCATCGAGCTTTAACAAAACTATAGCTAAGGCAAATAAAGCTGCTTGTGCATCAAGCTTTAACAGAAACTACAGTTAATGCAAATAAAGCTGCTTGTGCATCAAGCTTTGACAGAAACTATAGTTAATGCAAATAAAGCTGCTTGTGCATCAAGCTTTAACAGAAACTACAGTTAATGCAAATAAAGCTGCTTGTGCATCAAGCTTTAACAGAAACTATAGTTAATGCAAATAAAGCTGCTTGTGCATCAAGCTTCAACAGAAACTACAGTTAATGCAAATAAAGCTGCTTGTGCATCAAGCTTTAACAGAAACTACAGTTAATGCAAATAAAACTGCTTGTGCATCAAGCTTTAACAGAAACTATAGCTAAGGCAAATAAAGCTGCTTGTGCATCAAGCTTTAACAGAAACTACAGTTAATGCAAATAAAACTGCTTGTGCATCAAGCTTTAACAGAAACTATAGCTAAGGCAAATAAAGCTGCTTGTGCATCAAGCTTTAACAGAAACTATAGCTAAGGCAAATAAAGCTGCTTGTGCATCAAGCTTTAACAGAAACTACAGTTAATGCAAATAAAGCTGCTTGTGCATCAAGCTTTAACAGAAACTACAGTTAATGCAAATAAAGCTGCTTGTGCATCAAGCTTTAACAGAAACTACAGTTAATGCAAATAAAGCTGCTTGTGCATCAAGCTTTAACAGAAACTATAGCTAAGGCAAATAAAGCTGCTTGTGCATCAAGCTTTAACAGAAACTACAGTTAATGCAAATAAAGCTGCTTGTGCATCAAGCTTTAACAGAAACTACAGTTAATGCAAATAAAGCTGCTTGTGCATCAAGCTTTAACAGAAACTACAGTTAATGCAAATAAAGCTGCTTGTGCATCAAGCTTTAACAGAAACTACAGTTAATGCAAATAAAGCTGCTTGTGCATCAAGCTTTAACAGAAACTACAGTTAATGCAAATAAAGCTGCTTGTGCATCAAGCTTTAACAGAAACTACAGTTAATGCAAATAAAGCTGCTTGTGCATCAAGCTTCAACAGAAACTACAGTTAATGCAGTGGGTGCATTAGGCCATGTTGATAGAAAACATGGCTGATAATGTAATACGCACAGTCAGGCGAGGATTTGAACCTGGGCTTGACTCATACTAAGTGAGGGGCCTCCATGCATTCAGGGCTACAAAACGTGATGGCCTGATCACATCACAGAGTCCCAGCAGGAAACTGCTTTTGGACAAATTATTATTTACTGACAGTTAATGGCTGTCAACATCATGTGTTATAGAGGCATGTTTACAGGCACTGGCCAGTTGAGATTTTGAGATGGGTTGAGTTCAGAAATAATATCGCAGCATTTGAGATGTTCCTGTACATGCTCTGTCCTCACTCAGGATATTCCCGTATATGCTCCATCCTCACTTAGGACATTCCTGTACATGTTCTGTCTTCACTCAGGACATTCCCGTATATGCTCCATCCTCACTTAGGACATTCCTGTACATGTTCTGTCTTCACTCAGGAAATTCCCATACAATCTCCATCCTCACTCAGGACATTCCTGTTCATGCTGCGTCCTCACTTGGGACATTCCTCTACATTCTCTTTCCTCACTCAGGACATTCCCATGCCATCTCTGTCCTCACTCAGGACATTCCAATACATGCACTCTCATCATTCAGGACATTCCCATGCAAGCTCTGTCCTCACTCAGGACATTCCCATACATGCTCCGTCCTCACTCAGGACATTCCCATACAATCTCCGTCCTCACTCAGGACATTCCTGTATATGCTCCGTCCTCATTCACGACATTGCTGTACATGCTCTATCCTCACTCAGGATATTCCCGTACATGCTCTGTCCTCACTCAGGACATTCCCATACATGCTCCGTCCTCACTCAGGACATTCCCATACAATCTCCGTCCTCACTCAGGACATTCCTGTATATGCTCCGTCCTCATTCACGACATTGCTGTACATGCTCTATCCTCACTCAGGATATTCGCGTACATGCTCTATCCTCACTCAGGACATTCCCATACATGCTCCGTCCTCACTCAGGACATTCCCATACAATCTCTGTCCTCACTCAGGACATTCCTGTATATGCTCCGTCCTCATTCACGACATTGCTGTACATGCTCTATCCTCACTCAGGATATTCCCGTACATGCCCCGTCCTAACTCAGGACATTCCCATACATGCTCTGTCCTCACTCAGGACATTCCCATACAATCTCCGTCCTCACTCAGGACATTCCTGTATATGCTCCGTCCTCATTCACGGACATTGCTGTACATGCTCTATCCTCACTCAGGATATTCCCGTACATGCTCCGTCCTAACTCAGGACAATCTTGTACATGCTCCATCCTTGGGACATTCCCATAATGCTCCTCCTCACTTGGGACATTCCCATAATGCTCCTCCTCACTTGGGACATTCTCATACATGCTCTGTCCTCACTCGGGACTTCCTCGTACATGCTCTGTCCTCACTCGGGACATTCCCGTACATGTTCTGTCCTCACTCGCGCCAGGATATACACTTGTGGAACTCTACTGTTCTTTTGAAAAATTATCCTATGTCGTTATTTGTAAGATCAGCATTGCTTGCATCTTCTTGTAGTGAGTGCTTCTGTGATTACTATACTGGTGGTTAAAAGTTAGTTCCAGTTTGTTTACAGGACTTCGCTACATGTACATCTGTGTTTTTATCTGTATTTGCAATATGTGTGCATAAATAGCACTGTGAAACCCTAGTCTATATATATATATATAAATTTAATTTGAGGACGTATGCTGACTCTCTTCTGTGCCTTGACACAAAACTATCAAGAATTTTCTCACACTGTCTTACTTTATCTCTCTTTCCACAGATCTTTCCGGTTGTCATAACATGTTCCAGTTTTTGTTGTCTCATAATGTGGCCTAAAAATGATGACTGCTCCTTTCTGATGTTTGTGATTGTCAGAAGTCGGGGTGCCCCACCGGCTAGATGAAAGTATTTTTCACTGGCGAGCAACCCCTAATAGTCAGAAACTGACTAGGGACAAAATCTATATGGCTGAACTATAGATTAGGCCCATGAATATCCAACGTACAGCTCCAAGTGGCTCGTTACAAAATTAAAATGAACTGTGCTGAATATTCGCCAAGGATGGGAAGAAGAAGGTTAGCTAGAATAGATTTTTACGTCTGAATTAACCCTTTACAGGGCAGACGCTTGTCCGTTTTTTAGCCCTGAACGGGCAAGATTTTTTCAGGTTCGGTAAAATTTCGGGTTGCGTTAGTAAAAACATAATAAATAAGGTGTTGGTCAACCGATTTTAGTTAAATAAACAACACAATGAAGGGAAAAGCATGCAGAATATGTTACTCACGTGATTGTTGCCAGTAATCCATATATGAACACAAATATTTACAAAATACAGCATGTTGTTTGTGATCTTCCGTCATCTATACGGCAATTTACAAACACATTTTCAGAATCATAATCACTTTCTTTAAAGTCCGACTCAGACTGCTAATGCAAAGTAACACTTTGGACTGATATCTAGCTCCGATTAATAGTAAACTTCGTGCCCTTTAATGTCACTTAAATTGACCTAGCGAAATCTCGGCTATCACTTGAAGAATCGCCGAAATCTGTTTTGAAAAATAACTAAGCGTAAAAACCCCAAAAACTATCCAAAAAAGTCGGTAAAAGTCTGTTCGAATTCATAGTCGGCGCTTACAAATGGCGACCACGTTGTCAAGCTATCGGCGAAAGCGAAAGTAGCCGTCGGAAGTATCGTAAGGCCGAGAAATCGCGTTTTTACAATACATAATAGTATCGGACGCAAACGGCCGATTTGCTCGTTAAAGGCATCGGCCGCAAATGGCCGTTTTGCCTTGTAAAGGGTTAAAGTGTAAAGACAACTATTCCAGTACAGGTTTTTCTCCCTGACTGCTCCCTTCCTTGGTGTGTAAGTGAACCCCCACCAATGTACACACACAACACGTATGCACAATTGGAATTAAAATATAATGACAGAACTATGAGTTACAATACTACAACATTTATTTGCTAATCATAACAATAGACATCGGATGATTGTCAATATGAGGATGATAAAATCATATAACATATTGTGATGAGAAACATTACGTAACTTTACTTGTTACTTCATCTATCTGGAACTGTGGTCCAGATCCCCACTCTCCAGTAGACTCAACAAAGAACAGCTTGCCGGTATTCTGACGACTGCCAGTCCTGGCTCTCCCTAGTCATAACTCGTTCTTGAGATCTATAACATAGGTGCTCCTTGTGAGAGCTTGAAAGAAAGTCAAGAATGTGGTTATATCAGTTCTACATCAGCGCAATCCTAATTAAAACATATCATAACACAAACATATACAATGACCAGTCTGGCCAAGTTTATCTTCCAGCTCTACTGTGTTCACCATCCTCCTTCTCCCTCCTACTGTCTTAGTCGGGGACGGGCTTTTCAATTGTCTCACACGCCTGTAATGATTACATTTCTGCCGCCCCATGTCCATGTCGCTAATACAGAAATTCTGTGTCGTACGGCCGCTCCATCCAATGTTAGTTTAGCAGCTCACAGGGTCGGTATGGGTATTATAACAATGCCTGATCATCCGGGCTTGCAAGCCGTGACCAGTAGCTGTGCCAGGTTTCCATGAATTACCGTGGACGCACGCCCACAATACACTGAGAAAGTTTAGCACCATAAACCCTATACTACCAATTGTGGGTAATGTCTGTACCATTACACCTCTGCTTCCAACACAATCATTGGCCAATGTGCCAATGCGCAGACAATAGCATAACACTTCATATTGGTAAGTTTGCATATGACAAATCAATATATCAAAACATCCAATACACATAAAACATATTGATTAAAACTAGCCATATTATGATACTTTAACATCATAGCATAATGCACTAGTTAGTTACTGCTGTTGTAAGAATTAAATAAATAGTCAGTTGACTATATTCTGTACAACAAATGCACACACCAAAAAGAGACTAGTCTAGTTTAGAAAGAGATGGCAAGCATCTGCTACGACACCTCAAGTATATCTAGACAAGACCTGCCTTCCATAAGTTTCTACTTCTCAGAAGAGTAACACTTAAACACAATGATATTGAACACAGAACTTAGAAAGAACACTCAAGTAACCTACGCCAAAGATAGTTCTTGAAATAACCTAGATCAGATATAGACTGAAAATAAGTAACTAAGAAATAACTTTTGTAGTGAAATCTAACATAATAATCCTGCATATGACTACAGAACATTGAGATAGTTCCTACCTGTTCAGAGATTTTTTCGTTTCTAACATGACCAGAGCTAGGGACCCTTATTTAAGCTGAGTCCAGCAGACAGTGTCTGAGACACTATTATCTCTTTGGCATTCCCGTCATAAATTCTTCTTATCTCCTCCTGACAGTAATTGCAATTAACTCCAAGTCTGTCCAGTCATAAAAATTCTTTAACCACTAAACCTCACCATAGTGTCACACCTGGATGGTTTTGCGTTGCCAGCCCCAGATCAGTTTCACAGTCTTATCAGTGATTTCACACCTACCTGGGTCTGCCAGTCAGAGTGGACGGGGGCTTGTTTATAGTCCTGGGGCTATTATCTCCATCTGGCGTTAATTGCCTTTATTCAGCCAATGGCCCAGTTCACTGTTGATTCAGCCAGGGTCTACCTGGACGAGAAGGTGCCAATGTGTCTGTGTGGTGTCATAGCCCGTCTGGGTCAGCCGTTTTCCAAGGTGTAGATTAATTTAAATTATCTAGTTGTGTCCATCTCAAGTATCCCATTTTACTTGCCATCTGCAAGCTTACGTCATGGCTAGAGGCTTTTTGTGAATAATCTTACCTCACGACTAGATAACCTTGGAGTAGCGTGATTAATTCATTCTTTCTCAATTTGGCCTCTCAAATTTGGAGACCGAGAAAAATATTCTGGGATGTTAAGGCGGCATTCCGCGACAGAGCTTCCCCCTTTAAAAAAAAGTTTCTGCCAGAAATCTTTTGTCAAAGCACGCCGTACATCCCAGAATAATGCCTAAGCATTCTCCGTTCTGTATCTGCCTAAAGGTTTCCAATATTACTTGTGGCAGTGGGTTGTCCTGCTTCTGCATAAAGACGTTCCATTTCCATAGCCCAAAGATACTCTGGATAGATCCTTGTACCTGGTTTTCGGCCGGGATTCCATGCAATAGCTTGGTAAAATCCGGTAATTGTCAGGAGGTTGTAATTTTACCCCTCCGGGAAAGATCACAATCAACGGGATTCTTCTACGCCTCTGGACAGCAATTGTTTTACACCATTCACTCACGTGATTTACTCCTTTCAGCCGAGGATGTACCCGTAGTGAGGTCTTGCATAAGCTGGCCACAGCAAAGCTTGTCTCCGTGATATTCCTCCATCCTTTATAGATTCTTAACAGATCTATCAATAGCTTCCTTTTGAAAGGAATAATGTTACACATCATGGTCTCATGATATAAATTCAACTGGCGCTTTCCTCCTTCAAAGTCGGGCGTAACAATCATCCCTCCTCGGTGTCGCGGTTTCTTCCCCTGATATTCAGTTAATGGGCTGAGTTTCTCTGCATTAGAGTTTCGTGTGAAAGCCGTGCTAGAAATTGGAAATTTAGTGAGCCAAGTTGTCCAGCCTTGAGAAACAACATAGTTATTCACAGGCGATAAAGTGGAGTTACTTTTGAATAAAGTATCCACAAATAGCTGATCTACTCCTATCAAATCGACCTGACTGAAGGGTAGATTGAGTCCTAAGAGTGCTGATTTCCAAACCACTCTTGACTTCTGTTACTTCAGGTCCCTGTTGCTGGAATTCCCTGATAACTTCAGCTAATGAGATGATAGGCTTTTCTTCCTCCATCTTTTGCAAAGAATTTTCTTCTTTAGCAACTACAGACAATGTTGTCTGCACAATATCAGAGTCCATATTCTGGCTCATGACCATTCCTTGTGTTTCCTGAGTCTCCGAACTGGTATACTGTGAGATAACAACTGGAAATGTTTCCTGGTCTGGATGTTCCTCTCTGGTCGTGCTTTCATGGGCTAAGTCCAGTTGAGGTAAATCCTGTGATGGGCTGGTTAAGCAATCCATCACGATAGGTAAATGATTTGAACTGAGATCTAGTGTCTTGTCCTGAGCTGCAGCCTCAAAGATCACAAGGGGTTCCGGGTCATCCTTCATCCCACTGTCAGTCAATTTTAATTCCACTTCATCCTCTCCTGAGCTGAAGGGAATAATAAAGTCGGTTACCTCTTGATCTCCGACCTCCTTAAAAGATGTCCTCAGGTCATCTTCCTCTTGAGTTTCACCTCTCGTTGAAGTAAAATGAGATTCCTGGGAGTCTTGTACTGGCGGACCAGTTAAATTATCTGAACTGATAATTAGTGCTTCTTCCCGCGTTGCAGTAATGAAATTCACCTGGGATTCCGTTTCTTCCTTCCTCCCTATTTCAGTCAGATGTAATTCCACTTCGTGATTCTGTGAACCGAAGGGACTGTGAGAATCGGCTAGGTCTCCGCCTGCGACCTCATTAAAGGTTGTCTTCAGTTCCTCTTTCTCTCGAGATCCATTTCTAGTAGCAGTCAAGTGGTTTTCCTGAAGGTCCTCTACTGTCAAACGACTATTGCCGTGGTGCAAACAGTTATCACGTTTGTGACTGTTTGAAGTGCCCTTGGCACGTTTTTTCTTCCCTCTTTTCCGTTTAGGACTGGGTCGAATGAGAACCTGTAGTTCCCGGTCCACTAACTCTGATTCTGCGGTGGGTGGCAAAGATGTCCCTTCCTTCCTGGTTGGGTGAGCATCCGTATCTCCTACCTTATGTTCCGCTAGAAAGGTTAGCTTCTCCGCATTGACTGTTTCCATATGCGTTTTCTCCATCTTTCCTCCTTCAGTTTTGCTACGCTCTTGTGCTTCCAAGAACTCATCATCTTCTTTAAACATAATTTCTTCTTCTTGGTCCCACCATTCTAACTCAGCTATGATATATGTTTCTAGTTGCTCTCCCTGTAAGCCTTCTCTTATGCCCCACCCTCTCGCGGTCTCTGAGAAATCTGCGCGCGCCTTCAGATCCTCTTCAAGATTCCGGTAAAGCAAGAACATAATTGCTAATGACTATATTCAGGTTAGCTCCTATGTATATATCAAAAATCAGATCTACTAGAAAGACAAGAGTTAACTACTGACAGTCAACGCTATCCAATGTGTATAGTTTAGCCTCAGCAGTGAAAGACAACTGAAAATAATATTCAAGTAGTACGTGGCGACAGCAGTGAAGTAAGTGTGAGAGATATACTATACAGTAATCAACAGTAATATTTACCTAAATAAACATTAAAATGCACTGCATACATGTCAAAATGAACATGGCATATATTAGCATAAAATTGCAAATCAGTCAAGCAGTTAAATCATCAAACACATCAATGTCAATATGATTAAAGTGTCCAATTATCAATAAATGATTAATGATAACACTAAATGATAGATGATGGTATTTTCTCATAAGTTCTTATCTGTTATACTTTTGAAAAGTTATATATGTACTCTGTAACTTCCTCAACTAAAAGTAGCTACATTTGATGATAGTCTATTTTGATGATTGAAGATTACAAGAGTTAACTTTTAAAATCGTATGTCTAGGGTCTAGTACCGGAGTCTATTGAAAGCGAGAAGTACGAATTCAAATTCCAGACGAGAAGCCCAATCTGTCAGAAGTCGGGGTGCCCCACCGGCTAGATGAAAGTATTTTTCACTGGCGAGCAACCCCTAATAGTCAGAAACTGACTAGGGACAAAATCTATATGGCTGAACTATAGATTAGGCCCATGAATATCCAACGTACAGCTCCAAGTGGCTCGTTACAAAATTAAAATGAACTGTGCTGAATATTCGCCAAGGATGGGAAGAAGAAGGTTAGCTAGAATAGATTTTTACGTCTGAATTAAAGTGTAAAGACAACTATTCCAGTACAGGTTTTTCTCCCTGACTGCTCCCTTCCTTGGTGTGTAAGTGAACCCCCACCAATGTACACACACAACACGTATGCACAATTGGAATTAAAATATAATGACAGAACTATGAGTTACAATACTACAACATTTATTTGCTAATCATAACAATAGACATCGGATGATTGTCAATATGAGGATGATAAAATCATATAACATATTGTGATGAGAAACATTACGTAACTTTACTTGTTACTTCATCTATCTGGAACTGTGGTCCAGATCCCCACTCTCCAGTAGACTCAACAAAGAACAGCTTGCCGGTATTCTGACGACTGCCAGTCCTGGCTCTCCCTAGTCATAACTCGTTCTTGAGATCTATAACATAGGTGCTCCTTGTGAGAGCTTGAAAGAAAGTCAAGAATGTGTTATATCAGTTCTACATCAGCGCAATCCTAATTAAAACATATCATAACACAAACATATACAATGACCAGTCTGGCCAAGTTTATCTTCCAGCTCTACTGTGTTCACCATCCTCCTTCTCCCTCCTACTGTCTTAGTCGGGGACGGGCTTTTCAATTGTCTCACACGCCTGTAATGATTACATTTCTGCCGCCCCATGTCCATGTCGCTAATACAGAAATTCTGTGTCGTACGGCCGCTCCATCCAATGTTAGTTTAGCAGCTCACAGGGTCGGTATGGGTATTATAACAATGCCTGATCATCCGGGCTTGCAAGCCGTGACCAGTAGCTGTGCCAGGTTTCCATGAATTACCGTGGACGCACGCCCACAATACACTGAGAAAGTTTAGCACCATAAACCCTATACTACCAATTGTGGGTAATGTCTGTACCATTACACCTCTGCTTCCAACACAATCATTGGCCAATGTGCCAATGCGCAGACAATAGCATAACACTTCATATTGGTAAGTTTGCATATGACAAATCAATATATCAAACATCCAATACACATAAACATATTGATTAAACTAGCCATATTATGATACTTTAACATCATAGCATAATGCACTAGTTAGTTACTGCTGTTGTAAGAATTAAATAAATAGTCAGTTGACTATATTCTGTACAACAAATGCACACACCAAAAAGAGACTAGTCTAGTTTAGAAAGAGATGGCAAGCATCTGCTACGACACCTCAAGTATATCTAGACAAGACCTGCCTTCCATAAGTTTCTACTTCTCAGAAGAGTAACACTTAAAACACAATGATATTGAACACAGAACTTAGAAAGAACACTCAAGTAACCTACGCCAAAGATAGTTCTTGAAATAACCTAGATCAGATATAGACTGAAAATAAGTAACTAAGAAATAACTTTTGTAGTGAAATCTAACATAATAATCCTGCATATGACTACAGAACATTGAGATAGTTCCTACCTGTTCAGAGATTTTTTCGTTTCTAACATGACCAGAGCTAGGGACCCTTATTTAAGCTGAGTCCAGCAGACAGTGTCTGAGACACTATTATCTCTTTGGCATTCCCGTCATAAATTCTTCTTATCTCCTCCTGACAGTAATTGCAATTAACTCCAAGTCTGTCCAGTCATAAAAATTCTTTTAACCACTAAACCTCACCATAGTGTCACACCTGGATGGTTTTGCGTTGCCAGCCCCAGATCAGTTTCACAGTCTTATCAGTGATTTCACACCTACCTGGGTCTGCCAGTCAGAGTGGACGGGGCTTGTTTATAGCCCTGGGGCTATTATCTCCATCTGGCGTTAATTGCCTTTATTCAGCCAATGGCCCAGTTCACTGTTGATTCAGCCAGGGTCTACCTGGACGAGAAGGTGCCAATGTGTCTGTGTGGTGTCATAGCCCGTCTGGGTCAGCCGTTTTCCAAGGTGTAGATTAATTTAAATTATCTAGTTGTGTCCATCTCAAGTATCCCATTTTACTTGCCATCTGCAAGCTTACGTCATGGCTAGAGGCTTTTTGTGAATAATCTTACCTCACGACTAGATAACCTTGGAGTAGCGTGATTAATTCATTCTTTCTCAATTTGGCCTCTCAAATTTGGAGACCGAGAAAAATATTCTGGGATGTTAAGGCGGCATTCCGCGACAGTGATAAGTTGTTTTTTTTCTCGCTGTCCAATTAATTGTCAGCATTCTTCTATAAAACCACATCTCCAAGGTTTCTAGGGATGTTTTCACCTGTTTACTAATTGTCCAAGATTTGCAGCCGTATGTTAAAATTGGTTCTATATAACATGCAAGAACTCTTTTTCTAACTTTCAAGAACATTTACTTATTGCACAAAATGTTCTTCATCTGATAGAATGCAGTCTTTGCTTCTCCTATCCTGTTCTTTATCTCAGTGATGCATCTTCCAGCTGATATTATCCATGTGCCTAGATATCTGAATTTCTGCATGAAATTAACATCATTTAGTTTAATTGTACAACAGACGAGCAATATCTCCGGCGGGCTGATTCTCATTGGTTGCAGGATCTGTACAGAGTCAGGCGGGGAGTCTGCGTGGTAGTACATGCTTACATTGGTCCGGACACTTATGAATGACAGGTGTACATGCTCATACAGGTCTAGGCACTTGATTTGAGGCACTCAGCTAGGGGATATGGCTGAACGTCTCTTAGTCAAATCCCACAGATGTGAGAGTCTGGCCACCGCTCGCCTCCTGTTCTTGGAGGTAAGATTCACCACCTGCTCTTGGAGGTAAGATTCACCACCTGCTCTTGGAGGTTTGATGCTGAGCCGCCAGTGTCTGCAGATTATCTTGTTCCAGACATACTGGTTATCCTTTCCTCTGGAGTAAACAAGGCAAGGTGCGAGAGGGGCATTGTGCGATGACATTTTGGTCAAATTCCAATCCACATACTTTCAACTGTCAAGATGGCAAGGTGCCACTCACTCACATTTTGGCAGTCTGTTTATTTGATATCACCATGTAATAATGCCTCTAAACATATATGCCATATGAATGTATAAATAGGACTGTATTACCCTAGTCTGTATGTACATCTGTATCTTTATCTATACATGCAACATGGTTGTATAAATAGTACTATAAGACTCTAGTCTATATATTCAGCTGTGTTATTATCCATATGGTCAACATCTGTACATAAATAGCAATTTAATACCCTTGTCTATATGCACATCTATGTCTATATATGCAATTTTTATTTATAAATAGCACTTAAATATGTTAGTCTGCATGTACATCTATGTCTTTATTTATACATGCAATAAGTTAGTACATGTACATCTGTGTCTTTATTTATACATGCAATAAGTTGGTACATGTACATCTTTGTCTTTATTTATACATGCAATAAGTTGGTACATGTACATCTGTGTCTTTATTTATACATGCAATAAGTTGGTACATGTACATCTTTGTCTTTATTTATACATGCAATAAGTTAGTACATGTACATCTGTGTCCTTATTTATACATGCAATAAGTTAGTTTAATGTCCCATAGAGGATGCCATCAACCCCAGCATTTCTTAGCTCTTTGTGATTTACTAGGCAAGTTTTACGTACAGTAGTTTGCCATTGCTTTCTGAATGGCCATGCCTCATACCACCGATATCAACACAACACAGTATGTTAGATAATTGTCAAACTGTCGACATATATGATATATTTCCGTATAAGTCAAACTATTATACCCTAGTCTGTACGTACATTTGTGTTGGTGTCTATATATGCAATATACTCGTGTAAAATAAATTGCAGTTTCCTAGTTTATTTGAGTTGAGTCAAGAACTTAATTCACAACACTCGTGACATTCCCATACTCGCTCCGCCCCCATCTTCAACAACCAGCAAAGATGCCCAATAATAATAACACCAGTTGAAATCTGATTATATGTCTGTCTGGCCTTTCCTCATAGAATTGAGTGTCGGCCAGATCCTCTGGTCACTCCCAGCTGCACCATTCTCTCCAGGCAATGATTGCAGTAACCTAATTATCACCTACTTATGAAAGAATGGCCTGCTCTGAGGTGAAGGTGTTACAGATGCAGTTCGTAATCCTGCATACCGAAACATATCTGCGGGTGATTAGGCAGCAGATCACCTTGTGTTGGTGTTCATGCAATGGTTTGAGTGCTGGTCATTCAGAAAGCAACGGCAAAATACTGAACTTGGCAAATCCCAAAATCACAAACAGCCAAAATTGCTGGGGTTGATAGCAACATCCTGTAAAGGATATGCAGTTAACTTTATGAAAGATTGAATGGACAGATAAGTAAATTGTGTTTTCATCTTTTAAACAAAGTCAACCTCAATCTTTCAAATATATATAGGTTGCGGAGGTGTCATGCAGTCACCAACCGGAGTCATCAAAAGTTTCAATTACCCTAGCAACTACGCAGCCAATGAGGACTGCACATGGAAAGTTCGTGTGTTGCCAGGGAAAACTATACGTCTGGATTTTGCTGACCCGTTCAACATTGCAGAAGACAGTGGAGATTGTAATAATGATTATTTGTTGGTGAGTATTGATACGTCAGCTCCGTGGCGAAGGGGTTACGGACGCAGTTTGTTGTCCCGCATACCGCGTTCGAAACAGCTGCGTTGGTTTTTTTATGAAATGGTATGGGTGCTGGTCGTTCAGAAAGCAATGGCAAACTACTGAACAAACACTTGCCCATGAATCACGAACAGCCAAAAAATGCTGGGCTTGACCGCTGTGTCCATAAAGGATATGCAACTAACTGATACATTGTAATAATGATGATTTATTGGTGAGCACTCATATAAAATGTTGCAATAGCGATCATTTGCTTGTGAGTACTCATATGAGACATTGCAAAAATAATTATTTGTTGGTGAGTACTCATTTAACCCTTTACAGGGCAGACGCTTGTCCATTTTCTAGCCCTGAACGGGCAAGATTTTTTCAGGTTCGGTAAAATTTCGGGTCGCGTTAGTAAAAACATCACAAATAAGGTGTTAGTCAACCAATTTTAGTTAAATAAACAACACAATGAAGGGAAAAGCATGCAGAATATGTTACTCATGTGATTGTTGTCGGTAATCCATATATGAACACAAATATTTACGAAATACGGCATGTTGTTTGTGATTTTCCGTCATCTATACGGCAATTTACAAACACATTTTCAGAATCATAATCACTTTCTTTAAAGTCCGACTCAGACTGCTAATGCAAAGTAACGCTTTGCACTGATATCTAGCGCCGATTAATAGTAAACTTCGTGCCCTTTAATGTCATTTAAATTGAACCTAGCGAAATCTCGGCTATCACTTGAAGAATCGCCAAAATCCATTTTGAAAAACAGCGTAAAAATCCCGAAAACTCAAAAATTGTCCGTAAAAGTCCGTTCAAATTCATACTATCGCGTTTACAAATGGCGGCCACGTTGTCAAGCTGTCGGCGAAAGCGAAAGTAGCCGTCGGAAGTGTCAGAAAGCCGAGAGATCGCGTTATTACAATGCATAATAGTATCGGCCGGAATCGGGCGCTGCGATCGTTTTATGGCATCGGCCGGAATTGGCCGCTGTGAGCTGTAAAGAGTTAATGATGATGATTTGTTGGTTATTTTCATGTAATAATGATGATGTGTTTTTGAGTTTAAAAAAAATGTTAGTTGCATATCCTTTACAGGGCGTTTGCAATCAACACCAGCATTTTTTGCTGTTGTTGATGTCTTGGCAAGTTTACGTTCAGCAGTTTCCCATTGCTTTCTGAATGACTGGCACCTATATGATTTCATAAAAAACCAGCGCAATGTGGTCTGCTGCCAAATCGCATGCAGCTGTGTTTTGAACTCAGGTATTTGAGATCATGAACCGCATCCATAACCCCTTCGCCACGGAGACCGGCTGTTGGTGAGTGCTCTTGTAATAATGATTATTTGTTGGTGAGTGCTCATGTAATGATGATTATTTGTTGGTGAGTGCTCATGTAATGATGATAATTTGTTGGTGAGTGCTCATGTAATGATGATAATTTGTTGGTGAGTGCTCATGTAATGATGATAATTTGTTGGTGAGTGCTCATGTAATGATGATGATTTGTTGGTGAGTGCAACTGTTATTTCTGATAATGCCTGCTTATGCAGCTATGAGAGTCACTGTGGTATAGTGGTCGTGCCAGCTGCCTTGCTCTGTGGTATAGTGGTCATGCTTGCTGCCTTCCTCTGTGAAGATCCAAGGTTTGTTGTCATACTCCATCATTTGGTTCAT
Organism: Cepaea nemoralis; assembly: GCA_014155875.1. NCBI lineage: Eukaryota > Metazoa > Mollusca > Gastropoda > Stylommatophora > Helicidae > Cepaea > Cepaea nemoralis. Next base: position 902,030 of record JACEFZ010026865.1, on the reverse strand, counting down.
GACTGCAATTGCTTCGGAGACCCCTGGGAGTCATCGCTGCGGCTATGGAATATGTACTTTGTGCGAAGTATTTGGCAGTCCATTTTGTGAACAGAAGACTTAACCATATGAAGTCGGTCATGTTGCATTTAGCCTCTTTAACCTTTATGTAGTTATAATTTTGATATTTTGCATTGTGTATATTGTATACACCAATGACCAAGTCCTACAAGAAATAAATGAAAACCGTAAACTGATTAGAGAAATTAGACATGGACAGACACACATTTTTGGACACATTATGAGAAGACATAAACTGGAGAACTTGGTGATAACTGGCAAGATTGTCCATGGGAATATCGATACATGAAACCCATAATCGGACACTCTCATGATGTTTATACTTCACCTCGACACCGCAAGGTACAAGAGGAACATGATGAGATGAGATGAGATCTTCTTTCCTACTGTTTCTGTCCATTTACAGCATGTAATGTTGATAAATACTTTGCTTTCATTTTAGATACAAATTTTAGTGAATGCTTAAACATGAACAGTTAAATGCAAAATGTTAACTGGAATCTAAGACTAGCTGTTACTGACAAATTGGACTACCAGAGACTCCCATACTGTACACTACATAGTGGACAAGTTGCAGTATGTGGACGTGAATCAGTAACAGTGTGTAGAAATATAACTTGGGGACTTTTTGAAGTCTCTGTCAGAAGTGGGGGTGCGCCACCGCCTAGTTAAGTGTATTATTTACTGGCGGGCAACCCCAAATAGTCAGAAATTGTTTAGGGACAAAATCTATATGGCTGAACTACAGATTACGCCCATGAATATCAAGAGTACAGCTTACACGTGGCTCGTTAACAAAGATGAAATTAGCTGTTCTTAATATTCACCAAGGAGTGGGAAGGAGAAAGTTAGATGGACTAGATTTAAGTCTGCGAATTGACTACTACCCAGTGCAATTTATCCCCTCCGACTGTTTCCCCTCCTTGTTATGTAATTAAGCCCCCACCAAAGTAAGCAAGGCAATTGCATCACTTGGAAAATAAAAGTATAACAACTGAACCATGAGTTAAAGCAACTATAATCACTTTTATTATCTATCATTAATAAGTTCACATATGATGGTTTTCACGATGATGATGATTAAACTCGATGTGTATGTAATACAACAATCATGTAAGTGAAATGATGAAAATAAAATACATAACTCTGGAGTATCAAATCTGAATCTGTGTCCAGGTTCCCAATTGAGATAAGCAAGAACAGCAGGACAGTGTTCGGAACTATAGAGTTCCATCCTGTCGCCACCAGGTCTCTCTCAGTCAGTGCACAGGAAGACTTCTGTTGAGTGCTTGAAAGAGATAATCAAGAATGTGTATTATCTAGTTCTACATCAGTACAATCCTAAATAATACATACAATCTATCACACCCATATACATTGACCAGTCTGGCCGAGTCTCTCTTCCAGCTCTACTGCGTTTACTCTCCTCTTTACCCCTCTATCTCCCTCTCCTACTTTCTAGTCTGAGAAGGACTTTTTAATCGTCTCCCATGCCTGTAATTATAAATCCTGCCATCCCTTATAATGTCCCGTCATGAGGAATGAATTTGTCCTAAGTTCATGTCACTAATTCAGACCCCCGGTTTCTTACAGCCGCTCCGTTCAACTGTTGGTTTAGCAGATTAAAGGATTGGTAGGTGATATCATAATAGTACCTGATCTCCGGGCTTACATGCGTGATCGGTCTCTTGTGTGACCTCCGTGAGTTACTGTGAATGCTCGTTCTCAATACACTGAAAGGTTTAAGTGGACCATACACCCAATACAGAGTGTGGATAATGTCAGCACCACTATGCCACTGCTGCACCACACAATCAATAGGCAATATGCCAATGCATAAGCACACATAGTAGCATAACACCCAATTCCTCCTAGTGAGTACAATATGACAAATTGTATTTCAAACATCCAGTATACATAAAGTATGCAAATTCAAAATAGACATATAATGAAACACAACATAATAGCATAATGCATGAGTTAGTTACAATATTGTATACATACAAATGAGACTTATAAACAGTCTCATTGAAGTAACCACCCAGGACAGCTGCATTGCTGGTCTGCCCAGTTTAGTCACTACTTAGCAACTGCTGTGGTAAGAATTAAAAGAAATATACTCAATTGACTATATTCTGTACAACAAATGCACACAACAAAAGGAGACCAGGTTAGTTTACATAGAAATGACAAGCATCTGACAAGATACATGAAAGTCGAAAGTATATTAGCCGAGATCTGCCTAGCACAAGGTTACTTGTCAGAAGAGTAGCACATTTATAGCAGTATATTATATATACTAAACTGAGAAAGAATAGTGTGCAATCAAGTAACATGAGACAATAATAGTTCATGAAATCACCTAGGTCCAACATCGACTGAAAGTCTATACGTCTAAGTTACTAAGGAATAACATTCCTAGGGATACAAAATGTATCCAAGGAGATGTTTGGACTGATTGTCTTATCTAAAGTAAACAGGTCTAGCAAGCCTATTTATACTAAGTATGATCCACTCTCTAATCTCTGTGGTGCCTCTCTGTCTGGTTCAAGGTACACATAATTGCCTCCATCAGACACCCAACACCTAATTTCTCGATCCAGTCCGAATGGTTTATTATCCTTCTAACACCCCGCACTTTCTTGAGGTAATTAATAGCCTCTCCCCAACCGCTGGTCTGGTTCACACTTTTGCCCGGCCAACACATTCCATTATCAGCCCGACATTCCACACCATTCTCCTGTGAATGACTGCATTCACCCAGTTCATTTCACATCTCCCCTTTTGTCTGGCTGGATTGTTAAACTCTGGGTGACCCGTACTGGTGTCAAATTAAACTGTTCCCAGGTAGAAAGCAGTCCATAGTGGTTTGTTTACTTGCAGGCTTTTTTGTGAGTAATCTTACGTCAAGGCTAGACAGTTTTGTACAATGCTTGTTTCTTTAAGTGGCCCATCAATTTTGAAGTCTGGGAAAGTCTTGTGGGATGGTAAAGCAGCGTTCTGTGACAGTCTCTAAGGCAGTTTATAAATAAATTCATATTGTAGAAGTAGAAGAAAGAAACAGAAATTATAGATCACACGAGACAACATAAAAAATGGAAGATAGTTGGTCATGTGTACACTAGTTCCTGCAGCAAGGCACTATCGTAAATTCAGAGGTGACAGGCTCGAATCACGGGAGGGTGATTGTAGCTTAAAATGGTTATGCTGTCTTGTGTGCCCTCTAATCTCTACTTCTTTCTTCTTCTTCTGTGAGTGCCAAACAAGACATGTGAATGTATACAATATGTAGACATGTATTGCCCAGGAAGAGAAGAAGAGGAAGGTGCAAAGAGAAGATTGATGCAGGATGTGGCAGATGGGTGTATCAGATGCGGGACATCTTGTTTATGACTGAATTTTCTGGAAGGTTGTTATCGGAGCAAATGTCTGCAAGGGACTTGCTACTGAATGAATGATTGAAGACATGTATAGACTTGTTATGTAGTTATTGTGCTCATGAATGCTCATTATTTATTTATTATAGTTGCTGAATGGTTATTCAACCCAGTCTCCTCCCTTGTATATAAATGGAAGCACAAATACAAATGGCCGCTACTGTGGAAGTTCCAAACCTCCAAGATTGGAGACTTCCAGCAATTTCCTGGTGGCTAAGTTTGTGTCCGATGGATCAACCCAGGAGACGGGATTTTCATTTACGTACTCACCCGTCTCGGTGGCATGTGGAGGTCAACTCAGGCTGACAGATTCTGTTACTTTAGGGTGAGTGTTTTGTGTAGAGTATGTCAGTTGTTTTATTTACTCATAATTTTCTATATTCACATTTGTTCTTCAATCTCATGTTCTATTTTCTCATCATTTTCTGTATTCACATGTGTTCTTCATTCTCATGTTTGTTCTGCTTACTTATCATGTTCTGTGTTCTCATTTGTTCTTCATTCTCACGTGTGTTCTATTTACTTATCATGTTTTATATTCTCATTTGTTCTTCATTCTCATGTTTTATTTACTTATCATGTTTTATATTCTCATTTGTTCTTCATTCTCATGTTCTGTTTACTTATCATGTTCTATATTCTCATTTGTTCTTCATTCTCATGTTCTATTTACTTATCATGTTTTATATTCTCATTTGTTTTTCATTCTCAATGTGTTCTTATTACTTATCATGTTGTATATTCTCATTTGTTCTTCATTCTCATGTTCTGTTTACTTATCATGTTCTGAATTCTCATGTGTTCTTCATTCTCATGTTCTGTTCACATTTCATAGTTTACATATTCATTTGTTCTTCATTCTCATATTCTATTTACTGTTAATGTTCTATATTCACATTTGTTCTTCATTCTCATGTTTATTCTATTTACTCATCATTGTCTATATTCTTACATGTTCTCTTGCAGATATTTCATGTCCCCGAACTACCCTGATCTCTACCCCCACAATGTCGACTGCGTCTGGCTAATCATAGCTCCAGCTTCCAAGAGAATCCAGGTCAACTTTGAAGGAAATTTCAGCATTGAAGCCCATTCAGCGTACGTAGGTCCATGTTTGTGGCATCTTCAAACACATTGTAGTCTAGAGCTTATTCATTTGGCTAGCACCTATTCTTGAGAGAGACGGTGGCTGTGGTCATTGGCCAGTATGGTCACTACTAAGAAGGAAAGGTATGGCAAACTATCTTCTTTACAAATGCCAAGACTATTATGTTTCGTCCACCAGAGAACTTGGTGACAACCGGCAAGATTGAGAGGAAAAGAACAAGGGGAAAGTAGAGAAGTACATATTTGGATGGCTTGGCCACATGGCATGGTTGAGATAAGAACACAGAGCTCATCCACAACTCTGGTGATTGCATGAGATAATGAAATATGACCACCCTTGATTATGGCATGGCACATGATGATGATGATGATAATGTTTGGCATTCACTAATTGGTGTCACACAGAATCATCATGTAGAGGATCCTTTGCAGAAGATGGCTCTCATCATGGCACATAAAACAACCTCTTGAACTCTGGCCATTTCTCCCACCTCATGTCCAAGCTGTCCACAATGTCCTGTGTCTATCCTAGTGCTGGTTCACCCCAGCCACTTCTACCAGTAACCACCCCCTCCCATCACTGTTCCTCCCAGCCACTTCTACCAGGAACCACACCTCCCATCACTGTTCTCTCCCAGCCACTTCTACCAGGAACCACACATCCCGTCTCTGCTCCTCCCAGCCACTGTGATGTTTAATGTGGCCAAGATATATGTTGACTGAGCCCCCATGCCCCAACCAGAGAATACGGGAAAAAGTTGTTTATCATGAAAATTAATATTCCAGAAAATATTTTTCTTGAAGTTGCTGGCATGCTGTTTGTTGCTAGAAGTTTCTTCAGGTGTCATGAATAAAATGGTTCCCTGTGTGGGGAACAAATAAAGATATCAAAATAAGAACACAAAAGACAAGCTGAGCTTTTATAGCCGTAGGAAACTGGTGAACGTTAACAGACATTAAACCAAGCAACAGACTTGGAATATTCATACCCGAGGTTAAATCAGTACTGTTGTATGGATCAGAAACAAGGGCACGACTCAAACAGTTAAACATCAACTGCAAACGTTCATTAATTGATGTCTGCGTTAAATAGAAGGAATACAATGGGATGACAAAATCACCAATCTGGAGCTCATGGAGCAAACTAGATAGATTCCAGTGAAGAGAAGATGGTGGTGCTGGATGGGAGGAACGTTGAGAAAACCTGGCAATAGTATAACTAGAGGGCCCTTCGTCTGGAACCCATAGGGCAAAAAAACATAGAGGAAGACAGATTCAGTGCCCAACAAAACGTAGGTTTGAACCAAATAAAAATGAATGGCAGAACATGAGAAGAAAGGGGGGGGGGGGGCATAGTTATGATTTAAACATTTTAAATACGGTAGCAGACATGTTGTATTATAACGCAATGACAACATTTTGGCAATTTATAAACCCATGGCAGATACAGGAAGTCGCTTAAGACATTTAATCATCCCATGGCACTAGGATAGTTAAGGAGTGAATTGACTGAGGGCCGTCACACCAATGGGAGGATAAATGATGGTCTTTGTTGACTTCATGACCAAAGTTCAACAGGAGACAGGAAATGCATGATGCGTGGTCTTTCCAACCAATCACAGAATTTTCACAATTTTCTTAATTTGTTTCCACCCATACCGGCTTTCATTTCTTTGCTTCATCTTATTAAAAAAAATTAGTTGCATTTCCTTTACTGGACGTTGCAGTCAACCCCATAATTGTTTGGCTGTTTATGTTGTCTTGACAAATTTATGTTCAGTAGTTTGCCATTGCTTTCTGAATGATCGACATGCATACCATTGTATGCAAACCAAGGCAAGGTGGTCTGTTTCCAAATCGCCTGCTGCTGTGTTTCGAATGCGGTGAATTGCATGTGGAACCCCTCCACCATCTTCCGGTGATGGGATACAGTGAAATTCAAAAAAAGATCCTTGTACACGCCTTCAGGTGTATGGGCATATAGTGCTGGATCCATATTTTATAGACCAACCGGCACTCCATTGATGACCTGATTAATGTCACACCAGCCGCCTTGACCTTCCAGACATTTCCTGGTACCCACTTGTGGGATAGGTTGGCCTGGGAGCCCGGGTCTCTGCCTGTCTTGATACAGATACAAACCCGTGATCACCAGACCACAAGGCAGGTGTCCAGCCACTAAATAAAATTACCAGGAAAATATGTCAGGCAACAAATTGTGCAATCTATTGTTTATGTTTTCTTTTTTACATTGCTTTGACTGCAACTGAGTTCGATAATGAAACAGCTATTAAAAGACTTCAGATTCAACTATCTACTAGTAGTCGATTTGTTCAGAATCATCATCTGAATAGACAACAAGGCGTAAACATTTTGCTTTGGGCATGTGTTTCCAGGTGTGCTTATGATTATCTGGAGTTTCACGATGGCGGGACAACTAATTCTCCAAGAATTGGAAGCCGCTTGTGTGGGACCACCTTACCTGGAACAGTGGATTCTACAGGCAATGTCCTGCTTGCCAGATTTCACACAGATACAGGCGTTATTCATACGGGATTCAAGGCCAAGTATTCCATCGGTAGGTCTGTAAGAGACTGAACTGGTATATTACTCTCTCTCTCTCTTTGTCTCGCTTTTGCTTTCTCTCTCTTTCCCCCTCTATCTGCCTGTCTCTCTCTCCTGCTGTCTCTGTTTTTCCCCCTTTCTGTGTGTGTTTATAAAAAGGCAGTGAATTGACTTCATCACACCAATTTTTATCTTGGTGCCAAGACTATCATCTCAGTTGACTTAATACTAAAACTGGCCATTATGCTGCTGCTGCCGCTGCCGCTCTGCTGCTGCTGCTGCTGCTCTGCTGCTGCTTCTGCTGCTGCTGCTAAAACTGGCCATTCTTCTTCATTGCAGCAGCAGCAGCAGAAGAAGAAGATGACGAAGAAGAAGAATAATCTTCTTCTTCTTCTTCTTCTTCTTCTTCTTCTTCTTCTTCTTCTTCTTCTTCTTCTTCTTCTTCTTCTGCTGCTGCTGCTGCTGCTGCTGCTTCTTCTTCTTCATGCTGCTGCTGCTCTTTTCAGGTCGCAGCAATCTTCATTCCAAAAACCTCCATTGTAACAATTGATGCTGATTACTTCAGGTGACTTTATGAATTGTGGACTTGTGCAGGGATTCAGTCCAATGTCAGCACATAACACCCGCCTCAACTGTCTAGATAATGTTCTATGAGTCACTTAGTATGCCAGCACGGCTGAGACTCAACTCAACTCAATACCGTTGTTAAAAACACAGTCAGTCAAGGACCCCTTTGACACACCTTGAGAATCATTAGGCACAGGATGCTGGACTCATATTTGCACAGACCAGTCGACACTCGGCCGATGGTCAGGTCTGTATCACGCCAGCCATCTTTATTTCTTTCCGATGATTGTCCACGGCAGCCATTTTAGGCTGGGTCGACCTGGAAGCCGGGTCAATCTTAACATATTCAGATCCACAATACAGTTGTTACTTCCCACAATTCCATTTTCCTACTGTTTGTGGTGGCAGCTGTGGTACTGCGTGCCTGCTTTGCCTGCCTGTAGCGTAACGACAAATAGACTTTCAGGAAAAGAAAGACTAATCACTTCCGAAGAAGAGATCAAATGGCTTGTGATTCTAGACTGTATGATTTGAACAGATCCCAGAAATGAATCAAGTCTTCTGACAGTTGCCAGGCTGGAAAAGTAAGGTGAACAACCCTACTAGGATATAGACAGTAAGCCTAGGTAATCCTGCTACAATGCCTGGAAGATAATTGAGCCCCCAAAACAAATCCTGTCTCACAACATGGAGATAGACTGATCAACATATAAAGTTACAACTCTTTCACCTCCTCACTCTGACTGACTATACTAATATTAATCACTATTATAACAGACTACGTTGTTTTAAAATTTAGAATTAACAAAACTTATTTATTTTGCACACACTTCATACCATCCGCTGGATGGGTACTGACATATAGATAGGGGTTTTGAATATTCCTGCTTATTTTCTGAGTTAGATAATATCTTCTATAGGTTAAGGTCTGGCTATTAAAAAGTCACTTAAAAGTCAACAGGGTCGACTTCATTGCACTGGGTTTGTATCCTATATGGCTCAGTCTCTTTCCACAGTGCGGAATGATATTAGATACGGCTCAATAAAGTCTATTGTTCCAATCATTGGCCTTTGCACACAGGCCCTATCTTTAGTCGAATGATTGGTTCAGGTGGCAGACAGGGTGCCACTTATCTGCTGATTCTTGTCCTCCCTGCTGACATTCATGTCTGTCAATCGCTCGTCTCATCTTCTTCTCTTCCAACGACTCTGAAGGGCATGAGTCTCCTGGCACAGGGACTCGATTTTGCTTGGCTGGATTTTGAAGTTATTGTTAATCTCGTATTAAAAGTTATACTTTCTCTGGCAGAAGCTTACTTCAGTTATTGTTTGGGTGCCTTGGCACTTAAAAGTTTATGATAGTTTGTTGAGACTGTGCTCAAGTGAGGCAACTATGCCCAGATGAAACACAAGTTTTGGTGCTTTAAACATAGGTGGGTTGTTGTTAAGTTGTTGCTGTCAGGTTTACCTTCAATCAGCAATGCGGCTACCACAACATGAAATCATACGTATAGCAACAAATGGTGAATATTGTGTCGTAGACAGTTCAAGTCATCTTATCCAACTGAGGGCGCAGTGCACAGCCTCATCAGCCACATTTATTTCAACAACAGGTGATCCCTTCATGTATGAATGTAAAAGGCACCTTCACATGTACTTCACATGGCAGGAGATACACATGCAACCATTTATATGGACGGTCACATGTATGTGTGGCAAGGTTGAGGGCAAGCAAGCAAGAGGTAGACAATGATACAAGTGGGAAGATAACATCAAGAGATGGACGAATATCAGCCTGAAAAAATGTACAGTCAGGGCAAGAGACAGACAGTATTGGAGATCCATTACAGGCAACCTTCATTGTGGAGACGGCACCTGATTGATTGATTGGTGTATATGTATAGTTCATGCTGTGTGGCACTGGTGATCATATCTGTCCACAGCCCTCTGTCTCATGTGCTGCCAATCTTCTTATGCTGGGTGGCACTGGTGATCATATCTGTCCACAGCCCTCTATCTCATGTGCTGCCAATATTCTTAGAGTTCATGCTGGGTGGCACTGGTGATCATATCTGTCCACAGCCCTCTATCTCATGTGCTGCCAATATTCTTAGAGTTCATGCTGGGTGGCACTGGTGATCATATCTGTCCACAGCCCTCTGTCTCATGTGCTGCCAATATTCTTAGAGTTCATGCTGGGTGGCACTGGTGGTCATATCTGTCCACAGCCCTCTGTCTCATGTGCTGCCAATCTTCTTAGAGTTCATGCTGTGTGGCACTGGTGATCATATCTATCCACAGCCCTCTATCTCATGTGCTGCCAATCTTCTTAGAGTTCATGCTGGGTGGCACAGGTGATCATATCTATCCACAGCCCTCTATCTCATGTGCTGCCAATCTTCTTAGAGTTCATGCTGGGTGGCACTGGTGATCATATCTGTCCACAGCCTTCTATCTCATGTGCTGCCAATATTCTTAGAGTTCATGCTGGGTGGCACTGGTGGTCATATCTGTCCACAGCCCTCTGTCTCATGTGCTGCCAATCTTCTTAGAGTTCATGCTGGGTGGCACTGGTGATCATATCTATCCACAGCCCTCTGTCTCATGTGCTGCCAATCTTCTTATGCTGGGTGGCACTGGTGATCATATCTATCCACAGCCCTCTGTCTCATGTGCTGCCAATCTTCTTATGCTGGGTGGCACTGGTGATCATATCTATCCACAGCCCTCTGTCTCATGTACTGCCAATCTTCTTATGCTGGGTGGCACTGGTGATCATATCTGTCCACAGCCCTCTGTCTCATGTGCTGCCAATCTTCTTATGCTGGGTGGCACTGGTGATCATATCTGTCCACAGCCCTCTATCTCATGTGCTGCCAATCTTCTTAGAGTTCATGCTGGGTGGCCCTGGTGATCATATCTGTCCACAGCCCTCTATCTCATGTGCTGCCAATCTTCTTATGCTGGGTGGCACTGGTGATCATATCTGTCCACAGCCCTCTGTCTCATGTGCTGCCAATATTCTTAGAGTTCATGCTGGGTGGCACTGGTGATCATATCTGTCCACAGCCCTCTATCTCATGTGCTGCCAATATTCTTAGAGTTCATGCTGGGTGGCACTGGTGATCATATCTGTCCACAGCCCTCTATCTCATGTGCTGCCAATATTCTTAGAGTTCATGCTGGGTGGCACTGGTGATCATATCTGTCCACAGCCCTCTGTCTCATGTGCTGCCAATATTCTTAGAGTTCATGCTGCGTGGCCCTGGTGATCATATCTGTCCACAGCCCTCTATCTCATGTGCTGCCAATATTCTTAGAGTTCATGCTGGGTGGCACAGGTGATCATATCTATCCACAGCCCTCTATCTCATGTGCTGCCAATATTCTTAGAGTTCATGCTGGGTGGCACTGGTGATCATATCTGTCCACAGCTCTCTATCTCATGTGCTGCCAATATTCTTAGAGTTCATGCTAGGTGGCACTGGTGATCATATCTATCCACAGCCCTCTGTCTCATGTGCTGCCAGTATTTTTTTATACTGATGTTCCACGATGCTGTGATGTCAAACTGTCCAACATTTTGGCCTCCCCCTGCATGCCTCCCCTCCATCCTTTATATTGTGACATCATACTCCAGCTTTCCCCTCCTCATGACATGCCCAAAAAAACATGTGGACTGTCCTTTTCTGAAGTGAGTAACCAATTATTTTTGTGAGTTAGTGTCTTGCAAGACATCTTCATTGCTCTTTCAATCAATCCTCGGTGTTCTCATTCTTCTATGAAACCACATTTCTGCAGCTTCCACATGATTCCTCACTTGTCTGCTAATTGTCCATGATTTGTTTCCGTACATCAGGATTGGGTGAATAGAGCTCTTAAGAACTCGTTTCCTTACCTCGATTGACAAAAATAAATTGCAGAGAATGTTCTATGCCTTGTGAAATGTTGCCTTTACCTGGGCTGTTCTACATCTAACTTCCTGAATACATCTTCCATCTGCTGATATTAATTGATTCAAAGCTGAAGGATACTATACCACCAAATGGGACCTCCCATTTGAACAGAAGGATGATATATTGCCATGCTGGGGCCATCATGTTATTTGTTTTGTTTCGTAGTATCTTCCGCAATTTCAATGCTCATTGAACAGAAATCTACATTTTAATACTTGTTCATTTAATTGCATACCATGTTTTGTCCAAACATACTTTTTGTTTGATACTGAATCAGTTAATAACAGGTATTCAGCAACTCAGAAATATATTTACATGCACAATTTCCTCATGTATATTACTGTTGTCAGAACAATTTATTTTACATAAAACTACTTCCTGTACCCAGCAACCTGTGGAGGTCGTATCATAGCAGCCAATGGAGTCATTTCAAGTCCAAACAATCCTGCAAACTATGGCAACAACCTTGACTGCGAGTGGACCATCACCGGCCCAGTTGGTCACTTCCTGCGCATTAACATCACAGAATTCAGACTTCAATCATCGCCAAATTGCACAAAAGACTGGCTAGAGATCCGAGATGGAAATTCTACAGATACAATTCTGTTCCAAAACTGCGGGTTTCGATATCCGAGTTCACTTGAAACATCCGATACCATGGCTTTCATTAGATTTCGATCTGATGGTTCTGTGACAGACACTGGCTTTCGGCTGGTTTTCCAAGCCAGCGTTGAAGGTAAGTCCATTTCTGTTGTCACTCTTTGTAGCCCCCCCCCCCCCCCCCCTGTGCCTGTGTGTTACCACGACCCTAAAGGAAATATAATAATAGTAACACTGTCTCATACAATACATGCCATAAGATGTGGCTAATGAAGCTCCGCCCATATGTTAATGGTACCCTAAGGGAAAGCTAAGAATAGTAACACTGTCACCTACCATACATGCCATAAGAAGCGGCTAAGGAAGCTCCGCCCATGTGTTAATGATACCCTAAGGGAAAGCTAAGAATAGTAACACTGTCACCTACCATACATGCCATAAGAAGCGGCTAAGGAAGCTCCGCCCATGTGTTAATGATACCCTAAGGGAAAGCTAAGAATGGTAACACTGTCACCTATCATACATGCCATAAGAAGCGGCTAAGGAAGCTCCGCCCATGTGTTAATGATACCCTAAGGGAAAGCTAAGAATGGTAACACTATACATGCCATAAGAAGTGGCTAAGGAAGCTCCGCCCATGTGTTAATGATACCCTAAGGGAAAGCTAAGAATGGTAACACTATACATGCCATAAGAAGTGGCTAAGGAAGCTCCGCCCATGTGTTAATGGTACCCTAAGGGAAAGCTAAGAATGGTAACACTGTCACCTACCATACACGCCATAAGAAGCGGCTAAGGAAGCTCCGCCCATGTGTTAATGATACCCTAAGGGAAAGCTAAGAATAGTAACACTGTCACCTACCATACATGCCATAAGAAGCGGCTAAGGAAGCTCCGCCCATGTGTTAATGATACACTAAGGGAAAGCTAAGAATAGTAACACTGTCACCTACCATACATGCCATAAGAAGCGGCTAAGGAAGCTCCGCCCATGTGTTAATGATACCCTAAGGGAAAGCTAAGAATAGTAACACTGTCACCTACCATACATGCCATAAGAAGCGGCTAAGGAAGCTCCGCCCATGTGTTAATGATACCCTAAGGGAAAGCTAAGAATAGTAACACTGTCACCTACCATACATGCCATAAGAAGCGGCTAAGGAAGCTCCGCCCATGTGTTAATGGTACCCTAAGGGAAAGCTAAGAATAGTAACACTGTCACCTACCATACATGCCATAAGAAGCGGCTAAGGAAGCTCCGCCCATGTGTTAATGATACCCTAAGGGAAAGCTAAGAATAGTAACACTGTCACCTACCATACATGCCATAAGAAGCGGCTAAGGAAGCTCCGCCCATGTGTTAATGATACACTAAGGGAAAGCTAAGAATAGTAACACTGTCACCTACCATACATGCCATAAGAAGTGGCTAAGGAAGCTCCGCCCATGTGTTAATGATACCCTAAGGGAAAGCTAAGAATAGTAACACTGTCACCTATCATACAAATCAGGAGGATTGGATGTGGAGCTGGCTTTCCTATTCAATGGAAGTCGCTGCAGAATACAACCAATCATGAACAAGTACAAACAAAGATAAAGATAAAATAACAACCAAATGGAAAGAATGCTTCTCTAAAAGAGATATTGAGCGATATGGTGAAAGCCGCAAGCTTTCTTTCACCTAGGGAAATGTTGTCCATAATTGGCACCTGCGATGTTAGAGCTAATACGATGAGGACAATGGAAGGGCAGCATGGGATAGCTAGGGATAAGAGGGCTTAGAATGACTTGGTTGAGGCCCTTTGCCCAATAGGGAATACAGGATGAAAGGAGAAGTAAGCTGTTTGTAGACTGTTTGTAGATTGTTTGTTTGTAGACTGTTTGTTTGTAGACTGGTTGTTTGTAGACTGTTTGTTTGTAGACTGTTTGTTTTTAGATTGTTTGTAGACTGTTTGTAAATTGTTTGTAGACTTACTTTGTGATTGTTTGTAGACAGTTTGTTTGTAGACTTTGTAGATTGTTTGTTTATAGATTGTTTGTAGACTGTTTGTTTGTAGACTGTTTGTTTGTAGATTGTTTGTAGACTGGTTGTTTTTAGACTGGTTGTTTGTAGACTGTAGACTGTCTGTAGATTTTTGTTTGTTGACTGGTTGTTTGTAGACTGTTTGTCTGTAGATTGTTTGTAGACTGTTTGTTTGTAGACTGTTTGTTTGTAGACTGGTTGTTTGTAGACTGTTTGTAGACAGCATGACAGAAATATTACAAAGCGCATCAGGTGACACAGGAGTGAAGATGCATCATTTTTGATCATGACTGATTTTTCTACGTTTTTGTTATGTCAACATGTCTACGTTTTTGTTATGTCAACATGTCTACGTTTTTGTTATGTCAACATGTCTACGTTTTTGTTATGTCAACATGTCTACGTTTTTGTTATGTCAACATGTCTACATTTTTGTTATGTCAACATGTCTACGTTTTTCCTTTGTAACTTTTGATGCCTGTTTTTAGAAACACTTGTGTGTTAATTTTGAAATGTTAAAGAATAATAGCTTCCAAATGGTGCCCATGTTATGTTTGATAAAATTTATGCAACTGCTTTACAATTGTGAGGAGCAGCTGGCCGAGCAGCTAGAATGCCGGGTTCTCCTTTGGAAGACCCAGCTTCAAGTCCTCCGTAAGGTTGGCTTTTTTCTGTTGGGGCAATATGAAAACCCTAACCTGCACAGTTCGTGGCGACTGCAAGAGCCAGGCGGCCTTAATTCCTCAGGACCCCTCCCAGCCAACCCCACTGCCCTACACTGCAAGATATTATAGGGAGTAGATGACAGACAGCTTTAAAATGGTAGACGTACAATGAGTCATCATCATTATGTGGCTTGCCAGCTGGCATAGATGTTCATGTCTTTCCACAGATCACGTTCCCTGGTTCTCTGCATCTCTTGATATTTCTCTATACCACAGTCTCAGTCCATCCAGCATCATTTCTTTTGATCTGTGTCTGCCTCTTTTCCCACTGATCTTTCCAGTTGTCATGATATTCTTCAATGCCTCTCTTCTCATCACATGACCAAAACGATGCTGTTTATCTCTTTCTTGTAGATGTGTATAATGTTCTAGTTTCATTAGCCTCTTCCAGACAATCGTTGTTAGTTACTCTGGCAGTCCACGCAACATTCGTCTCAGGACAGTGAGTAAATAAATGACACCAGAAGTCTTTAGCTATCCCTTGCAGGTGTGTCCATGACCTTCCTATAATGTTCGTTTCTGTTTCTACTTCTCTTCTCCTTGAGATTTTATGTCTTCCTCTGTTTCTTTTTTCCTGCATGATCCAGAAAAAGACTTTTCCAGTGATCTACTTCCAAGTTTCCTCCATGTATGGTCTATCCAACACCAGCATCCGTTCTTCCAGGTGTCCTCCATGTATGGTCTATCCAACACCAGCATCCGTTCTTCCAGGTGTCCTCCATGTATGGTCTATCCAACACCAGCATCCGTTCTTCCAGGTGTCCTCCATGTATGGTCTATCCAACACCAGCATCCATTCTTCCAGGTGTCCTCCATGTATGGTCTATCCAACACCAGCATCCGTTCTTCCACATGTCCTCCATGTATGGTCTATCCAACACCAGCATCCGTTCTTCCAGGTGTCCTCCATGTATGGTCTATCCAACACCAGCATCCGTTCTTCCAGGTGTCCTCCATGTGTGGTCAATCCAACACCTGCATCCGTTCTTCCAGGTGTCCTCCATGTATGGTCTATCCAACACCAGCATCCGTTCTTCCACATGTTCTCCATGTATGGTCTATCCAAAACCAGAATCCGTTCTTCCAGGTGTCCTCCATGTATGGTCTATCCAACATCAGTATCCGTTCTTCCAGGTGTCCTCCATGTATGGTCTATCCAACACCAGCATCCGTTCTTCCAGGTGTCCTCCATGTATGGTCTATCCAACACCAGCATCCGTTCTTCCAGGTGTCCTCCATGTATGGTCTATCCAACACCAGCATCCGTTCTTCCAGGTGTCCTGCATGTATGGTCTATCCAACACCAGCATCCGTTCTTCCAGGTGTCCTCCATGTATGGTCTATCCAACACCAGCATCCGTTCTTCCAGGTGTCCTCCATGTATGGTCTATCCAACACCAGCATCCGTTCTTCCAGATGTCCTCCATGTATGGTCTATCCAACACCAGCATCCGTTCTTCCACATGTCCTCCATGTATGGTCTATCCAACACCAGCATCCGTTCTTCCACATGTCCTCCATGTATGGTCTATCCAACACCAGCATCCGTTCTTCCAGGTGTCCTCCATGTATGGTCTATCCAACACTAGTATCCGTTCTTCCAGGTGTCCTCCATGTATGGTCAATCCAACACCTGCATCTGTTCTTCCAGGTGTCCTCCATGTATGGTCTATCCAACACCAGCATCCGTTCTTCCACATGTCCTCCATGTATGGTCTATCCAAAACCAGCATCCGTTCTTCCAGGTGTCCTCCATGTATGGTCTATCCAACACCAGCATCCGTTCTTCCAGGTGTCCTCCATGTATGGTCTATCTAACACCAGCATCATTCTTCCAGGTGTCCTCCATGTATGGTCTATCCAACACCAGCATCCGTTCTTCCACATGTCCTCCATGTATGGTCTATCCAAAACCAGCATCCGTTCTTCCAGGTGTCCTCCATGTATGGTCTATCCAACACCAGCATCCGTTCTTCCAGGTGTCCTCCATGTATGGTCTATCCAACACCAGCATCCGTTCTTCCAGGTGTCCTCCATGTACGGTCTATCCAACACCAGCATCCATTCTTCCAGGTGTCCTCCATGCACGGTCTATCAAACACCAGCATCCGTTCTTCCAGGTGTCCTCCATGTATGGTCTATCCAACACCAGCATCCGTTCTTCCAGTTGTCCTCCATGTATGGTCTATCCAACACCAGCATCCGTTCTTCCAGGTGTCCTCCATGTATGGTCTATCCAACACCAGCATCCATTCTTCCACGTGTCCTCCATGTCTGGTCTATCCAACACCAGCATCTGTTCTTCCACGTGTCCTCCATGTATGGTCTATCCAACACCAGCATCCGTTCTTCCATGTGTCCTCCATGTATGGTCTATCCAACACCAGCATCCGTTCCTCACCTCTTGGTTCATTGGTATTTGTTTAGTTCTCTCCACGAGCTCCACATTGGTTTATTTTGTCCTACCATTTTATTCCTTCTATTTTGCGTAGGCCCCAATTAGTGAGTATTTGTCATTTATTTGTAACAGTTTTTATTGTTCTCCGTGTTTGTAATCCATACTAGCAATAATGATTTAACATTAGAATTGAATAAAGTTGTGTGTTGAGGTTAATTTCTGTTGTCCTCCACAAATTTCCTATTGTTATAAAATCTGCTCTGGCTTTCTGTATTCTTATTCTGATATAGTTATCTATTCCACCATCTTTGTTGACACTGCAACCTAATTTTGGCTGAAATGAACGTCATAGTGAATTAGAAAGAATAATATTGCAAGACATAGGTCCTGGGTGGTGTGGTTCAGTCTGACCAACATGAAGAAGGACATATAACATTAAAGACAGGGATCTCCAAAAACACTGCCCTCGCAAACCCAATGACAGTCTCAACATGAACACATGACCTTCCGAGCACAAACCAGATGGCTTTTCCCACTTTGCCATAAATCTCACTTTATAAGCAGTTACATCTAAGCTGTAAAATCTGGAGGTCGTCATGGCTGAATGGGTATAAGCACTTGTTCTTACACATCCGGTGAGCTGATGCTGAGGTAGCGGGTTCAACCCCTACACCAGTCAGTTGGACTAAAATGTTTAATTCTTTTCCTTGACTTTGGAATGTAAATTACAAGTACCTCAGAAGTCTGAGTGGGTTCCCCTGATGGCGAGGGACACTGGTAATAGGGAAAGCTAATCCACATGCAAAAATGAGTCCAGTGCACTAGTGCAGTAACTTATGTATGGCCTGCACATGAGTTCAAAGCGATCGAACAAGAAAAAATGTAATCTGGACAAATATGACAACACTCACCAACCAATGAAATGTTATCTGGACAAATATGACACCGCTCGCCAACCAATGAAATGTTATCTGGACAAATATGACACCACTCGCCAACCAATGAAATGTTATCTGGACAAATATGACACCACTCGCCAACCAATGAAATGTTATCTTGACAAATATGACACCACTCGCCAACCAATGAAATGTTATCTGGACAAATATGACACCACTCGCCAACCAATGAAATGTTATTTGGGTATTTACATAATTCTTCACTTTGTTTGTTGCAGAATGTGGCGGACAGCTGAACACCCCAACTGGAGTAATCACATCTCCCAATTATCCCAATCAGTACCCCCACATTGAGGTTATGTACCTGGGACATCACTGTGCCTTTGGATAGGAGAGTAACGCTGACATTTAATGATTTTCGATTGGAGGGACTTACCTCGAGATACTGTTCCTGGGATTATGTACTAGTAAGTTACTTTTGTTGTAAAATTATTCATTCATTCATTTGTTCATTACACTTGTTCATTTATTCACTCATTCATTCATTCATTCATTCATTTCTTTATTCATTAATTAATTGTAAGTCAGGTCTAAGTCAGATGTGATTAAACTACCGTATGACAATAGATGATACTACCTGATTTCTGTCAGCGCCGAATGTAGAATGGCACTCACCAAACCTGACACCCCACATTGTGCTCAAGGCTTTGGGCAGAGGAGGGCAGTTGGGTTTAGGAGGATACAAGCTTTACCATAGTGTGAGGAAATGCAACCTAATGACTAAATGTCATGGCAGGGCATACTAGACCCAAAGCCTTGGTTGACAACTGGTCTAGGGCCAAAGCTCAGACAGGCAGACAGAGCATTGCTTTGCTGATCCGGCAGCTTCTACAGCTTGTCTTGTTCCAGATGTATTGGTGTTCCCTTTCCTCTGGAGTAAACTAAGAATGCCACATTCAAAACATAGCTGGGGCAATTTGGCAGCAGACCACCTTGCATTAGTTTTTAATTAAATGATCTGGGGTTGACTGTGATGACCTGTAAAGGATATGCAACTAACTTTCTAGGTGTGTTGGTATTTTTTCAGCTCTCTCCATGAGTCCCACACCGGGGATTCAGTCATACCATTTTTGTTCATATATTCTGTGCAGCACCAGTTAGTGAATGTTCCATGTTGATTAATAATTGTTTTAATTGTTCTGTACGCTTATGATCTATACAGTAGTATTGATCTAACGTTAGAGTTTAAGTATTGTAAGTTTGGTTTTAAGTTTAATTTCTGTTGACGTGGCTACATTAGTAATGCACTATGGTTATATTAGTCATGCAAAATGGTTATATTATTCACACACAGTATGTATATTATTCATACATGATGTTTACCTCAATCCTGCAACATTATCACTAGTGCCTTGTTAGAATTATGTCCTCACCTTGTGGTCTCCAACAGCATATGTGTGCCCGTACCTTTCCAGTCTATGGCAGGATGACAAGAATCATCTCTCATTTGTCTTCTTTATCTTTCTTTCCTTAAGCCTTTCCAGTTGTCACTATAAGTTCCAGTTTTTCTCTTTTCATAATGTGGCCATAAAATGGCAATTGCCTGTTTCTGATATGTGTAAGTTATGTTCTTTTTGTGTCTTAGCCTTTATTAAAACTTCCGGTCCAATATGGCGTTTAGGCTTTCAAGCTATTAAGACCTCTGGAGTGTTTTTGTTTCCGATTATGGTTTGCTTATGTGTTTTCCTCATGTTGAACTGGTAGGGCATACTGAGTTAAGTGTGTGGAGAGATACTGTGAGCTGTGGATTTCATGTGGAATGCTTTTTACATCAGTCCATGGTTGCTTATACTGTAAACCAGAGGTTCCCAAACCACGGCCCGCGGGCCAATTGTGGCCCGTCAGCTGTCAGAAAGTGGCATGCGAGGCCTCGTTATTTAATGTATTTTAATTTCAAAAATGCACTCGGAGCACCTCGTCAGCGTGCGATAATTTACTCTGCTCATGGTTCAGCACGAAGTAATTGATTTGACATGCAATTCTACACTGAGATGTAAATTTCTGGAGCTGCTTGTTTCACCTTCAGCTGATCATATGATTTCATTCTGGCTACTATTGCCTGTCGAACAATATGAAAACTTGTGTTCATTCGCCAAGAGAAACATTTGTCGTTTTGGTTTGACGTACAGATGCGAGCAGTCATTTTCCGCAATGATCGTTATAAAAAAACAAGCAATCTTCCAGACTCACCGACAGTGACCTAGCTGCGCTTATGACTTTAGGCACGACAGATTTCTGCCTAGACATTGATTAACTGGCATCTGAACTTAAGTAACTGGTTATGAAGGAACAGTTGCAATTGTAAATTAATTACATTAATAGCGATTTTCGAAACTGATTTAAAACTTATTGCTAAATGAACTTTTGATTTTAAACCAAAAAATGACCGCAGTGTAGTACTGACGCTGACTGCCTTTAAAGTTTTAGAATTTTGTTGACGAAAGTTAAGAAAGGTAAGAATGATATTGCACAGCTTTTATAATTTTATAACGTTGTGGCCCGCTTAACTACCGAAAATAGTAGATATGGTCCTCTGCTTGAAAAGCTTGGGAACTACTGCTGTAAATTGTACGCTCAGAAAAATGGCTGATGGCCAGTTGCTGAACTATCTGGCTTTGTCTTATGCAGTAATGTGTGTGCAACTGCTAGTTTTCTAATGACTGCCGATTCCATCATCAATGAACTGTAATTTTCGTGGCTGACTGTTGTGTTGGCATTCTGACAGCAGCCTTTTACATGTACGCCCATGTGTGCTGTTGGTTTGTCGGGACTGTTACCTGTTCCACTTTTCACAAGGGAAAGTGAGAAGCATTTTATGTGATATTCACTGGCACAGGAACAAAGCATAAATATGTCATATGTTGAGACACACTATGTTGTGAATTATATCAGATTCTGAGATAAGCTATGTTGTAAATTATGTATGTGTTCAGCCACTATGTTAAGAATTATGTCATGTGTTGAGACACACTATATTGTGAATTATGTCATATGTTGAGATAAGCTATGTTTGGAATTATGTCATCTGTTTAGACAATCTATGTTTGTGATATTGACCAAACACTGTTAAATAAATACTTCTGTGGCTGCAGATTAGGAATGGGTACTTGCCAGGGTCACCCCCTCTGGGCCGATACTGTGGTCAGAACGTGACAGTACAGCCTGTTGAGTCATCAGGTAACATGATGCGTGTTCAGTTCCGCACTGATGGCTCTGTCAGCAACGGTGGCTTCCGAGCTACCTACACTTCAGACAGAGAGGCAGGTGAGAATATTGACCTATGTTCTGTTCATTTCTGTTCCATTTATCATTTTTACACTATGGCCAAATCCATAATCCATTGGTGCTCCAATCTTCTGCATTATGTGGTGTTTGTCCATCAGGAATGATGATGACCATTTATTTCACCCAGTGGGGTTGAAAGTTTGGAGCCGTAAGTTCTAAGATGGCTGATAAGGCCTATTTTAGCTCAAAATGTTCTTTGACAATGTGGGCAAAGAATGCTTGACGTTCCAGGAGGAGGATCTCCTGCAGTGGTTTTATTTTTGTCAGCCTTTTTTTTTCACAGCTCTTGCAGTCCTGTTTGCTTCACAAGTGAATACACCCTGCGTAATGATGTACGCCACGAATTTTGGTCTTTGGCAGCAGTCTCTCAAGTGTCGTGATGAATTTCAAAAGCTTTTAGTGAGATTTCAGAGTGTCTTTAAAGCGTTTCCTCTGGCCGCCTTGGGTCTGCATTGTAAATCCTCCATGATACAGCGACTTTTGCCTCTCATGTTGATTGACAGTCCCCTAGCACACTTGCTGTGCAGCTCCTTCCAGGCCACACTGATCTGTGGTCCGAAAGCCTAGATCTGTGGTCCAAATGCTCAGGAATCACGAACAGCCAAAAATGCTGGGGTTGACGGCTTCGTCCTGTAAAGGATATGCAACAACTTTTTTTTTCTAGAGGCACTTACGAGGTTGGTTTTGATCCATTGGTTGGCTCTCTAACATAGTAGTATTGCTGGTGGTCCCCATCCATCCTTTTGTTGCCCAACATCTGTAGGTCCTGGTTCTTTTTGAATTGTGGAACCTCTGCAGGAATTCAATCCAATATTTTATCTTCATTTTCTGTTTTAAACTGATACTGGCACCTGGCCTTCTTGACAGATGGTAGTTTATTACATTGTGCTTACAAAAAATAATAACTACAATCCATGGCAGGGACCAGGGATGGGAGACACTACCTCTCCATAGCACAAAGACTAAGCTGAATTGCAGAGACCACAAGTTGCCCATGCAACATGATCCTTTTCTCAACCTGCCTAGTTTACTCCAGAGGAAAGATAATACCAATACATCTGGAATGAGACAAACTGCAGAAGTTGCCGGATCAGCAAAGCAGTGCTCTTACTGTCCATCTGTTGGAGCTTCAATCCTAGACCATTTGCTGACCAAGGGGCCTGCCATGACATGTAGTCTTTAGGTTGCATTTCCTCATATCAGGATAAGGCTTGTAACCATCCTAATTGCACTCCTCCGCCCGAAGTCATTGCCACAATGTGGGGTGTTGGGTTTGGTGAGCGCCACCCAACATTCAACATTTAACTAATAGATCATGCCATATGGGCTGTACAGTCAGTAGGGTGAGGTCAGTCTTCCCCTCCGGGAGAATACAGCTTCCATCTCAGCACCTGGGCTTTCTTGAAGGACTTGTGAGCTCTAGTTCCTGAATAAGTTCTGTGTTTGACTAATAGATCATACCATATGTGCTGGGCAGTCAGTAGGATGTGGTCAGGCTTCCCCTCCAGGAGAATGCAGCTTCTGTCTCAGTACCTGTGATCCCTGACTCTTGAATACTGGAGGTTTAGTTTCCTTAAAGGTTTTGTGAACTCTAGTTTCTGAAGGAGGTTCATTGAAGAAGAACTGTATACATAGTATAAGGTAGAGACAAACAATATGCTTTGGTCATATCATGAGAAGAGAGACATTAGAGAACATTGTGATGACTGGAAAGATCAGAGTTGGATGAAGCCAACAGAGAAATGATGCACGAAGGTCTAGGATGGTGACATTGGGAGAATGCCAGCGGTAGAAAATGATCCGGAGCACCAAGGCCAAGATTTGTGGAGAGACAGCTGTAAAGTTTCAGAGAATCCTAAGATCTCTCTCCATAGCTGTGAAGTTTCAGTGTATCCTTAGATGCCTCTCCACAGCTGTGAAGTTTCAGTGTATCCTAAGATGTCTCTACACAGCTGTGAAGTGTCAGTGTACCAGACTTGCACACCAGCACTGGTTTCAGAGCTTGGAGAGGGGAATAAGAGGCGTACATCACAATTCCTGTGAAGATAGCATTTTTAGTTCCTGGCCACGAAAAGTCTCTACACCAACATCACTTCAACAGATGTAACCAGCAAAGACCCACAACAAACAGCAACAGCAACCAACAACCACTGCAACATGTAAAATGTGTCACTTGTCACCTGCCATGTGGTATTATGTAAAATATGTCACTTGTAACCTGCTGTGTGGTATTATCTATAAACAGAATGTGGAGGCCTGGTAACAGAGAGCTCGGGCAACATCACCTCTGTAGGTTTTGAGAACAACACATACAATCACAACACTCAGTGTATTTGGCACTTGAACAACCACATTGTCAACAGCTCCATCAGAATGTTCTTCCACAGTATCTACATGGAGCCGAACCCATCTTGTTCTTTTGATTATGTTGAAATTAGAGAAGGTACGTGCCAAATTTCAAATTAATTTTCGATGCCATAATTTTTTTAAATGTATTTTGTGTAAGAACTTGAGAGTTAAATTAACTAACGCCTTCCACTTAAGATATCTGTGTGTTATCCTCGGCTTCTGTTGGAAGAACAGAGTAACTAATGCCAAAGTGATCACACACATTGGTCAAATGACAACTTAGAATGTGATGGCTTGCCCTTGTATACCAGATACCAACTGGATGTATTCCAAAGGATAGTCTCTATGACGAGCTGGCAAATGGTAAAAGACAAAAACACTTGATCACTATAGTCGTGGATCAGCTCAGTGTTCCTGTCTCGACCATGCCATGTGGCCAAGCCATCCAGGTATTTACTTCTCGGTCTTGCCCTTGGTCTGTTCCCTTCGATCTTGCCAGTTGTCACCAAGTTCTCCAATTTATTTCTTCTCATAACATGTCCAACAAATTTTGACTCTGGTCTAATTTCTCTAATCAATTTACGATTTTCATTTGTCTCCTGTAGTACTTGGTCATTGGTTTTTCTGTCTGTCCATGGTATTCTTTGCATTCTCCTCAGAAACCACATTCATTGCCTGGCATATTTTCCTGCAACTCTGAGTGTGTACGGCAGAATTCACACAACATAAACCAAAGCAATAAGATAAATTTTTCAACACATGTATTCACACAGTAATTTTAATTGTCTACCACGGTAATTTTAAACTGACTAACATATCTTTCTGTTTGCACAAAGTTGGCTTTTCTATATGAATAGCAGTGACTTCTGCCAGCTTTAATATCCGTCCATTTTGTGTGTCAAACCACACATAAAACGCATTGTCCCCATCTATCACATGAACAGTTTCCAAAATACGACATGCCGTTGATGACTTTGGCATTTTTCTGTGTGTATATTTTACTAGGTTACCGGTCTTCTCAGTGTTATTGTTCTGTCGGTCTAATGGGTGATCTGTTCTAGCACACTGTTGGCAACTGTTCTGCCAGTGTAGGTAGTCTGTTCAAGATATATGCATCACATGGAGATAGTGCAGTGGTACCGGGCGTGTAGAAGTCTCTAAACCAACCTTACATCGATAGATACAAGAACTTTTCTGGGCTCCAAGGAGTGAATGTAAATACATCGAACTTAACAGTTCAAACTTAGTTTTCGAGAGGATACATTCAAGGTCAGCATGGCTGAATGGATAAGAGCACGTGCTCTTAACTTTCTGGTGTGCTGTTGCCATGGTAGCAGGTCCAATCCCTGCACCAGTCAGTTGGACTAAAATGTTGATTTATTCACCATGACTAGGGGACATAAATTACAAGTATCTCAGGAGTAGGAGTGGGTTCACCTGATGGCGAGGGACACTGGCAATAGGGAAAGCTAATCCTCACACAAACATCCGTCCATTGCACTAGAAGTAGTAGCACGTGTATGGACTACGCTTGAGTTCAAAGAGAGCAAACGCAAAAGGAAAAAAAAGAGGAAAAGATGATACACCAACCAATGTGCATATGTTAAACACGCCTCTTAGCATTATGTATGCAACATAATGGAACCCACTCACATGCCTGGGCACATGGTCAAAATCAATATATATGTTCTTCACACTCTGAAAATATATACATAGGTACATTCACAAAATTCACATCATACTAATCTTTGTTGTTATTCTTTCTCCTATTTTACATCCCATGTGTTATAGGTACAAATAATCGGGAGAAATTCTAAGGTTTCTCAATCTCAGAATATAATTCTTCCCCCCCCCCCCCCCCCCCCCCCCCCCCAAAAAAATAATTGTTCTTATCTAACATTTATCTGTTGTCATAATCACACACCCCCAGTTCTTGTGCAGAATTTAGGTTCCTTTTCTAGAAAGAATTAGACCTGATTTCTGGAAACCGTCTGTCTTCCTCTGTGCCTTGTCCATGTGTGTGTGACATGGGTGGAAGTTGATGGCTTTCTGCCTCTGGTACTATCATGTATCATTTTGAATGTCACTTAATTTTATCATGTATAATATGAACACATGTACATTACTGTAGAGTTAGTGAGTGTGAATGAGAAAGAGAGTGAGTGAGTGAGTGAGAGTGAATGTGTGTGTGTGTCTGTCTCTGTGTGTGGGAGCATCACTTTTTTTTACGTTACACAATGTATATGCATACATTTTTCTGTTTTTTACATTTTTGTGAGAATGCTCACGATAATCGTCAGTGTATATGTGTGTGTAAAGTGTGGGAGTTTGTTCATATTAGTCTCAGTGTTTATGTGAGGCATCATGTATGTGTCTAGATGTGATGATGTGTGTGTGGGTTTGTGTGGGGGATGTGTGTGTGGGGGGATGTGTATGTGGGGGAGGGGGTGTATGTGGCTGGGGGGATGAGTGTATGGGTGATGTGGGTGTGTGAGGCATGGGTGGGGGATGTGGGTTGGTGGGGAGATGTGTGGGTGGGTGAAAGGGAGTGTGTTGTGGGGGTGTGTGTGGGTGGGGGATGTATGGGTGGGTGGCGGATGTATGTGTGGGTGGTGGGGGTGTGTGGGTGGATGGGGAATGTGTGGGTGGTTGGGGAGATGTGTGTATGGGTTGAGGGTATGTGGCTGGGGGATGTGTGTGGATGGTGGGAGATGTGTGAGTGGGTGAGGCATTTGTGTGTGGGTGGGTGCGGGATGTGTGGGGGTGTGTGTGGGTGGAGGGATGTGTAGTTGAGGGATGGGTGATTGGGGGTAGGTGGAGGATGTGTGGGTGGGTGAGTGTGTGTGGGGTGGAGGGTGGGTGGGGGATGTGTGTTTGTGGGTGCAGGATGTGTGTGATGGCAGGTTGTGTGGGTTGGTGGGGGGGATGTGTGTTTGGCTGGGTGGTTGAGGGGTGTGGGTTGGGGGATGGGTGAGGTGTGTGTGTGGGTGGGGGATCTGTATGTGGGGGGTTGGGTGGGGGGTTATGTGTCTCATAACATGGTAATATGCATTGTTTATGTTTACAACATTCATTTGACAATGTGTATTACTATGTGAATGTATCATGCACTATTGATGAACGAAAAATGAGCGATTGGAAGGGCCGAATGTAAGACGGGTCTGCAAGCCCAATTTGTGACCCTTTAAAAATAAAGTTAAATCAAATTAAATCAAATCAAACTATCATAATAATTACATATCACATTTTATCCATGGTCTCTGTTGTGAAGTTAAAATTATATCCCCAATCACATTGACTTTATAGGGCTAAATAAGGGTCGAAGGCGGGGTGGAGCAGTATGGGATGTCAACTTCCACATGTGGCGTGGTAATAAATGCCATCCCTACTACTGTGTACGTCTACTGCCGATGTCATTATTGGTGTAGTATAACGTAATTGTTTACCATTATGACGCTATATTTAGATGAGAATTTAATTTGTACATCAGCTACCATAGTTAGTGTGATGTTTTCATAGCATTCTAATTGTCACTTCGTCACATAGATGCCTTATTCGTCCCAGTGCTGTATTAGCAATGCTAGAAAACGGCTGGTGTAAAATCACCTCATGTGAGATGTCTATAAGAAATGCAGCTAGAAAACCAAGAAGAGATACAGAGATAAATGAGAAACTAAGAACAAGTGTAGGGATAACAGCGATCACTGACTTTATAGAATGCCAAAGAATTAGTTTAGTCGACGGATCAACATCACGGCACATGGGTGTAACCCATAAGTGCTCCATTCTACTCCTAACTCAAGCCTGAGTCTGGAGAATCTCAGCTCAGTGAACGAACTCCATAGCACTGGCGAGGATCCTGAAATGCTTTGGGTGGATTTTTAACTCAAAATTTTCGATTTCCAACTGCCAAAGGATTTTTTACGTGCGCAACCATACACATGGGCGTCCAATCTCACTACCCAGGGGGAATTTTGTTACTAGAAATCCACATGAAAAAATCCCGGCCCTCACCGGGGCTTGAACCGGGACCTCCAGCACTCGAGGCGGACACCATACCTCGAGACCACTCAGCCAAAGAATTAAATAGTCCCAACATT
Organism: Cepaea nemoralis; assembly: GCA_014155875.1. Taxonomy (NCBI): domain Eukaryota; kingdom Metazoa; phylum Mollusca; class Gastropoda; order Stylommatophora; family Helicidae; genus Cepaea; species Cepaea nemoralis. Next base: position 873,899 of record JACEFZ010026865.1, on the reverse strand, counting down.
TAGCTAGTATGGAACAAGATCAACCAGTGTCTAGAGCGTTCTACGTGAGAACATCAGGACAGAAGGTGAGAGGACAACCCGAAAGAGTTGACTAGATGGCAGAAAGAAGACATTGAAGAAATCAAATATGACAGCACGGGACGCTGAGGTGTTTCCAAGGCACCAGGGCCAGGTTCTATACTGGCAAAGACCTACTAACATGTCCTAGTCATGCGTTCTGGGCAACAGTTCCCTTCAGGGTCCTGGCTAACGTAGCAGGATCGCTGATTCTTCCGAAGTCGGAGAGTATCTGCCTGCAAGGCGAGGAACCACCAGTTTGCACACCAATAAGCCAGACATGGGACAATGGATACTCACGCAAACCTCAGGTCCGGTATGACATCACACTAATGTTGGACAACAGGATGTCTTCATCCGACATATAGGACCTTGCGCTGGAGTTCATAGCCAGCGAACACAAGCAAGCAAGCATATGACAGCATAAGTAACAACACAAGCAAATAACATAAAAATTACATCTACCTCCTGTCTGTGATGCTTCATGACAAAATCAGTAGAACAAATGAAGAACAAGACAAGTGCCTTACACTTCATGTTTTTCTATGATGTACATTTCCACAGCTTTACAGCAGAATTAACTCATTTTTTTAAAATCAGTAATTAAATCATGGATCAGTTTTACAGCAGAAATAACTTATTTGATTTATACCACTAATTAAATCATGGATCAGTTTATATGTTTATTTACATCTTCTCCAGGAGCAGACATCAATGCCCCGCTGGTGAACAGATTCTGTGTCCTGAGTCCAAACTCTGAACCTCTGGTGATACCTGGCAGTGATGCATGGATCAGGTTCAAGTCCGATTACGCCATCAGCCAGGGAGGATTCTGGCTGGAGTACCAATTTACAGGTAACATGGAGTTGTATGTATGTCAGGTTTATTTACAGGTAACATGGAGTTGTATGTATGTCAGGTTTATTTACAGGTAACATGGAGTTGTATGTATGTCAGGTTTATTACAGGTAACATGGAGTTGTATGTATGTCAGGTTTATGTCAGGTAACATGGAGTTGTATGTATGTCAGGTTTATTTACAGGTAACATGGAGTTGTATGTATGTCAGGTTTATTTACAGGTAACATGGAGTTGTATGTATGTCAGGTTTATTTACAGGTAACATGGAGTTGTATGTATGTCAGGTTTATGTCAGGTAACATGGAGTTGTATGTATGTCAGGTTTATTTACAGGTAACATGGAGTTGTATGTATGTCAGGTTTATTTACAGGTAACATGGAGTTGTATGTATGTCAGGTTTATGTCAGGTAACATGGAGTTGTATGTATGTCAGGTTTATGTCAGGTAACATGGAGTTGTATGTATGTCAGGTTTATGTCAGGTAACATGGAGTTGTATGTATGTCAGGTTTATGTCAGGTAACATGGAGTTGTATGTATGTCAGGTTTATTTACAGGTAACATGGAGTTGTATGTATGTCAGGTTTGTTTACAGGTAACATGGAGGTGTATGTATGTCAGGTTTATTTACAGGTAACATGGAGTTGTATGTATGTCAGGTTTATGTCAGGTAAATGTATGTCAGGTTTATTTACAGGTAACATGGAGTTGTATGTATGTCAGGTTTATGTCAGGTAACATGGAGTTGTATGTATGTCAGGTTTATTTACAGGTAACATGGAGTTGTATGTATGTCAGGTTTATTTACAGGTAACATGGAGTTGTATGTATGTCAGGTTTATTTACAGGTAACATGGAGTTGTATGTATGTCAGGTTTATGTCAGGTAACATGGAGTTGTATGTATGTCAGGTTTATTTACAGGTAACATGGAGTTGTATGTATGTCAGGTTTATTTACAGGTAACATGGAGTTGTATGTATGTCAGGTTTATGTCAGGTAACATGGAGTTGTATGTATGTCAGGTTTATGTCAGGTAACATGGAGTTGTATGTATGTCAGGTTTATGTCAGGTAACATGGAGTTGTATGTATGTCAGGTTTATGTCAGGTAACATGGAGTTGTATGTATGTCAGGTTTATTTACAGGTAACATGGAGTTGTATGTATGTCAGGTTTGTTTACAGGTAACATGGAGGTGTATGTATGTCAGGTTTATTTACAGGTAACATGGAGTTGTATGTATGTCAGGTTTATGTCAGGTAACATGGAGTTGTATGTATGTCAGGTTTATGTCAGGTAACATGGAGTTGTATGTATGTCAGGTTTATTTACAGGTAACATGGAGTTGTATGTATGTCAGGTTTATGTCAGGTAACATGGAGTTGTATGTATGTCAGGTTTATGTCAGGTAACATGGAGTTGTATGTATGTCAGGTTTATTTACAGGTAACATGGAGTTGTATGTATGTCAGGTTTATTTACAGGTAACATGGAGTTGTATGTATGTCAGGTTTATGTCAGGTAACATGGAGTTGTATGTATGTCAGGTTTATGTCAGGTAACATGGAGTTGTATGTATGTCAGGTTTATTTACAGGTAACATGGAGTTGTATGTATGTCAGGTTTATTTACAGGTAACATGGAGTTGTATGTATGTCAGGTTTATGTCAGGTAACATGGAGGTTGTATGTATGTCAGGTTTATGTCAGGTAACATGGAGTTGTATGTATGTCAGGTTTATTTACAGGTAACATGGAGTTGTATGTATGTCAGGTTATTTACAGGTAACATGGAGTTGTATGTATGTCAGGTTTGTTTACAGGTAACATGGAGTTGTATGTATGTCAGGTTTATTTACAGGTAACATGGAGTTTAGTAGGTCAGGTAACATGGAGTTGTATGTATGTCAGGTTTATGTCAGGTAACATGGAGTTGTATGTATGTCAGGTTTATGTCAGGTAACATGGAGTTGTATGTATGTCAGGTAACATGGAGTTGTATGTATGTCAGGTTTATGTCAGGTTTATTTACAGGTAACATGGAGTTGTATGTATGTCAGGTTTATGTCAGGTAACATGGAGTTGTATGTATGTCAGGTTTATTTACAGGTAACATGGAGTTGTATGTATGTCAGGTTTATGTCAGGTAACATGGAGTTGTATGTATGTCAGGTTTATTTACAGGTAACATGGAGTTGTATGTATGTCAGGTTTATGTCAGGTAACATGGAGTTGTATGTATGTCAGGTTTATTTACAGGTAACATGGAGTTGTATGTATGTCAGGTTTTATTTACAGGTAACATGGAGTTGTATGTATGTCAGGTTTGTTTACAGGTAACATGGAGTTGTATGTATGTCAGGTTTGTTTACAGGTAACATGGAGTTGTATGTATGTCAGGTTTATTTACAGGTAACATGGAGTTGTATGTATGTCAGGTTTGTTTACAGGTAACATGGAGTTGTATGTATGTCAGGTTTGTTTACAGGTAACATGGAGTTGTATGTATGTCAGGTTTGTTTACAGGTAACATGGAGTTGTATGTATGTCAGGTTTGTTTACAGGTAACATGGAGTTGTATGTATGTCAGGTTTATGTCAGGTAACATGGAGTTGTATGTATGTCAGGTTTGTTTACAGGTAACATGGAGTTGTATGTATGTCAGGTTTATTTACAGGTAACATGGAGTTGTATGTATGTCAGGTTTATGTCAGGTAACATGGAGTTGTATGTATGTCAGGTTTGTTTACAGGTAACATGGAGTTGTATGTATGTCAGGTTTATGTCAGGTAACATGGAGTTGTATGTATGTCAGGTTTGTTTACAGGTAACATGGAGTTGTATGTATGTCAGGTTTATTTACAGGTAACATGGAGTTGTATGTATGTCAGGTTTATTTACAGGTAACATGGAGTTGTATGTATGTCAGGTTTATGTCAGGTAACATGGAGTTGTATGTATGTCAGGTTTGTTTACAGGTAACATGGAGTTGTATGTATGTCAGGTTTATTTACAGGTAACATGGAGTTGTATGTATGTCAGGTTTATTTACAGGTAACATGGAGTTGTATGTATGTCAGGTTTATTTACAGGTAACATGGAGTTGTATGTATGTCAGGTTTGTTTACAGGTAACATGGAGTTGTATGTATGTCAGGTAACATGGAGTTGTATGTATGTCAGGTAACATGGAGTTTTATGTATGTCAGGTAACATGGAGTTGTATGTATGTCAGGTTTATGTTTCTTATCATCTCATGACAAGTAGGGGATTTTCTTGGTGAAGTGGTTAAACCTTCTGCCTAGTTCTGCCGGTCGTTAACCATAGCTTTACATTTATATGTCGTCTAATGCGTCTTCTAGTCTCTAATTTCTTTATTTTACTTCTGTGAGCATCAAACAGTACATGTGTGTTTATGTATGAACTGTCTTAGTGGCCTCACAGGGTTCCCCAATTGATATTTCTGTGCAATACGTGTAAAATATTGTAAGTGAGCAATCATTTCTCTTCTTTAAATGTTTGTGAATATACTGGACACAGCACTTTTGGCTCGATGTGTTTTTGTGTATATTTGACCTATGCTGGTTGAATATAAAATTATGAGACCTATGGTGCTATCTCAATGGTTAGATACGAATTCTGTCCATATTCCATAGTTGTGGGTCCATGTGGATGATAGACCTGGCTAATGAAGATACCTTTCCAGGGGTGTCTAGTTGGTCATGCGTCGAAGTACACTTGTTCCTGCAGCGAGGCGCTGTTATCATTTGGAGGTGACAGGTTCAAATCCTTAACTATAACTTTCAGTTTGTATGTTGTCTAGTGTGTCCTCTAGTCTCTACTTCTTTCGTCTACTTCTATGAGTGCCAACAAATACACATGTGTTTATTTAATAACTGCCTAGTTCTCTGAAAGTTGTAGATGTGTTCCCCAAACTGTGTTGATCAAACCACCTGGGTAATTTTTCCAGAAACTCCTGGGGGTAAATTGAAAGAGCTACAGAGGCTGTGCTGCATACGAGGGGGCTTCGAGGTTTTTTTGTTTGTTTGTTGTGTGAATATATTCTGAAAAAGTAAAAAACAAATGTATAATTTTTTAATGTAATCACCGCTGTGTTTAATGTAAGTCGTCCAGAATCTATAAAGTGTTTGGATTCCTGTAAAATAAAATTCTCTAGGTCCCATGTGCAACAACTCATGCACTACTTGCTATATCTCTTCATCGGACTGAAAAGTTATGAAACTTCTTACTCCACTCATACACTTGCTGGACTGACAGGCATGCATCATTATACTGGACCTTCATTCGCTGCTGAATTTCTATAGGTTTCGCCACTGATCAAATGACTGATAACAGAAAGCGGCTCCTTTTTTGTGCATGTTAAAAGTGGGGTGGCCATCTTTAAACTGTCCTTATGATGTCACTGTGTTTGTCTGCACCATGATGCCACATGCTTAACCCTCTTGTTATCCTTAACAACAATATTGACAGGTTACAAAACAATGGCAAGGTTATTGTAATTTCTATTACACTTTTACAGTTTTCAATTGAATCCCCCTCATGTGATGCTCTTGGCAAGTGGCTTTTTGTTCTGATCAGAGAGACTGCACCAGAAGGGGTTACACCCAGTGCAGTGAAGTCACCCCTGACTTCACCCCTCTCAATTAGAGTACTTTCATGTCAGGTGATTCACTCGGAAGACAGTTGTAAAGTTTTTAAATGTCACTCCTCCATTCCAGAATTGTGACCTGCTCATAAACATATTTGTGGGGAGATAATGCAGTAGATTCCCCCTTGTATCCCAGAATCTTATGAGTGGATTGTGACATTTGCCTTTGACAGCAGTTCCCTCCCAGCAGGACAAGAGAATGCTCTCTCTGCTCAGTGTCAACTTATGCAGTGGACTCCATCCCCAAACTACATCCACCAATAGGAGATGCAGTCAGAGAGTTCCCTTCATTGAGTGTAAACGCCTTTCTCCAATTTCAGTTTTTGTAATTAGTTGTATCTTCCTCTATCACTTTGTAGACCTAGTTGTTGTGACCTCCCATATAGTATGTTTAATGTTTGTTGCATTTGAATTTGTGTGGAACATGCAGCAATGTCGTCAGCCAACTCCAGATCATTAATCTGCTCTCCAATGAATTCCATTTTTGGTGGTAGACCATGTGTTCCCATGCAGCATGATCCCTCTCTTGGCCTGCCTAGTTTACTCCAGAGAAAAGGTAACAATACGTCTGGAACAAGACCAGCAGCACTCTTAACTGTCCGCTTGGCAGAGCTTCGATCCTAGACCAGTCGCCAACCAAGGCTTAGGGCCTGGTCTGCCCAAAGTGGTTGCAATATTGTCTTCATAAGTAAGCAACACTACCACTTCATCAATATGTCAAATGGCATTGAGGATTGGAGGGTCATGATGACCAATGCCTGCTCCTGACAAACACCTGAAGAGGAAGAGGAGGAAGATTATGAAGGAGGAAGAGGTGGCAGAAGAGGAAAATCACCTGATCACTTGTAGTTTTAAGCAATTATTTGTTCATATGGTGACGTTTTTTCTTTCCAGACTGTGGAGGTATTGTGACTAACCCTGAAGGATTCATCACCAGCCCCAATTACCCGAGTTTATTTGAGGATGGCAATGTGGGATGTGCCTGGAGAATTATTGCTCCAGAAGGCACCAGAATTCGGGTACATCTTTGTTTTATTTATTCTCAAACATTTTCTTGTTGTTTTTAGTACACCTTTGTCATTTCAAATCTGGTAGCAAAAGAAAGGGCTGCTGCTATTAAGCTGATGCAAAAGTCAATATTTATGATGAGAAGTCATGGCTAAGAAGCCTCTGTGTATTACTCAGTCCCGGGTTTAACCTCAGCATAGTTAAGTCGCAGTCAACCCCATCATTTTTAACTGCTTGTGATTTCTTAGCAAGTTTATGTTCAGTAGCTTGCCATTGCTTTCTGAACAACTGGCACTCATACCATTATATGAAAATCAGTGCAAGATGGTCTGCTTCCAAATCATCCACAGCTGTGTTTCGAACTCAGTATGCAGAATTACGAATTGTATCGTAATCCCATCGCCACAGAGCCGGCTAATCTCAACATAGGGCTGTGATATTTTCTAAGAGCCACTGGTATTTAATGATAGAAAACATCCCCCTCATTTGTTGGGTAGTGAGATCAGATGCCTATAGTCTTACAGGATAAGGGTGAAAAACTGGAGGTCCAATGTGCTTGTTATTAAAATTAGTTGCATATCCTTTACAGGACATCATAATCAACTCCAGCATTGTTTGGCTGTTTGTTGTTCCTGGGCAAGTTTACATTCAGTAGCTTGCTATTGCTTTCTGAATGACTGGCATTCATACTGTTGTAAGGAAACCAACACAAGGTGGTTTGCAGCCAAATTGCCCGCAGCTGTGTTTTGAACGCAGGATGTGAGATTATGAATTGCATTTGTAACCCCTTCGTTGCAGAGCCGGCTGTGCAAGTTGTACATTTTAAAAATCCCATGGCAGTTGGAAATTGCAAAGAGTAGGTCATAAGATAGCTGTCCTGGCCAAATTGTTAGGAAAGAAATGCTGACCACAATTAGATGAACCCTATGACCTTCAGTGGAATCTGTCTAGAAAAGGAAACCTTATATGCATACTGGACATACAGAACTTGAAGGTGTGTAACTAGGTGTGACGTACTTCTCTCGAAAGAGGAAAGAAGAAGAGGATGAATAGACCTGAAATATGACCAGGATGCTTGGGAAACAAACAACGTAAACAAGCACACGAACAAGGCCTCAAGCAAAGTTTGACAATGTGTATACAACTAAAACAAGAATATTTAGCTGTAGAAGCAGAAGTATCTCTAATTAATGTTCCACATTCTTCTATTTGATGTAGATCCCATGTCCATCATTCACACCTAACATTGTTGTGTGCCTTCTTGACAACAAATGAGCTGTGCTTACATATTATTTTATCGTTTTGTGTTTCTTTCTTTATATTTTTTTATATTGTCCTGTCCTTGAAAAAGATTCTTAGAATCGAAACGTTGGTTGTCTTGTTCTGTCCTACATTATATATTTTTTATTATATTAAAAAGCTCTTTTTTTTGTGTAGGAGCTAAATATACCTGTTTGTAACATAGTGGCATATGTCTTTTTCTTATATTCAGTGCCATCTGTCTCGTGTTCTGTCAATCATTTCTCATACTGATGATCCTACATACCATTACGTCAAATGAGTTCCTGCATCCTGCAGTGGAGAAGATTTACCGCGCTCACAAGCTGGCAGGACATTTGATCTTGATGATGATAATGTTAACAATAATAGTTAATGATTTGTTCTCCTCTGCATTGAGGTGATAATTCACTCCTACCCCATGTTACTTTCACACAGGTGAATTTCACAGAATTTGTGTATCCTGCACGGTCTTCTTGTCAAGGAGACAGTCTCCAGATTCAAAATGGCGGCCTGCCTGACTCTCCCATTATCGATATATATTGTGCTAGCAAACGCCCAGGGTCATTTTTGTCCCAGAGCAATGAACTGCGGCTAACAATGAGGTCATCTAACTCGACAGGAGGAAGAAAGTTCCGGATGACTTACCGCTTTGAGTCAGGAGGTAGGTGGATCATTTTAGGTGAGAGTGAGTATTACTCAGTGTGTCTGTTGTGCAGCGATGATATACTCAACCAAGTGGGGTGAGCCCTTCTTAGGACCAATACTTATCAGGACTTGCGCAACAAAGAACCACTGGGAGCCAGGGAAGATATAACTGAACTTGATGGGTCCTTATCATGACGTCGCAGTCAACCCCAACATTATTTTAAGCTGCTTGTGATTTATTTATTTATTTATTTATTTTTTTTTTTTGGGGGGGGGGGGCAAGTTTACATTCAGTAGTTTACATTTACTTTCAGAACAACAAACACTCATACCATTGTATGAAAACTAATACAAGGCAGTCTGCTGCCAAATTGCCCACAGCTGTGGTTTGATATATTTTTTAAAAGATGGGTCCTGTTTCAGGAACCTGTTGTGGGCATGTATAGTGTTAGGGCCATCAGTCTCTCCCTGCCATAGGGAATGATGAGACATGACATCAAACCCTTGTCTAACAGCACTTGTGCCTATGTCAGTCAGTGTAACATCCTAATTGTTATACCATGTGTATTGTTTGGCTCTGATAGAAACATCATAGATATTTATGTGTAATTGTTATACCCCATGTATTGTTTGGCTCTGATAGAAACATCATAGATATTTATGTGTAATTGTTACACCATGTGTATTGTTTGGCTCTGATAGAAACATCATAGATATTTATGTGTAATTGTTACACCATGTGTATGGTTTGGCTCTGATAGAAACATCATAGATATTTATGTGTAATTGTTACACCAATGTGTATTGTTTGGCTCTAATAGAAACATCATAGATATTTATGTGTAATTGTTACACCACATGTATTGTTTGGCTCTGATAGAAACATCATAGATATTTATGTGTAATTGTTACACCAATGTGTATTGTTTGGCTCTAATAGAAACATCATAGATATTTATGTGTAATTGTTACACCACATGTATTGTTTGGCTCTAATAGAAACATCATAGATATTTATGTGTAATTGTTACACCACATGTATTGTTTGGCCCTGATAGAAACATCATAGATATTTACGTGTAATTGTTACACCATGTGTATTGTTTGGCTCTGATAGAAACATCATAGATATTTATGTGTAATTGTTACACCATGTGTATTGTTTGGCTCTGATAGAAACATCATAGATATTTATGTGTAATTGTTACACCATGTGTATTGTTTGGCCCTGATAGAAACATCATAGATATTTATGTGTAATTGTTACATCATGTGTATTGTTTGGCTCTGATAGAAACATCATAGATATTTACGTGTAATTGTTACACCAATGTACTTGCTGCTTTGGTATGTGTGGTGGGTGGGTGGGTGTGTGGGTGGCACAACACCAGCAAACAAGTAGCATATTTTAAGAACATGCATCTTTTCTGTGGCAATATACGTGTATGAGTCATTGAGCATTCTGCACTCACAGAAAAAACAAATTTAGTCTTTTGAGTGACTGAAGTGTACTTGGAATATTGTGGACTAAGATGAAGACAAGTGCTGACATTCAACCAGATCTGAACATGGAAGACAACTGGCTCATAAACTGTTTCATATCTCAGAAGCTGACATACTTTGGCCACATTAAATGTCACAGAGGCTGGGAGAGGGCAGTGAATGGAGGAGTGGCTCCTGGTAGAAGTGGCTGGGAGAGAACAGTGATGGGAGGTGTGGCTCCTGGTAGAAGAGGCTGGGAGAGAACAGTGATGGGAGGTGTGGTTCCTGGTAGAAGTGGCTTGGAGAGAACAGTGATGGGAGGTGTGGCTCCTGGTAGAAGTGGCTTGGAGAGAACAGTGATGGGAGGTGTGGCTCCTGGTAGAAGTGGCTTGGAGAGAACTGTGATGGGAGGTGTGGGTCCTGGCAGAAGAGGCTGGGAGAGTACAGTGATGGGAGGTGTGGTTCCTGGTAGAAGAGGCCAGGGTTGACCAGCACAAGGATGGACACAGGACACTGTAGACAGCTTGGATATGAGGGTGCATGAGGCGAGAGAAATGGCAAGAGATCCAGAGGCTTTTTGACTGAGAGCGATGTTCTCTGCAGGACCTATTAGATGATGATGATAAATGTGTGTCTGTTTCCATGTGTGCGTATGTCAGAGAGAGATAGAGAAAGAGAGAGCTTGTGTGTAGTTGTTATTGCTTGTTCTTGATTTTCCAATCTCTGTTTTCAATAGTCAGCCTACCTGTGTAATGGATAATGGTACATTGTTTTGTTTAAACTTCCAGGTTGTGGAGGACTGTTCCATGGTAACCAAGGGGGTTTCAGCTCTCCCAACTACCCCTCCAGCTATCCTCATAACACTGAATGTAGATGGGACATTAATGTTCAGAACGGCTACGTTGTCACTTTGCACTTTAACCCTCCGTTTGACCTGGAAGCTAGGGATTGTGCCAGGGATCATGTTGAGGTATTTATAGATATGAGTGGTAACTTTTAAATGGTTACTCTTTAGATATTGATAATCTTGACCTTAGTCACGGTTCCAAGTTCACGATGACGGGTCACCCCCATAATTGCTCTGTTCCTGTGCCAGCAAATATCACACAAAATGCACCTCACTGTCCCATGTGAAAATTGAAACAGACGGCAGTCCCAACAAACCAACAGCATTAATATGCATGAATACATAAGGCCGCTGCCTGAATGCCAACACACACAGGCAGCCACTGGAATTATAGTTCCAGGAAGGTAACTCGACCAACAAATGCCTGAATGCCAACACACACAGGCAGCCACTGGAATTATAGTTCCAGGAAGGTAACTCGACCAACAAATGCCTGAATGCCAACACACACAGGCAGCCACTGGAATTATAGTTCCAGGAAGGTAACTCGACCAACAAATGCCTGAATGCCAACACACACAGGCAGCCACTGGAATTATAGTTCCAGGAAGGTAACTCGACCAACAAATGCCTGAATGCCAACACACACAGGCAGCCACTGGAATTACAGTTCCAGGAAGTAACTCGACCAACAAATGCCTGAATGCCAACACACACAGGCAGCCACTGGAATTATAGTTCCAGGAAGGTAACTCGACCAACAAATGCCTGAATGCCAACACACACAGGCAGCCACTGGAATTACAGTTCCAGGAAGGTAACTCGACCAACAAATGCCTGAATGCCAACACACACAGGCAGCCACTGGAATTACAGTTCCAGGAAGGTAACTCGACCAACAAATGCCTGAATGTCAACACACACAGGCAGCCACTGGAATTATAGTTCCAGGAAGGTAACTCGACCAACAAATGCCTGAATGCCAACACACACAGGCAGCCACTGGAATTATAGTTCCAGGAAGGTAACTCGACCAACAAATGCCTGAATGCCAACACACACAGGCAGCCACTGGAATTATAGTTCCAGGAAGGTAACTCGACCAACAAATGCCTGAATGCCAACACACACAGGCAGCCACTGGAATTATAGTTCCAGGAAGGTAACTCGACCAACAAATGCCTGAATGCCAACACACACAGGCAGCCACTGGAATTATAGTTCCAGGAAGGTAACTCGACCAACAAATGCCTGAATGCCAACACACACAGGCAGCCACTGGAATTACAGTTCCAGGAAGGTAACTCGACCAACAAATGCCTGAATGCCAACACACACAGGCAGCCACTGGAATTATAGTTCCAGGAAGGTAACTCGACAACAAATGCCTGAATGCCAACACACACAGGCAGCCACTGGAATTACAGTTCCAGGAAGGTAACTCGACCAACAAATGCCTGAATGTCAACACACACAGGCAGCCACTGGAATTATAGTTCCAGGAAGGTAACTCGACCAACAAATGCCTGAATGCCAACACACACAGGCAGCCACTGGAATTATAGTTCCAGGAAGGTAACTCGACCAACAAATGCCTGAATGCCAACACACACAGGCAGCCACTGGAATTATAGTTCCAGGAAGGTAACTCGACCAACAAATGCCTGAATGCCAACACACACAGGCAGCCACTGGAATTATAGTTCCAGGAAGGTAACTCGACCAACAAATGCCTGAATGCCAACACACACAGGCAGCCACTGGAATTATAGTTCCAGGAAGGTAACTCGACCAACAAATGCCTGAATGCCAACACACACAGGCAGCCACTGGAATTACAGTTCCAGGAAGGTAACTCGACCAACAAATGCCTGAATGCCAACACACACAGGCAGCCACTGGAATTATAGTTCCAGGAAGGTAACTCGACCAACAAATGCCTGAATGCCAACACACACAGGCAGCCACTGGAATTATAGTTCCAGGAAGGTAACTCGACCAACAAATGCCTGAATGCCAACACACACAGGCAGCCACTGGAATTATAGTTCCAGGAAGGTAACTCGACCAACAAATGCCTGAATGCCAACACACACAGGCAGCCACTGGAATTATAGTTCCAGGAAGGTAACTCGACCAACAAATGCCTGAATGCCAACACACACAGGCAGCCACTGGAATTATAGTTCCAGGAAGGTAACTCGACCAACAAATGCCTGAATGCCAACACACACAGGCAGCCACTGGAATTACAGTTCCAGGAAGGTAACTCGACCAACAAATGCCTGAATGCCAACACACACAGGCAGCCACTGGAATTATAGTTCCAGGAAGGTAACTCGACCAACAAATGCCTGAATGCCAACACACACAGGCAGCCACTGGAATTACAGTTCCAGGAAGGTAACTCGACCAACAAATGCCTGAATGCCAACACACACAGGCAGCCACTGGAATTACAGTTCCAGGAAGGTAACTCCACCAACAAATGCCTGAAGAAGTTGTATATGTCTGCAGAGAGGTGCAAATATTGCAGCTCTGCTGTGAACATGCACAACCCAATTACATCTAAAACAACATTCCGGATGAACGCAGAAGAAGAAGAATTACAGTTCATTGTCAGTGGAAGCAGCAGTCACTAGAAAAACCATCAGTTGCACACACATTACTGCATATAGCAAACCAGCTAGCTTGGCAACTGGCCATCCATCATATTTCAGAACATGCAATTCACAACACAAACCACCACCGACAGACAAAAAGCATTCCATATGAAATCTACAGATCACAGTGTTGCACCAAGCATTCAACTCAGAAGCTAGGCAATGGAACTACGTACTACAAGTCCAAATGAGGAAAATGCATAAGCGAACCATGGCTAGAAGAAAAGAAAACTCCAAGTCCATAACGCTTATTTGCCAAATTGGACAGGAAGTAGTTTAAATCTGAACCTATATTTACAGAAAGAAGCTAGTTTCAAGGAGTTAGAAGAAATTAAATCTGTTTTCGAACTTAGAATATTTAACGGTGACACTAAATTAGAACAGCTGTATGGATCAGACACATGAAGAATGACTAAAACAAATACAGATAAACTGCAAACATTCATTAACTGCTGCCTGTGCAGATTAGAAATACAAGGTAAGAAAGTTCAACATATAATGTAGTATACCTGATGAGATAAAACAAAATATGCCAGGTAATAAATTGTGTCTTCAATATTTAAATTCACAATGGGAAAACATTGTTTTGTTGTAATTTGTTTCTCGTGACAGGTTTTTGATGCACTCACCAACGGAACGCTAATCAGCCTGGGTCTCTGGTGTCACAACATAGAACCTCCAGACCTGAGGTCAACTTCCACCAGATTGGTTGTTGTCTTCCAGTCCGACGCAACAACAAATGGGAATGGATTTTCTGCCAGTTGGAATGTTGGTATGTCTGGCATTTTTTAACATGATCCCTGGACTTGTCACCTCATTATCGTTGGTTAGTAAGCATTTTGCAGAATCCACTCATACTTCAGAGGTGCTTGTAATTTACGTCCACAAGTCAAAGACGTGAACTCAACATTTTCATCCAACTGTCCGGTGTCAGTGTTGGACCTGCTACCTTGATATCAACACACAGGATGTTTAAGAACAAGTGCTCATATCCATTTGGCCACGCTGACCTCTTCTGCACCATGTTGTAGTGTTGAATATAAATGAATTTAGACAGTTCTAATTTTTTATGTTTTATGCACCTCTCTATGAGTTCGTATTTTTAATAATGCCATGTCCTTTGTGGGACATTGCAATCAACCTCAGCCCCAGGTTATGTCAGCCAGACTTAAATTGTGATTTCTTGTACTTGGATTGGGGGGGGGGGGTGTCGTAAATTACAAGTACCTCAGAAGTCTGAGGTGACTCACCTAATGGCAAGGGGGGGGGGGGGGGGAACGACATTGGTTACAAGGAAAAGCTAACCCTCAGGCACTCAGTCCAGTACACACTCTGGCGGTAGCGTCTGCTACTAGCGACAGTAGTACATATACAGCCCCTGCTCTAGTTCAAAGTTGGTGAACGCAAACAATAACATGTATCTTTGATGTATCGTGTATCTCTCTAGATGTTATTGGTCAAGCTGTAGTATAACATCATCATCATCTTCCTCCTCCTTCCTGCTTCTTCTTTTGCCTCCCATCTCCCAGTGGAGTGAAGGCTCTCTACCAGCTCACACCTAGACCCTTATGGACATGACATGTTTCACGAATGGCTGGATATTGCAGTTAATGTCTCCAGCTGGCTCTGTGGCAAATGGCTTACGAATCAATTCGTAATCCCACATTCCGCATTCGAATCACAACTGCGGGTGATCTGGAAGCAGACCATCTTGCTTTGGTTTCCATACAATGGTATGAGTGCCGGTCGTTCAAAATGCAATAGCAAACTACTGAAGGTAAACTTGCCCAGGAATCACAAACAGCCCAAATATGCTGGGGTTGCCTGTAAGTCCTGTAAAAGATATGCAGCTAACTTTTAACTCATGCCAATCTTCCCTCATGGCCTCTTGCATCATGCACGGAAGGTCACAGTGTTACTGCTCTGTGCCTGACAGGTATGTTGGTGTAATGGTTAGGACATTACGCTAACAATGGCATGACCATGGTGGGGGCGAGGGTTCCATGCCAGCTCTCATCATTCACTAGGAGATGGAAAATCTATTCCTTCATGCTCTCAGGACTACAAAAATGTGAAGGTATTACATACTGCCACGGCGCGTCTTTTGTGGTGGTTGTAGCAATCTAGGGGTTGAAATTTATTTTTAATAATATAAGTCAATCGCCGTGGTTATTTCTCTCGGCTTCTTCATCCTTGTCGAGAGAAGGACTCTCTTTGTTGGCTATGCGTTCTCACGTCTTTGACTGCATCCTACTTTACTTGAGAGACTCTCTGATTACCTATTAATATTCATTATGCATTCTCTCCACTGTTATCCAAAGAACCACATTATGAAATTTACAAAATTGACACAACGCTGCATCAGTTTCGTTCCTTCTATTGTTCTAACACAAGTTACAAATAAATGTTTCTGAAATACTCTGACAGCACATATAAACATATCTGTCATTCTAAATCTAAAATATTATACGGCACTATGTCAGGCCATTTCTATCGTTCATAACGTGGTGTACGAACTCAACAACAACCACTGCTTGACTGCCCTGTCACTTTCACGAATTTTGATTGCTTGCTTCGGTGACAACTCGGCGTGCCTTTCGTGGCCCAAGATCCACACTTGTCACGAACTTCGACGTGACTGTTTTACCATGCCATGAGCTGTAAACTGGGTCATGGCACATACTCACAGCAAGTTTCCTGCTACAAGACTGTTTTCTATTATTATTCTTTGCTGCCGTTAATGGGTCCTGCTGGTAATGTTATTGGTTCTTGATTTCTGGATGGTTTGGCCATGTGGCTTGATTAAAAACAAGAACACAGAGCTGATCCACGACTCTGATGATCGTGTGAGATGGTGACCCACGACCGCCCAGGCATATCAACATTGCACTTGATGGTGATAATAAGTCATATGTGTTCTGCTATATGCATTGCTTCCTTTATGTGCACAGGTATAACATTATACACATTTGTAGCTCTTTTTTAATGTTAATATGTTTGTTATATTATAGTATAACTTTATACCAGTATGTAATTCTTTCTCAACATGAACACTTTCTTCAAAATGTAATATAAAATTATTATTTTGTATGTTGAAATTTTCTTCAAAAATTAATATAACTGTCATTTGTAATTCTTTTTTGATGTTATTACTTTCTTGAAGACAATATAAAGCAATTATTTTTGTTATTTTGTAAATTAATTTGACCCGAAGCAATCCCCTGAAGTGGGACTGTGATATGATAAGGTCATCACATTCTGTAGGCCTGAATGCGTGGAGGAATAGGTGGCCAATCTTTCCCTTACTTTGGCAAGTGACAAGCCCAGGCATCAAATCTGCCTCCAACCGTTTTCATGATAATACCAACACTGTTCATTACCAACTTCACCAGCACACCCACAATTTGTAATTATTTTTTATGTCAACGTTTTCTTCCAAATATAATATAATATATCAATTTGTCATTCTTTTGCAGCGTGTGGTGGTGTGCTAACGAATCCCAGCAGTGAATTATTTTCACCCGGGTATCCTAATTTGTATCCAAACAACCTGATATGTAACTACACCATCATTCCTGGCCCCAATCATCACATTGCATTAACCTTTCAGGATTTCGAATTGGAAGGTACATGAGTGTTTTTGGCTGTTACAAGTAATGTTGGCTGTTGTTTCATGTAATGTTGGATTTGAAGGTACATGAGTATTCTTGGTTGTTGTTACATGTAATGTTGGCTGTTGTTACATGTAATGTTGACTGTTGTTGTATATAATGTTGAATTTGAATATACATGATCATTGTTGATTGTTGCTCCATGTAATGTTGGCTATTGTTGTTACAAGTAATGTTGGCTGTTTTTACATGTAATGTTGAATTTGAAGGTCAATGGGCATTATTGGTTATTGTTCCAACTAATGTTGGTTGTTTTTACAAGTAATGTTGGTTGTTGTGACATGCTGAATTGGAAGGTACATATGCACTGTAGGTTGTTGTTACAATTAGTGATTGTTGTTAAAAGTAATGTTGGTTTTTGTTACAAGTAATGTTGGTTGTTGTTACAAGTAATGTTGGTTCACATTGTTATAAGTAATGTTGGTTGTTGTTGCTGTTATAAGTAATGCTGGTTGTTGTTACAAGTAATGTTGTGTTAAAAGGTTGATTGGTTGTTAGAAGTAATATTGAATTGGAAGGTAAGGTACATGAGTATTCTTGGTTGCTGTTACATGTAATGTTCATTGTTGTTACATGCAATGTTAGTTGTTACAAGTAATGTTGGTTCACATTGTTATAAGTAATGTTGGTTGTTGTTGTTGTTATAAGTAATGCTGGTTGTTGTTACAAGTAATGTTGTGTTAAAAGGTTAATTGGTTGTTAGAAGTAATATTGAATTGGAAGGTAAGGTACATGAGTATTCTTGGTTGCTGTTACATGTAATGTTCATTGTTGTTACATGCAATGTTAGTTGTTGTTACAAGTAATGTTGGTTGTTGTAAATGTAATGTTGGTTGTTACATGTATTGTTTGTTGTTGTTACATGTAATGTTCGTTGTTGTTGTTGTTACATGTAATGTTCATTGTTGTTACATGTAATGTTCATTGTTGTTACATGAAATGTTCATTATTACATGTAATATTGATTTTTGTTGCATGTAATGTTGGTTGTTGTTACATGTTATGTTAGTTGTTGATATATATAATGTTAGTTGTTAATACATGTAATGTTCATTGTTGTTACATGTAATGTTGGTGGTTACATGTAATGTTGGTGGTTACATGTAATGTTTATTGTTGTTACATGTAATGTTGGTGGTTACATGTAATATTCATTGTTGTTACATGTAATGGATGTTGTTGTTGCATGTAATGTTGATTATTACATGTAATGTTGGTTGTTAGATGTATTGTTGGTTTTTGTTACATGTAATGTTGGTGTTTTTACAAGTAATGTTGGTTGTGTTTACAAGTAATGTTAGTTGTTTTTGGAGGTGCTTTTTGCTAGATGTAACTGTCATAAACTGTCATTTACTGCCAATATAGTACCTTACGGTGTATGGCAGAGGGGTCTTTGAGCCTGAGGAATTAAGGCCACCTGGCTAGTGCAGATTAGGGTGTTCTTTTTACCCCCGACAGAAAA
This sequence comes from Cepaea nemoralis, assembly GCA_014155875.1. Lineage (NCBI taxonomy): Eukaryota > Metazoa > Mollusca > Gastropoda > Stylommatophora > Helicidae > Cepaea > Cepaea nemoralis. The sequence goes on along the minus strand of JACEFZ010026865.1, from coordinate 855,254 downwards.
AAAAAATCCCACACCTTACCGAGGGATCGAACCCAGGTCTACGGAAGGAGAGTCCGGCATTCTAGCCACTCAGCCAGCCGCTCCTCTAGATGTAACGTTGGTTATTATTAGAAGTAATTTTGAATTAGAAGGTGCATATGAGTATTGTCGGCTGTTGTTAGTATTATTAGTATTAATGATGGATTGGTTGGACCACGCTGACCTCTCAAGTATTACTAGCCATAATGAATGTTTATGTCCTAATTTTGTTTAAACAATATTAAATAATACAAAGTAATGCAGCTTTCATCATCGTCAAGTGCCATGCCGACTGGCATAGGCGTTCATGGCTCGCCACAGATCTCGGTATTTGGTGTTCTGGATCAACTCTGCTGATGATATTCCTCTATGCCACCGTGTCAATCCATCCAACATCATCTCTCTTGGTCTGCCTCTTTCTCTCTTCCCCTCGATCTTTCCAGTTGTCACGATGTTCTCCAATGTCTCTTTTCTCATCACATGACCAAAGAAAGCTGTTTGTCTCTTTCTTATTATTGTACATAATGTTCTAGTTTCAATTGCCCCTTTCAGGCACTCATTGTTAGTTACTTTGGCAGTCCAAGAAATTCGCAACATTCGTCTCAGGAACATCATCTATGTTGCTTCCAATCTCTTCCAAATTTGTTCATTTACATTCCCAGATTCACAGCCATACAGCAAAACAGGCTCTATATTGTACTTCAACACTTTGTTTCTTACATTCAATGATAGTGACTTATTGCATCAGATATTATTCATTTTCTGAAATGCAGCGTTTGCTTGGCCTGTACTGCAGCTTCACAGAATACAATTACAGAAAACAAAAGGATATTGCGGCGACTAGCCTTCATTAGCAAATAAATGTTGGGGTAAACGCTCCCAAGGCGGCCAGAGGAAACGCTTTAAAGACACTCTGAAGATCTCACTGAAAGCATTTTGAATTCATCCTGACACCTGGGAGACTGCTGCTAAAGACCGTAATTCATAGCGTACATCATTACATAAGGGTGCAGTCACTTGTGAAGCAACCAGGACTGCAAGCGCTGTGAAGAAAAGAATGGACAGAAAAACCACTGCAGGAAATCCTCCTCCTGGAACGTCAAGGATTCTTTGTCCACATTGTCAAAGAACATTTCGAGCCAAAATAAGCCTTATCAGCCATCTTAGAACTCACGGCTCTATACTTTCAACCCCACTGATTGAAATGAAAGGTCATCGTCATTCTTGATGGACAAACAACACACAGCAAACAAATACACAAAACAATATATAAACTTGTGAAAGACACTACAGTGACTATAGTAAGGCATAATAACCAAATAAGAAGATTGGAAAAATGAAAACAGTGAGAAAATAACAAGCAAAAGAAACAAATGTGCTAGTTATATCATAAAGCTGCATTATTTTATGTTATTTTATATTGTTTACATGTCCACAACTTTACTGCAGTTCTACTAATTTTATTAATACTTTAATTTTGTTCAATCATATTACCCAACAGGAGGGTACTATTGCCAGCACGACTACCTCCTGGTGCACCAGGGAAACATCACCACGGATTACAACTGGTGGGGCTCTGCCAATCGGCACTTGGGCAGGTTCTGTGGCAGCACCAGGCCAGGTCGAGTTGTAGCTGTCGGCCAAATGAGCATTCAGTTCCGTTCAGATCAGTCTCGCCAGTACAAGGGCTTTCGTGCACAGTATGATTCTGAAGGTAAGAGCATTTACACAATCACCATGTAATTATGAGGGGGCTTTAAATGGCAACCTTAAATGCTTTTTTATGGTGAATATATCCTGAAATGACAGTAAAATAACAATCACAACAACAGAAATGAGATTCCTGAGAAGAATACTCAATGTATCAAGAAGAGATAAGATCAGAAATGAAGAAATCAGGACTAAAGTGGGGGTTATGGCAGCTCTAGATTTTATTAGAAGGCAGCAAATCAAATAGTTTGGCCATGCAACTAGGTTACCAATTAAAAGTATGCCACAACAAGCAATGATGTACAGACCAAATGGGAGCAGAGGAAGAGGCCGACCAGGTAAACGATGGATGGAGGGAATAACAGAGTCCATGGGAATATCGATATATAAAGCACTCTCCCTCTGTCTCTCTCTCTACTTCACCTCAACACTGCAAGGTACAAGGGGAACATGATGAAATGAGATATTTTTGAAAAAAAAAGTAAAGAACAAAATTAGCATTTGTCAATGTAGTCACCACTGGGTTCAATGCAAGTCCTCCAGTGCTGATATTGTGCTTGGATTCCTGTAGAAAACATTCTCTGTGGTCACTACTCCGTGTGCCTGACCTGGTCATGAACAGCCTGTCACAGAAGTTAGGCTGTTTTGAAACTTCCTACTCCACTCATACACATGCTGGACTGACAGGCATGTATTACCATACTGGACCTTCATTCACCAATAAATTTCTATAGGTTTCACCCCTCCAATCATTAAAAAAAAAAACGGATAACAGAACAATGCTCCTCTTTGGTGCATGTTACAAGTGGGGCGGCCATCTTTAAACTGTCCTTATATGTCACCGTGTTTGTCTGCACCATGATGTCACGTGATAAACACTTTAACAAAAATATTGACAGGTTACGCGGCAATGGCATAGTTATTGTAATTTCTATCACTCTTTTTAAGGTTTTCATTTGAAGTCCCCTCATCTCATATCACTGAGCCTGGGAGGTATAGTTTGGCGTATTCCATGTCATGTATAAATGACAGATAACAGTGATAACAAGTATAGATAACATATAGAATTGATAACAAGTATAGATAACCGATAGAGTTGATAACAAGTATATATAACCAATAGAGTTGATAACAAGTATAGATAACAGACAGGGTTGATAACAAGTATAGATAACAGATAGGGTTGATAACAAGTATAGTTAAAAGACAGGGTTGATAACAGGTATAGATAACAGATAGGGTTGATAACAAGTATAGATAACAGATAGGGTTGATAACAAGTATAGATAACAGATAGGGTTGATAACAAGTATAGATAACAAATAGGGTTGATAACAAGTATAGATAACAGATAGGGTTGATAACAAGTATAGATAACAGACAGGGTTGATAACAGGTATAGATAACAGATAGAGTTGATAACAAGTATAGATAACAGATAGGGTTGATAACAAGTATAGATAACAAATAGGGTTGATAACAAGTATAGATAACAGATAGGGTTGATAACAAGTATAGATAACAAATAGGGTTGATAACAAGTATAGATAACAGACAGGGTTGATAACAAGTATAGATAACAGACAGGGTTGATAAAAGGTATAGATAACAGATAGGGTTGATAACAAGTATAGATAACAGATAGGGTTGATAACAAGTATAGATAACAGACAGGGTTGATAACAAGTATAGATAACAGACAGGGTTGATAACAGGTATAGATAACAGATAGAGTTGATAACAAGTATAGATAACAGATAGGGTTGATAACAGGTATAGATAACAGATAGGGTTGATAACAAGTATAGATAACAGATAGAGTTGATAACAAGTATAGATAACAGATAGAGTTGATAACAAGTATAGATAACAGATAGAGTTGATAACAAGTATAGATAACAGATAGAGTTGATAACAAGTATAGATAACAGATAGGGTTGATAACAGGTATAGATAACAGACAGGGTTGATAACAAGTATAGATAACAGATAGAGTTGATAACAAGTATAGATAACAGACAGGGTTGATAACAGGTATAGATAACAGATAGGGTTGATAACAAGTATAGATAACAAATAGGGTTGATAACAAGTATAGATAACAGATAGGGTTGATAACAAGTATAGATAACAGACAGGGTTGATAACAAGTATAGATAACAGACAGGGTTGATAACAGGTATAGATAACAGATAGAGTTGATAACAAGTATAGATAACAGATAGGGTTGATAACAAGTATAGATAACAGACAGGGTTGATAACAAGTATAGATAACAGATAGGGTTGATAACAAGTATAGATAACAGATAGGGTTGATAACAAGTATAGATAACAGACAGGGTTGATAACAAGTATAGATAACAGACAGGGTTGATAACAGGTATAGATAACAGACAGGGTTGATAACAAGTATAGATAACAGACAGGGTTGATAACAAGTATAGATAACAAATAGGGTTGATAACAAGTATAGATAACAGATAGAGTTGATAACAAGTATAGATAACAGATAGGGTTGATAACAAGTATAGATAACAGACAGGGTTGATAACAAGTATAGATAACAGATAGGGTTGATAACAAGTATAGATAACAAATAGGGTTGATAACAAGTATAGATAACAGATAGAGTTGATAACAAGTATAGATAACAGATAGGGTTGATAACAAGTATAGATAACAGACAGGGTTGATAACAGGTATAGATAACAGACAGGGTTGATAACAAGTATAGATTACAGATAGGGTTGATAACAAGTATAGATAACAGATGGTTGATAACAAGTATAGATAACAGATAGGGTTGATAACAAGTATAGATAACAGATAGGGTTGATAACAAGTATAGATAACAGACAGGGTTGATAACAAGTATAGATAACAGACAGGGTTGGTAGCAAGTGTAGATAACAGACAGGGTTGATAACAAGTATAGATAACAGATAGGGTTGATAACAAGTATAGATAACAGATAGGGTTGATAACAAGTATAGATAACAGACAGGGTTGATAACAAGTATAGATAACAGATAGGGTTGGTAGTAAGTGTAGATAACAGATAGGGTTGGTAACAAGTATAGATAACAGACAGGGTTGATAACAAGTATAGATAACAGACAGGGTTGATAACAAGTATAGATAACAGATAGAGTTGATAACAAGTATAGATAACAGGTAGAGTTGATAACAAGTATAGATAACAGATAGGGTTGATAACAAGTATAGATAACAGATAGAGTTGATAACAAGTATAGATAACAGACAGGGTTGATAACAAGTATAGATAACAGATAGGGTTGATAACAAGTATAGATAACAGATAGGATAGGGTTGATAACAAGTATAGATAACAGACAGGGTTGATAACAAGTATAGATAACAGACAGGGTTGATAACAAGTATAGATAACAGACAGGGTTGATAACAAGTATAGATAACAGACAGGGTTGATAACAAGTATAGATAACAGATAGGGTTGGTAGCAAGTGTAGATAACAGATAGGGTTGGTAGCAAGTGTAGATAACAGATAGGGTTGGTAACAAGTATAGATAACAGGTAGGATTGGTGACAAGTATAGATAACACATAGGGTTGGTAACAAGTATAGATAATAGATAATGTTGATAACAAGTATAGATAATAGATAGGGTTGGTAACAAGTATAGATAACAGATAGGGTTGATAACTTTAATTTGGTATGTAATATGTTACTTTAATATGGTGTGTAATATGTTATATTTTAATTTGATATGTAATATTTTATACTTTAATTTGATATGTAATATGTTATACTTTAATTTAATATGTAATATGTTATACTTTAATTTAATATGTAATATGTTATACTTTAATTGGTTTGTAAAATGTTATACTTTAATTTGGTATGTAATATGCTATGCTTTAATTTAGTATATAATCTGTCATCCTTTACTCTTCCTTTGGTGAAATATAACAAGTGTAAATTATGTCGGTGCTGATATTTCAGGTTGCAGAAATAATTCTAGCAACATCTGAACATTTTTTATGTAATGAATTAGTTAACACCAGGTATACAGAATTCCTGGGGTCTCCATGGCAACCTGGTCAGGCCACCTGCTTCCCGCTACTTCTGCTGGGATAGACTTTAACTTCTCTGACTTCTGCTGGGATAGACTTTAACTTCTCTGACTTCTGCTGGGATAGACTTTAACTTCTCTGACTTCTGCTGGAATAGACTTTAACTTCTCTTACTTCTGCTAGGATAGACTTTAACTTCTCTTACTTCTGCTGGGATAGACTTTAACTTCTCTTACTTCTGCTAGGATAGACTTTAACTTCTCTTACTTCTGCTAGGATAGACTTTAACTTCTCTGACTTCTGCTGGGATAGACTTTAACTTCTCTGACTTCTGCTGGGATAGACTTTAACTTCTCTGACTTCTGCTAGGACTTCTCTGACATCTACTGGGATATACTTTAGATTTTCTGACTTCTGCTGGGATAGACTTTAACTTCTCTGACTTCTGCTAGGATAGACTTTAACTTCTCTGTTGACTTTAAAAAAAAAAAAAAATTAAGTTACATGTCCTTCACAGGACGTAGCAGTCAACCCCAGCATTTTCACTGTTCATGATTCCTGGGCAAATTTTACGTTCAGTAGTTTGCCATTGCTTTCTGAACGACCGGTTCCTATACCTTTTTTGAAAAAAAAAGCACCGCTGTGTTTCGAACCCGGGTATACGGGCTCACAAACCACGTTCGCAAGCCCTTAGCCACAGAGACCGGTATCACTCTGATGACTGCTGTGATATAATTTAACTTCTCTGACAATTGCTGAGGTTATAGGTTCATGTCTGAACTCCATTGTTGGGTTGTGAAACTCCTGGAGGTTGTTACTGGAGCTATGGAAGTTTGTGCACTGCACTACACTTTTGGCAGGCCCCTCTGCCAAAAGAGACTAAGCCTTAAAGGGCAGAACTCAGCTCAATGAAGTCGATCGTCTTAACTTTAACGCCTCATTATACAGAATTCTAGGCGGCATGCTAGCGAATTTGATAGCAAACTGAGTGGGTAATGTCACAAGCACAGTGAGATATGGGTTCAATACCTGGGCTCGTTGCTTGCCAAAGTGTGGGAAAAACTGGCCATCTATTTCTCTGTGCTCTCAGGCCTACAAAAGGTGATGGCGCTCTCACATCAGAGAGCCATGGTTGGACACTGTTGTGTGGCCATTTATTATTTGTTATACAGAATTGTTGTATAACATTTGCATTCACAAACCTGGATCTTAATTGTATAACATTGTCAGAATTTTTGGTCACCGCTCAAAAATGTCCTGGTACCATCTGCCACAAAGAGCCACATTGAAGAAATGTAATGGATACAGAGCAAGAGGATGACCATGTAAAAGATGGAGTGATGGTATTAAGAACAACCTTAGAGAAATTAATACAAACTTACAAAGAGGGTTAGAAAGAGTGCATAAAAGATCTTTATATCTCCCTGCAACACTTCCCTGAGGTAAATGAAGAAAGAGAAGAAAAGGAAGAAGAAGAATATCAGGTTGTGGCTTTTAAACCAGTGAAATATTGTCTTTACTTAAGAGGTTTCTAGAATCGACCACAAATTCTTCTTCCACAGAGTGTGGTGGGGTGTTCACCGATCCTTCGGGGGTGATTTCCACACCCTTGCACCCCCACAACTATGCGGACTACAGCAACTGTGCCTGGAATATCACAGTGAGCTCCAACAAGATCATCCGGTTCAAGTGAGTACCTGGTCGGCTCTGTTTTGTGCTGATGCTTACTAGTATTTGAGGTACATTGAGAAGATTTGAGAATATTATTGCTAGTAAGATTTTAAAATCTGAATATTGAAGAAGGTTGGCTACTAAAGACCATAAAACAAAGAAGATTGAAATGTTTTGGTCACTTGAAACGTAATGCAAGTTAAGAGAGAATAATAATGGAGGGGTATTTGCCCAGGAAGAGAAGAAGGGGAAGGCCAAAGAGACGATGGGTGGAAAATGTGGCAGATGATTTCCAGATGGGTGTATCAGACGCGGGACATTTACTTATGACCATGAAGTTTTCAGAAGGTTGTAATGGGAGCGAGGTTCTACAAAGGGCATGCTACTGAATGAATAAATGAATTACTAGTAAATTCATAGTCTGCAACCCATATGGCAAAAGAAATAAGAGGAAGAACTAAAGACACACGAAGAAGAGAACTATAAATGGAAATGAACAATATGAGAAGGACATGGACAGAGGTGCATGGGATAGCTACAGATAGAAGGGCTTGGGGTGAGTGGGTTGAAGGTCAATTACCTGTGGGACATAGAGGGCAAGAGAAGAAATATATAAAAGAATTGAAGATTGAGCACAACCCACTACTGGCAACGCTGATCGTATTCCGGTACAAACCTTGGGCCTTGTCCATGTCAGATTGGAAGCTTTAGACTCGAGTTATGCTCTTGTTTGAGAACTCGAGTCTAGTTCTTCCAATCTGACGTGGACAAGACCTAAGGTTCATACCAGAATACGATCAGCGTTGCCAGTAGTGGGTTGTGCTCAATCTTCAAATCTCAAATCCTGAAGCAACCAAATAAATCAATACAACAGATTATTTTATTGTAACAGATTCACAGAGCTCACTGAGAAGGGTGAAAACATTCATTTTTGGGGCAGAATGGAATGCTTTAATTCAAACATGAAATATTGGGAGCATCTTTTCCCCCAGGACATGCTGATGTCCCCCAGAAACCAGCGGGCAGGCTGGCTGGCTGGGTCCGTGCCCCTGGGTGGTGTATTGATGCATGATAAAACAGATGAAGCCAGAGCCCTTTGGGGTCATGTGTATAGTGTGGTAGAACCTGGAGAGAATGGTGCAGCAGGGAGTTACCAGAGGATGTGGCCGACATTCATTACTCTGATGAAACACAAAATCAAAGGGACAGATAATCAGACTGCAATGGACCATTAGTATTGGGACTCTTTGCTGGTTGTTGAAGATGAAGCATGTATGGAAATGTCGCGAGTGCTGTGATGTCGGTTCCTGACTCAACTTATTTCTGGAATGGGAAGAAGAAAAACACGAGAACAATGGAAAGAAAATGAACAGGTGAGAGAAATGTGCTACTTAACAAAGATTCCCAAGCTGTAATACTCACTGTCCCTTCTTATTCCGTTCTTATGCTTTAATGTGGTCACTGTAGTCGCTTAAACAAAAGTGTGTCTTTCCCATGTTTATATTTGTTTTTGTGTATTTGTTTGCTGATGAAGACTAGTGACCAGTAAAGCAGCATTACTTTGTGTTATTTTATATTGTAAATTGTATGGATATTTTGCCCTAGCCACACTGGAGTGCGGTGGGGGGGGGGGGGGGGGGGGGGGGGGGGATTAATAGGCTGGCAGGGAATGCACTTCTTGGTGGTGTATCACCTATGGACAAGGGAGAGGTGGTTGTACGCCTGTGGGACCAGGTAGAAAAGGTGGAGGAACAGACTTAGAAACCCGTATGTGGAAAGAATGAGATTGCAGGGGTTCTGAAAGAATCTCAAAACTCAGGGAGAAAACCAGGAGAAATTTCAATCAGATAGTGGTGGGAACAATTAGTAGTGTGACTCTTTGCTGGCTATTGAATGAGGGGACAGAGCGCGTATGGGAATGTCCTGAGTGCAGTGATGTCAGCTCTTAGCTCAACTCAACTCAACTGAAATTATATTGTCACCTACCATGCATGTCAGAAGAGGCAAACAAGGAGGGTTGGAGTTAGACTGGCTATCTTATGGAAAACTTTAGTTCCAAAACGCAACTAATTATGACCAATCTTACAAGGGCTGGGTGTGAGCTGGTGAAGAGTCTATACCCCGTTGGGAGATGAAAGACAGAAGAAAAGGCTATGAAATAGCAGTAGCCACTGTATACCCTTCTAACCCAGAAGGGTTGAACAGGATATTGCTGACATAAATGTATCATCAGGTAGAAGATTCTTTGCAGAATGTCACTCTCATCATGGCGCTCTCATCATGGCGCTCTCATCATGGCGCTTTCATCATGTCACTCTCATCATGGCGGTCTCATCATGGTGCTCTCATCATGGCGCTCTCATCATGGCGCTCTCATCATGGCGCTCTCATCATGGCGCTCTCATCATGGCGCTCTCATCATGGCGGTCTCATCATGACGGTCTCATCATGGTGCTCTCATCATGGCGCTCTCATCATGGCGCTCTCATCATGGCGCTCTCATCATGGCGCTCTCATCATGGCGGTCTCATCATGGCGGTCTCATCATGGTGCTCTCATCATGGCGCTCTCATCATGGCGCTCTCATCATGGCGCTCTCATCACCCTGGTGTTAATGACCATGATACTGACCACATCACCCACCCTGATGATACTGACCATGATACTGACCACATCACCCACCCTGGTGTTACTGACCAAGATACTGACCACATCATCCAATCTGGTGTTACTGACCATGATACTGACCATATCACCCACCCTGGTGATACTGATCACATCACCCACCCTGGTGATACTGATCACATCACCCACCTGATGACCACATCACCCACCCTGGTGATACTGATCACATCACCCACTTGAAGACCACATCACCCACCATGGTGATACTGATCACATCACCCACCTGATGACCACATCACCCACCCTGGTGATAATGATCACATCACCCACTTGATGACCACAACACCCACTTGATGACCACATCACTCACCTGGTGATACTGATCACATCACCCACCTGATGACCACATCACTCACCTGGTGATGCTGATCACATCACCCACCTGATGACCACATCACTCACCTGGTGATACTGAACACATCACCCACCTGATGACCACATCACTTACCTGGTGATACTGATCACATCACCCACCTGATGACCACATCACCCACCCTGGTGATACTGATCACATCACCCAATTGATGACCACATCACTTACCTGATGATACTGATCACATCACCCACCTGATGACCACATCACCCACCCTGGTGATACTGATCACATCACCCAATTGATGACCACATCACCCACCCTGATGATACTGATCACATCACCCACTTGATCACCACATCACCCACCCTGATGATATTGACCACATCACCCACCCTGATAATACTGATCACATCACCCACTTGATGACCACATCACCCACCCTGGTGATACTGATCACATCACCCACCTGATGACCACATCACCCACCCTGGTGATACTGATCACATCACCCACTTGATGACCACATCACCCACCCTGGTGATACTGATCAAATCACCCACCTGATGACCACATCACCCACCCTGGTGATATTGATCACATCACCCACTTGATGACCACATCACCCACCCTGGTGATACTGATCACATCACCCACTTGATGACCACATCACCCACCCTGGTGATACTGATCACATCACCCACTTGATGACCACATCACCTACCTGGTGATACTGATCACATCAACCACCTGATGACCACATCATCCACCCTGGTGATACTGATCACATCACCCACTTGATGACCACATCACTCACCTGGTGATACTGATCACATCACCCACCTGATGACCACATTGCCCACCCTGGTGATACTGATCACATCACCCACTTGATGACCACATCACCCACCTGATGACCACATCACTCACCTGGTGATACTGATCACATCACCCACCTGATGACCACATCACTCACCTGGTGATACTGATCACATCACCCACCTGATGACCACATCACTCACCTGGTGATACTGATCACATCACCCACCTGATGACCACATCACTCACCTGGTGATACTGATCACATCACCCACCTGATGACCACATCACTCACCTGGTGATACTGATCACATCACCCACTTGATGACCACATCACCCACCCTGGTGATACTGATCACATCACCCACCTGATGACCACATCACCCACCCTGGTGATACTGATCACATCACCCACTTGATGACCACATCACCCACCCTGGTGATACTGATCAAATCACCCACCTGATGACCACATCACCCACCCTGGTGATATTGATCACATCACCCACTTGATGACCACATCACCCACCCTGGTGATACTGATCACATCACCCACTTGATGACCACATCACCCACCCTGGTGATACTGATCACATCACCCACTTGATGACCACATCATCCACCCTGGTGATACTGATCACATCACCCACTTGATGACCACATCACTCACCTGGTGATACTGATCACATCACCCACCTGATGACCACATTGCCCACCCTGGTGATACTGATCACATCACCCACTTGATGACCACATCACCCACCTGATGACCACATCACTCACCTGGTGATACTGATCACATCACCCACCTGATGACCACATCACTCACCTGGTGATACTGATCACATCACCCACCTGATGACCACATCACTCACCTGGTGATACTGATCACATCACCCACCTGATGACCACATCACTCACCTGGTGATACTGATCACATCACCCACCTGATGACCACATCACTCACCTGGTGATATTGATCACATCACCCACCTGATGACCACATCACCCACCCTGGTGATACTGATCACATCACCCACATGATGACCACATCACCCACCCTGGTGATACTGATCACATCACCCACCTGATGACCACATCACTCACCTGGTGATACTGACATCACCCACCTGATGACCACATCACCCACCCTGGTGATACTGATCACATCACCCACCTGATGACCACATCACCCACTCTGGTGATACTGATCACATCACCCACCTGATGACCACATCACTCACCTGGTGATACTGACCACATCACCCACCCTGGTGATACTGATCACATCACCCACCCTGGTGATACTGACCACATCGCCCAAACTGGTGATACTGATCACATCACCCACCCTGGTGATACCACATCACCCACCCTGGTGATACTGATCACATCACACACCCTGGTGATACTGACCACATCACCCACCTGGTGATACTGACCACATAACTCACCTGGTGATACTGAACACATTGCCCACCCTGGTGATACTGACCACATCACCCACCTGGTGACCACATCACTCACCTGGTGATACTGACCACATCACCCACCTGGTGACCACATCGCCCACCCTGGTGATACTGATCACATCACCCATCCAGATGATACTGACCACATCACACACCTGGTGACCACATCGCCCACCCTGGTGATACTGACCACATCGCCCACCCTGGTGATACTGACCACATTGCCCACCCTGATGATACTGATCACATCACCCACCTGATGACCACATCACCCACCCTGGTGATATTGACCACATCGCCCACCTGATAACCACATCACCCACCGTGGTGATACTGACCACATCGCCCACCTGATGACCACTCGCCCACCCTGGTGATACTGACCACATTGTCCACCCTGGTGATACTGATCACATCACCTACTTGATGACCACATCACCCACCCTGATGAAACTGATCACATCACCCACCTGATGACCACATCACCCACCCTGGTGATACTGACCTCATTACCCATCTGATGACCACATCGCCCACCTGGTGATACTGACCTCATCGCCCACCCTGGTGATCCTGATCACATCACCTACTTGATGACCACATCACCCACCCTGGTGATACTGATCACATCACCCACCCTGGTGATACTGACCACATCACCCACCTTGGTGATACTGACCACATCACCCACCTTGGTGATACTGACCACATCACCCACCCTGGTGATACTGATCACATCACCCACCTGATGACCACATCACCCACCCTGGTGATATTGATCACATCACCCACTTGATGACCACATCACCCACCATGGTGATACTGATCACATAGCCCACTTGATGACCACATCACTCACCTAGTGATACTGATCACATCACCCACCTGATGACCACATTACCCATGCTGGTGATACTGATCACATCACCCACTTGATGACCACATCACCCACCTGATGACCACATCACTCACCTGGTGATACTGATCACATCACCCACCTGATGACCACATCACTCACCTGGTGATACTGATCACATCACCCACCTGATGACCACATCACTCACCTGGTGATACTGACCACATCACCCACCCTGGTGATACTGATCACATCACCCACCCTGGTGATACTGACCACATCGCCCAACTGGTGATACTGATCACATCACCCACCCTGGTGATACCACATCACCCACCCTGGTGATACTGATCACATCACACACCCTGGTGATACTGACCACATCACCCACCTGGTGATACTGAACCACATAACTCACCTGGTGATACTGAACACATTGCCCACCCTGGTGATACTGACCACATCACCCACCTGGTGACCACATCACTCACCTGGTGATACTGACCACATCACCCACCTGGTGACCACATCGCCCACCCTGGTGATACTGATCACATCACCCATCCAGATGATACTGACCACATCACACACCTGGTGACCACATCGCCCACCCTGGTGATACTGACCACATCGCCCACCCTGGTGATACTGACCACATTGCCCACCCTGATGATACTGATCACATCACCCACCTGATGACCACATCACCCACCCTGGTGATATTGACCACATCGCCCACCTGATAACCACATCACCCACCGTGGTGATACTGACCACATCGCCCACCTGATGAACCACTCGCCCACCCTGGTGATACTGACCACATTGTCCACCCTGGTGATACTGATCACATCACCTACTTGATGACCACATCACCCACCCTGATGAAACTGATCACATCACCCACCTGATTGACCACATCACCACCCTGGTGATACTGACCCTCATTACCCATCTGATGACCACATCGCCCACCTGGTGATACTGACCTCATCGCCCACCCTGGTGATCCTGATCACATCACCTACTTGATGACCACATCACCCACCCTGGTGATACTGATCACATCACCACACCCTGGTGAATACTGACCACATCACCCACCTTGGTGATACTGAACCACATCACCCACCTTGGTGATACTGACCACATCACCCACCCTGGTGATACTGATCACATCACCCACCTGATGACCACATCACCCACCCTGGTGATACTGATCACATCACCCACTTGATGACCACATCACCCACCATGGTGATACTGATCACATAGCCCACTTGATGACCACATCACTCACCTATTGATACTGATCACATCACCCACCTGATGACCACATTAACCCATGCTGGTGATACTGATCACATCACCCACTTGATGACCACATCACCCACCTGATGACACATCACTCACCTGGTGATACTGTCACATCACCCACCTGATGACCACATCACTCTACCTGGTGATTACTGATCACATCACCCACCTGATGACCACATCACTCACCTGGTTGTGACTGATCACATCACCACCTGGATGACCACATCACGCCACCTGGTGATACTGATCACATCACCCACCTGATGACCACATCACCCACCCTGGTGATACCCCACCCACTTGATACCACATCACCCAGCCCTGTGACGATCACATCGCCCCTGGTGATACTGATCACATCACCCAACGCAGATGATACTGACCACATCACCCACCTGGTGACCTCATCGCCCACCCTGGTGATACTGACCACATCACCCACCCTGGTGATACTACCACATTGCCCACCCTGATGATACTGATCACATCACCCACCTTGGTGATACTGACCACATCACCCACCCTGGTGATACTGACCACATTGCCCACCTGATGACCACATCACCCACCGTGGTGATACTGACCACATCACCCACCTGATGACCACTCGCCCACCCTGGTGATACTGACCACATCGCCCACCATGGTGATACTGATCACATCACCTACTTGATGACCACATCACCCACCCTGATGAAACTGATCACATCACCCACCTGATGACCACATCACCCACCCTGGTGATACTGACCACATCACCCACCCTGGTGATACTGATCACATCACCCACCCTGGTGATACTGACCAAATCACCCACCCTGGTGATACTGACCACATCACCCACCCTGGTGATACTGATCACATCACCCACCTGATGACCACATCACCCACCCTGGTGATATTGATCACATCACCCACTTGATGACCACATCACCCACCATGGTGATACTGATCACATCACCCACTTGATGACCACATCACTCACCTGGTGATACTGATCACATCACCCACCTGATGACCACATTACCCACCCTGGTGATACTGATCACATCACCCACTTGATGACCACATCACCCATTTGATGACCACATCACTCACCTGGTGATACTGATCACATCACCCACCTGATGACCACATCACTCACCTGGTGATACTGATAACATCACCCACCTGATGACCACATCACTCACCTGGTGATACTGACATCACCCACCTGATGACCACATCATCCACCCTGGTGATACTGATCACATCACCCACCTGATGACCACATCACCCACCCTGGTTATACTGATCACATCACCCAACTGATGACCACATCAACCACCCTGGTGGTACTGATCACATCACCCACCTGATGACCACATCACTCACCTAGTGATACTGACCACATCACCCACCCTGGTGATACTGATCACATCACCCACCCTGGTGATACTGACCACATCACCCACCCTGGTGATACTGATCACATCACCCACCCTGGTGATACCACATCGCCCACCCTGGTGATACTGATCACATCACCCACCCTGGTGATACTGACCACATCACCCACCTGGTGATACTGACCACATCACTCACCTGGTGATACTGACCACATTGCCCACCCTGGTGATACTGACCACATCACCCACCTGGTGACCACATCACTCACCTGGTGATACTGACCACATCACCCACCTGGTGACCACATCACTCACCTGGTGATACTGACCACATCACCCACCTGGTGACCACATCGCCCACCCTGGTGATACTGATCACATCACCCACCTGGTGACCACATTGTCCACCCTGGTGATACTGATCACATCACCCACCTGGTGACCACATCGCCCACCCTGGTGATACTGACCACATCACCCACCCTGGTGATACTGACCACATTGCCCACCCTGATGATACTGATCACATCACCAACCTTGGTGATACTGACCACATCACCCACATGATGACCACATCACCCACCCTGGTGATACTGACCACATCGCCCACCTGATGACCACTTGCCCACCCTGGTGATACTGACCACATCGCCCACCCTGATGAAACAGATCACATCACCCACCTGATGACCACATCACCCACCCTGGTGATACTGATCACATTACCCATCTGATGACCACATCGCCCCCACCTGGTGATACTGACCACATCGCCCACCCTGGTGATACTGATCACATCACCCACCTGGTGACCACATCACCCACCCTGGTGATACTGATCACATTACCCATCTGATGACCACATCGCCCCCACCTGGTGATACTTATCACATCACCCACCTGATGACCACATCACCCACCCTGGTGATGGTGACCACATCACCCACCCTGGTGATACTGACCACGTCACCCACCCTGGTGATACTGACCACGTCACCCACTAAGTGCCAAATGGTCTATAAAAACATGGGTCCCGCACCATATACCGAATGTGCCCAAGGCATGTACAAGGTGTTGCAGGTACTTTGAACACATGGCAGAGCCAGCATGTCTATGTTGCGGTTTAGACCTCATGCTGACAATGGCATGTGGATGAGGGTTTGATAGCATGATGTTCACTATGGGAGAAACAAAACTGGCCACCTAACCTCCACACACCCAGGCCTGCAAAATGTGAGGGTCCTGACATGTCACATACCCCCCCCCCCCCCCCCCCCAAGCTGCTACCTGCTACAGGGCTTTATTTTTTTTTAAACACTAATAGTAGTATCTGCTAGCGGACTGTATACAGATGTCAGATAACGATTTATGAATTTAAGAAATATTGTCAAAAATAATATCCGGATAAACCGAATAATAGATTTTGTTTTTTTCTTTCACTTGCCAGGTTTACATCCTTACACACCGAATACAGCAGCCGGTGCCATTTTGACTATGTGACGTTTTATGATGGAACTAACACTAGCACTCCATTAATTGGCCGTTACTGTGGAAACATGCAGAGTAATCCACAGATTATTTATAGCACAGGAAACAACATGTACATTACGTTCATCTCTGATTATGCCATTAGTTTCGGTGGATTTTCAGGAGCATATACTTCTACATATGGTAAATGCTTTTTTTTAAATTATTGTTTGTTATATTTATTATTTGAGCCATGCAGTAGTTAGTGTGCTAGACTGCCAGCCATGCAGTAGTTAGTGTGCTAGACTGCCAGTCGTGCAGTAGTTAGTGTGCTAGACTGCCAGCCGTGCAGTAGTTAGTGTGCTATACTGCCAGCCGTGCAGTAGTTAGTGTGCTAGACTGCCAGCCGTGCAGTAGTTAGTGTGCTAGACTGCCAGCCGTGCAGTAGTTAGTGTGCTAGACTGCCAGCCGTGCAGTAGTTAGTGTGCTAGACTGCCAGCCGTGCAGTAGTTAGTGTGCTAGACTGCCAGCCGTGCAGTAGTTAGTGTGCTAGACTGCCAGCCGTGCAGTAGTTAGTGTGCTAGACTGCCAGCCGTGCAGTAGTTAGTGTGCTAGACTGCCAGCCGTGCAGTAGTTAGTGTGCTAGACTGCCAGCCGTGCAGTAGTTAGTGTGCTAGACTGCCAGCCGTGCAGTAGTTAGTGTGCTAGACTGCCAGCCGTGCAGTAGTTAGTGTGCTAGACTGCCAGCCGTGCAGTAGTTATTGTGCTAGACTGCCAGCCGTGCAGTAGTTAGTGTGCTAGTCTGCCAGCCGTGCAGTAGTTAGTGTGCTAGTCTGCCAGCCGTGCAGTAGTTAGTGTGCTAGACTGCCAGCCGTGCAGTAGTTAGTGTGCTAGACTGCCAGCCGTGCAGTAGTTAGTGTGCTAGACTGCCAGCCGTGCAGTAGTTAGTGAGCTAGACTGCCAGCCGTGCAGTAGTTAGTGTGCTAGTCTGCCAGCCATGCAGTAGTTAGTGTGCTAGTCTGCCAGCCGTGCAGTAGTTAGTGTGCTAGTCTGCCAGCCGTGCAGTAGTTAGTGTGCTAGACTGCCGGCCGTGCAGTAGTTAGTGTGCTAGACTGCCGGCCGTGCAGTAGTTAGTGTGCTAGACTGCCAGCCGTGCAGTAGTTAGTGTGCTAGACTGCTGGATAATGGTTATGAATTCAAATCGCCACAGATACGGGTATGTTTTAAAAATTGACCGCGGCTGTCAGGTTGACCCAGCCCAAAATGGCTACCAGGAAATGTTTTGTGGAGTACAGGCGGCTGGTGGGATATTGACTACAAAACCTGTTGAATGCCTGTTTGTCTATACAACTGTGGGGCCAGCAACAAATACCACAGCATGAGATGTTTGTATATACAACTGTGGGACCAGCAACAAATACTACAGCCTGAGATGTTTGTATATACAACTGTGGGGCCAGCAACAAATACTGCAGCTTGAGATGTTTGTATATACAACTATGGGGCTAACAACAAATACCACAGCATGAGATGTTGTTCTATATAAATGTGGGGCCAGCAACAAAAACCACAGCCTGAGATGTTTGTATATACAACTATGGGACCAACAACAAATACCACAGCATGAGATGTTTGTATATACAACTGTGGGGCCAGCAACAAATACCACAGCTTGAGATGTTTGTATATACAACTGTGGGGTCAGCAACAAATACCACAGCTTGAGATGTTTGTATATACAACTGTGGGGCCAGCAACAAATACCACAGCTTGAGATGTTTGTATATACAACTGTGGGGCCAGCAACAAATACCACAGCTTGAGATGTTTGTATATACAACTATGGGGCCAGCAACAAATACCACAGCTTGAGATGTTTGTATATACAACTGTGGGGCCAGCAACAAATACCACAGCTTGAGATGTTTGTATATACAACTGTGGGGCCAGCAACAAATACCACAGCTTGAGATGTTTGTCTATACAACTGTGGGCCCAGCAACAAATACTGCAGCATGAGATGTTTGTCTATACAACTATGGGGCTAACAACAAATACCACAGCATGAGATGTTTGTATATACAACTATGGGGCTAGCAACAAATACCACAGCCTGAGATGTTTGTATATACAACTATGGGGCTAACAACAAATACCACAGCATGAGATGTTTGTCTATACAACTGTGGGCCCAGCAACAAATACCACAGCCTGAGATGTTTGTATATACAACTATGGGGCCAGTAACAAATACCACAGCTTGAGATGTTTGTCTATACAACTGTGGGCCCAGCAACAAATACCACAGCATGAGATGTTTGTCTATACAACTGTGGGCCCAGCAACAAATACCACAGCTTGAGATGTTTGTATATACAACTATGGGGCCAGCAACAAATACTGCAGCATGAGATGTTTGTATATACAACTGTGGGGCCAGCAACAAATACCACAGCTTGAGATGTTTGTATATACAACTGTGGGGCCAGTAACAAATACCACAGCATGAGATGTTTGTATATACAACTGTGGGGCCAGTAACAAATACTGCAGCATGAGATGTTTGTCTATACAACTATGGGGCTAACAACAAATACCACAGCATGAGATGTTTGTATATACAACTGTGGGGCCAGTAACAAATACCACAGCATGAGAT
Source organism: Cepaea nemoralis (assembly GCA_014155875.1). Classification (NCBI taxonomy): domain Eukaryota; kingdom Metazoa; phylum Mollusca; class Gastropoda; order Stylommatophora; family Helicidae; genus Cepaea; species Cepaea nemoralis. The sequence continues at coordinate 834,818 of JACEFZ010026865.1, read as the reverse complement.
GTTTGTATATACAACTGTGGGGCCAGTAACAAATACCACAGCATGAGATGTTTGTCTATATAACTGTGGGGCCAGCAACAAATACTGCAGCATGAGATGTTTGTATATACAACTGTGGGGCCAGCAACAAATACCACAGCTTGAGATGTTTGTATATACAACTGTGGGGCCAGCAACAAATACCACAGCCTGAGATGTTTGTCTATACAACTGTGGGGCCAGTAACAAATACTGCAGCCTGAGATGTTTGTATATACAACTGTGGGGCCAGCAACAAATACCACAGCTTGAGATGTTTGTATATACAACTGTGGGGCCAGTAACAAATACTGCAGCCTGAGATGTTTGTATATACAACTGTGGGGCCAGCAACAAATACCACAGCTTGAGATGTTTGTATATACAACTGTGGGGCCAGCAACAAATACCACAGCATGAGATGTTTGTCTATACAACTGTGGGGCCAGCAACAAATACCACAGCCTGAGATGTTTGTATATACAACAATGGGGCCAGCAACAAATACCTTAGTTAGTTAGTTAGTTATCAAATATGTCCCAAGGTTTGAAATTGGGTCCCTGAGCAGTTTCCTGTTATGAGCCTGTTATAGGATACAGTTATCACATTTGTAGGCCTGAATGCATGGAGGAATATTTAGCCAATCCTCAACTCACTTAGCAGGTGATGAACGCAGGCGTCAAAACCTCGTTGGACTGTGCTCATGATATCAGTGCAGCTCCTTATTATCTTCACTAAGACACCTTTTAACAGTTGTGGACCAAACTTGATGTTCAATCAAATGAATAAATATTACTACATTCACTGAGCATTGAAATTTGGGAAGATATTGAAACAAAAAAGATAACGACCCTAGTACGACAATATATCGCCCTTCTGTCTAAATGGGAGGTCTTATTTACCAATATATTATCCTTTAGCACTGAATCAGTTAACTTGCATATTTTAGGTTATCTTAGGAAAGCTGAGGGGTTTAATTCTCTACCTCTGATAAGGAAGTTAATAGGTTCACTCCCAGCATTAGATTGGAAACCATTAGTTTAATTAGACTCACTGATCTCTTGGGTAGGGAGATTGCATGCCTGGTCTTCTCAGTTGAAGGCCAACATTCAGAATTTCCTGTGCAGAAGTTGTGACCTGAAAAGCCTTGTGCCAGTTTGGAAATCACAAGAAGAAGGTCATAATTCTGTTGTTGTAGCAAAATTGTTGGGGAAAGTAGTTTTTTTAAGTTAGTTGCACGACCTTTACATGATGTTGCATTCAACCCCAGCATTTATTGACCATTTGTGATTTACTAAGCAACTTAGCTAAGTAATTGGCCGTTGCTTTCTGAACAGCCGTCACCTCGTACATCAAAATCAACCCAAATCACCCGCAGGAGATTTGAAACTCTGGACTTAGGGGATGATGAAACCATGTCTCTCACTATTCTGTGTGCCACAGTGGTGGTTAGGCTGATTTTACAGAAACAAAAGGAAGATATTTCTTTCAACAAACCTGTTCTTACAAAGGAGCTTCAAATGAAAACCTTAAAAGTGTGATAGAAATTACAATAACCTTGTCTTTGCCTTGCAACCTGTTAATATTGCTGTTAAGGATGTCAAGAGTGTTAAGCACATGACACCACAATGCAGATGAACACGGTGACACCATAACGACAGTTTAAAGATGGCCACTGCACTTTTGACTTGCACCAAAGAGGAGGAGAGTTCTGTTATCCATTTTGTTATCAGTGAAGTGGTGAAACCTTTAGAAATTCATCTGTGAATAGAGGTCAAGTATAGTGATGCATGCCTGTCCGTCCAGCAAATATATGAGAGAAGTAGGAAGTTTCAAAATGTCGTGACTTCTGTAAAGATGTACAACAGATGGTGCATGAGTAGTTACACATGCGACCTAGAGATTTTTTTTTCTACAGGAATCCAAACACTTTATCAGCGCTGGAGGACTTGCATTGAATGCAGTGGTGACTACACTGAAAAATTATACATTTGTTCTTTACTTGTTCAGAATATGTTCACTTAAAAAAACATTTAAGGTTGTCTTTTGAAGCCCCCTTGTAGATACAGACACAGGAAAGTCTTACAACAAATGCAGTCAAGTATTCTTATTTGTGGAATTTGTCTAGGATGTGGTGGAGTGCTGCGGCAGTCTAACGGAACCATTAGATCCCTGGACGCAGATAACGATGGTCTGTATGAGAACGACTTGGAATGTGAATGGTTAATATTTGTTGGTAAGTGAAGATTTCACATTGAAAAAAGAGTACTGAAATATGTAGAACCTCTTTTGCTGTATGACAGTGAATCAGTTTAGTTTAGTTTAGTTTAGTCGATGGATCAACATCACGGCACACGGGTGTAACCCATGAGTGCTCCGTTCTCCTCCCAACTCAAGCCTGAGTCTGGAGAAACTCAGCTCAGTGCACAAACTCCGTAGGACCGGCGAGGATCCTGAAATACTTTGGGTAGATTTTTAACTCGAAATTTTGCCTGGGCAGCATTGTTAGGCTACTATTTTTCGATTTCCAACTGCCAAGAGATTTTTTACAGTATGCAACAATACACATGGGCGTCTGATCTCACTACCCAGAGACCAGGAGAAATTTTATGACTAGAAGTCCATGTGAAAAAAATCCTGATCCACACCGGGGCATGAACCCAGGACCTCCAGCACTCAAGGTGGACACCATACCTCAAGACCACGCAGCGTGCCCCCCCCCCCTCCACCCACCCCCCCCCCCCCCCCCCCCTTATGACAGTGAATCGTGGAACGTTGTGAATGAGCAAATTAGGGTGAGGTTGGAAACAATAGAGATGTGGTTCCTATGTTGTGAATACCTTGGATTGCCTGAGTAACAAATAACGATTGCCTGGAAGAGGCTAATTAAAGTAGAAATTTAGATACAACTATTTTTAAAAACTGAGACAGACAGCTTTCTTTAGCCATGTGATGAGAAGAGAGACATTGGAAACATTGTGGATACTGGAAAGATAAGTGGGAAAAGAGGCAGACTGAGAGAATTGATGTTGGATGGACTGAGATGGTGGTATGACAGAATATCATCAGCAGATTTGATCCCGAGCACCAAGGATGATGATCTTTGAAGAACACCTACTCCTTTGGCATGGCACATGATGATGATGATGTGAAAATCCAAGATTTTATAGTTTTTGTCAAGTGCATTTTGTGCTTCTAATGGCAGAAAAATTGTGGTCTCTGGGGAAATGCAAAGAATACCATGGACAGACAGAAAAAAACCAATGAGGCAGTCCTTCAAGAAGCAGATGGAAATTGTGGTTTCTGAGGAAAATGCAGAGAATACCATGGACAGACAGAAAATCCAATGAGGCAGTCCTTCCAGAAACAGATGGAAATTATGGTTTTCGAGGAATATGCAAATGGGTGGACAGAAAAACCAATGAGGCAGTCCTTTCAGAAACAGATGGAAATTGTGGTTTCTGAGGAAAATGCAAAGAATAGTATAGACCTCAGAAAAACCAGCGAGGCAGTCCTTCTAGAAACAGATGGAAATTGTGATTTCTGAGGGAAATGCAAAGAATAGCATGGACGGACAGAAAAACCAATGGCAGTCCTTCCAGAAGCAGATGGAAACCTTGAATTGATTAGAGAAATTATACGTAGGCACTGAGGAATGGCTGGCCAAGTGGCTGGAATGTCTGACTCATCTTTGGGAGACTCAGGTTCAAATCCTCAGTAAGCTGTGGAGTTTGTTCTGTTGGGGAGGCTAAAAGAAATCCCTGACCTTCAGTTGGCAGTGACTGCACTAGCCAGGCTCAAGACACACCCCCCCCCCCCCCCCCCCCCCCCCAGTCCTACACTGCACGGTACTAACGGCAGCAGATGACAGTGTTGTGTTTGAACAGATGTAGACAATTGCATTTGTTTAGCATGTTGTGATGGGAAATAAACTTGAATGTGACAACTGGCAAACTTCATGGGAAAAGAGAAAAGGGAAGGCAAGGAGATAAATGCCATGATGGCTTGGCCACAAAGCATTTTTGGAACACACTGTTCTGAGACTGGTGATGGTGTGAGGTGGGGAACCATGACCACCCACTCTTATCAGCATAAGATTATTTCAGCGTTTAAATCTAGCTTAACACCCGTGTGAGGATTGAATACCCTACTCCGCCATCTGCACACCCGAATTTTAAGTTGTTACCTCACATATTTTGTATCTACATTCCTTCTACCAGTTGTTATTGTACCAGTTATAGTATTGCAATGTTTGTTTCCTTCCAGGAGAAAACAAAGTTGTAACACTGAGTATAAATAATCTGACTATACAAACAGGAGGACCCTTGTGCGAAAATGATTATCTAAAGGTAAGTGTACCAAATGTGAGAAGGTACCAATCTGTTGTGGGGGATTATCGAAGTGGTTTAGTTCTCGGCTTCTGACCAGGAAGTTAACAGGTCCGCATAAGATTGCAAGCCACGAGTTTTAAAAGATATATCACATATTTGCCTGATCTTTTGGGTAAGAAGATTGCGTGCCTGACCTTCTCAGTTGAGGGCCACAATTCAGAAATGTGCAGAAGTTATGAGCCTGAAAGCCTTGTGCCAGTTTGGAAATCACATAAAGAAGACCATAATTCCGTTACTCTAGCAAAATTGTTGAGGAAAGTCATTTTAAAAAGTTAGTTGTATGACCTTTACAGGATGTTGCAATCAACCCCAACAAATGAGCGCAGACTATGACTAGGAAGCTGTCAAAGCAGTCTGGTTCCATTTCACCAACACCAACCACCTACAGGAAGCAGACATTTCTAATACTGCCTTAAAGTCTTGCTCTGATAATCGCACTATTCATCTTATTGTGGAGAATTTCCTCCTCCACATTATGGGTTTTCTCCACCAGACAGGGATTAATATCCAACATTTTTTTCATTTCATACCTATCGCTTTCGTTTAATTTGTGTGCATAGACTAGATTGGATATGTGCGTGCACTTTTTTTTTCAAACTCATTTGTATGTATTTTTCCCGCCTTTCTTGAATTTATTCACCCCCTCCTTTCCTACTTGTTTCGCTCATCAGATTAGGTTATTTCTATTTCTGTGGGATATTTAGATACTTGTTTATGGTATTGTGACGAGCTGTGTGTTGCTAGATACACAGACACCAGCTGGTCACTAGTGATACACTGGGATATTTAGATACTTGTGTGTGGATTGTTACACACTGTGTTTCTAGATACACAGACACCAGCTTATCAGTCTTGATACATCTCCTGGGACAGACTGGCTTACAAGACAACACAATAAGTTTGACATCAGAGGAAAAGAACAATAATTAGTCAATCAAAGCAGAAGCCAGAGAAGTTAAAGTATATCCCAGCAGTAGTCAGAGAAGTTAAAGTATATCCCAGCAGTAGTCAGAAAAGTTAAAAGTATATCCCAGCAGAAGTCAGAGAATATTGTCGATCCCAGTGGAAGTCAGAGAAGTTAAAGTTTGACCCAGCAGAAGTCAGAGAAGTTAAAAGTATATCCCAGAGAAGTCGGAGAAGTTAAAGTTATCCCTACAAATGTCCAATATAAGTTTGGCCTTGTATGCTACCTGTTTAATCGAGCTGAAAAGATATGATTCAACGACACACTAAAAGAAGAACTGGACACACATAACCAGACTCTACAACCTAATGGATATCAAGCCGACTTCATCAAGCCTCACTGCCAGCCACTCAAACCCACCCCCACAGAATCATTGGTCCCCAAGCTTCACAGTGTTTATTCAGCTAACCTTTCGAGGAGGCGATATAATGAACAGTAAACATTCTTTGCTGCTGAACCGATGATCAAATGATTATTTGGACTCCCAAAACCTAAATCCGAAAATGGGAAGTGTGTGTGTCACATTTACGACTTTAAAGTTGTTAATATGGTAGCCGGCATGTTGTATTATATTGCAATGACAACATTTTGGTGATATATAAACTCATGGCAGATACAGGAAGTCACTTAAGATGATTAATCATCCCATGGCACTGAATGAGTTCATACTGCTGTCACTAGTCTCCTTGTGACTTATTTGGAACAGAGTCCCATTTTTGCTAATTGTGTGGTGCCAAGCGGTGTTCAGAGTTTGTGACATTTCAACTTCTGTTGTTTTTTTTTTAGCTGTTTCAGGATTTGAGGTTTGAAGATTGAGCACAATCCATTACTGGCAACGCTGATTATATTCGGGAACGAACCGTGGGCCTTGCCCACGTCAGACTGGAAGCACCAGGCTCGAGGTTCGTTCTCGTTTGAGCTCGTCAGTAGTGCATATCCCTGACTGGACCCGGGATCGAACTCCGGATCACTGGCATGTTAGGCGTGTGTGTAACCAGTTGACCACGCGGCTCATGCTAGACGCAACCAAATTATCACACTAGAATATCACAAGGTCACCAATTGAAGGCTATATCTCAAAGTGTGCTGGATCGCTGCGACTGACAATTGATGTGGCCACGATTGATCAAGTCTTCTCGATGTGGCAACGCATACCAGGTGGCTAAAGTCCAGCAAGCAGTTGTTGGTTGTAATGTTTTCTTCACAGATATTATTGTTGTCTATTGTTCAGATAGAGATTGTGAACTTCACTGTGTCATGTGACAAATAGGATCACCTCTTTTAATTCCTTACCACTGTTTGTGAGGAGGACTATGTCATCTGCATATATGAGTTCTGAAATTGGATTTCCACCAATTATAAGTGGATCAGTAGGTCAGAATGGCCGAATGGATAAGAACGCATGTTCTTAAACATCCGGTGTGCTGATGCCGAGCTAAGGGGTTCAACCCTTACACCGAACAGTTGGACTAAAATGTTGACCTATCGTCCTTGACTTGGGGACGTTAATTACAAGTACCTCTGAAGTTGGAGTGGGTTCGTCTGATGGCAAGGGACACTGTTAATAGGGAAAGCTAATCCACACGCAAAATTCAGTCCAGCACTACTAGAAGAAATGTGTTTAGACTACGCTTGAGTTCAAAACAAGCGAGCGCGAAACAAAAAATAATACATAATTGGATGAGAATTATCCTGGTCTCATCATCTGTGATGTTTCTCATATTTCCTGCAGACATGTTAAACAAGTATGGGAGAGTCCAACTCTCACTCCCCTTTGTGCTTCACACTAGTTTTATGTTTCAGCAGCTACTCTCACAGCTGCTTGCTGTTCATGATATAATGACATGAAACAGGATTACCTCTTGCTGAGAACATTGACTAGGTGTGAATCAGGATTATGTTTGATGCCATGACCAATCTTCACCTAAGAATGAAAAGACAGCCATTGTAGTGCAGCAGTGACTGCTTCTATCTCCATCACCATGTTGGAATAAAACATATGTAATCTTGAAACTGTTTCTGTCTTAGATTTATGATGGTATGACAAAGGATGACCAGTTGCTGGGAACATACTGTGGCACCATGCTTCCAGAGGGTCTCATCCAGACATCATCGAATGTTATGCTTGTTGTCTTCCACACTGATGACGCCGAGAGTGCTGCTGGCTTCCATGCCAATTTTACAGAAGTCAATGGTTTGTGACATCTTCTTCTTCACCTCCTCTTCTGCTGCTGCTGCTGCTCCATCATTTTCTCTTCTTCACCTACTCTTCTCCGCCGCTACTGCTGCTCTGTCATATTCTCTTCTTACTCTTCTTCACCTCCTCTTCCACCGCTACTGCTGCTCCGTCATATTCTCTTCTTACTCTTCTCCACCTCCTCTTCCACCGTTGCTGCTGCTCTGTCATCCTCTCTTCTTCTTCCTCACCTCTTCCGCCGCTGCTGCTGCTCTGTTGTCCTCTCTTCTTCTTCACCTCCTCTTCCACCGATACTGCTGCTCCGTCATCCTCATGAGGGAATATTTCCTCACAGGACATTTGAAATAACAAATATGAAAGCTTTTAATAGAAAAAGGTACATTAACAAAGAGCAAAAAAGAATACATAAGAGAATTATATGATGGAGTCAGAAAAGAATTAACTGAAGATAGTAACTTAGAAGGTCCATTTGATCTAAAAGAAGAAATCAGTGCTGCGTCAAACATTTGAAGAAAAGAAAAGCAACCAAGCTGGATGGAATTACAATCATCATCATCATCATCAAGTGCCGTGCCGGCTGGCGTAGGCATTCATGGCTCTCCATAGATCTCGGTCTTTGGTTTTCTGGATCAACTCTGCTGCTGTTATTCCTCCATGCCACCGTCTCAATCCATCCAGCATCACTTCTCTTGGTCTACCTCTGCCTCTCTTCCCCTCGATCTTTCCAGTTGTTACGATGTTCTCCAATGCCTCTCTTCTCATCACATGACCGAGGAAAGCTGTTTGTCTCTGTCTTATTGTTTTATATAATGTTCTAGTTTCGTTAGCCTGTTTCAGGCAGTCATCGTTAGTTACTCTGGCAGTCCAAGGAATTCGCAATATTCGTCTCAGGAACCACATCTCTGTTGCTTCTAATTTCTTCTTAATTTGTTCATTTACATTCCAAGATTCACTGCCATACAGCAAAACTGGTTCTACATAGCATTTCATCACTCTCTTTCTTACATTCAGTGATAGTGATTTATTGCATAAGATACTCTTCATTTTCTGAAATGCGGCTTTTGCCTGCCCTATTCTGCTCCTAATCTCTGTTGTACATCTTCCATCTGATGTTATAAATGCCCCTAGGTATCTAAAATTATCAACTTGGTTAAGGATTTTCCCTTCTATTTCTATGTCACATTTTGGTGTCACCATTTTCTTTGATATTACCATTGTTACTGTTTTCTTGATATTCAAGGAGAGTCCTTTCCTTGCACTCTCTGTTACTACAACGTCTAATAATTGTTGTAGGTCTGTTGAATTATCCGCCACCAATACTGTGTCATCTGCATAGCGTATATTATTTATATTATAACCTCCAACTAGTATTCCTGGCATCTCTTTGATCCCTCTCATTATTACTTCGCTATAAAGGGAGAAAAGATCTGGTGACAAGACACACCCTTGTCGTACTCCTAGCTTTATCTGTTCGTAACTACCCTCTTTATTTCCCATTTTAATTGCTGCTACTTGGTTCCAGTTTTACAATTACAATAGAAGAATTATATAATTACTGGGACACTCTTGGAGTAGAAATAGTAGATAAAATGTTTAATAATTTTTAAAACAGTGGATATATAAATAAATTGATTAATGATATTTGATTGACTGACTGGCACCTTGCCGTCTTGCCAGACGATAGTTTGTAAAATGGAGTTATACCTCTCCATAGCACAAAGCCTGGGCTGAATTTAGAGACCATGTGTTGCCCATGCAGCATGATCCATCTCTCGGCCTGCCTGCCTAGTTTACTCAAGAGGAAAGGAAACACCAGTACGTCTGGAACAAGACAAGCTGCAGAAGCTGTGGATCAACAAAGCAATGCTCTAACTGTCCGACTGTCGGAGCTTCCATCCTAGACCATTTCCCGACCAAGGCTTAGGGCAAGGTGTGCCCTTCAATGACATTTAGTCTTTAGGTTGCATTTCCTCGCTCTAGGGTAAGGCTTGTACCCTCCCAACTGCACTCCTCCGTTATTGATATATATAAATAAACTTTAATAACATTTACAACAGTGGATATATAAATAAAATGTTGCATGTCCGTTGCGATTAACCGCAACCCCAGGTTGAATTTCTAGGCAAATTTAAGTTCACTACTTTTGCCTTTGCCTTATGAATGAGAAGTCGGCGTTTAAGTCCAACTGACTGATGCAGGGAACAAACAATCCCTTGACCACACCATCAGCATGCTGGTGCAGGGAACCAACAATCCCTTTATCACACCATCAGCACGCTGGTGCAGGGAACCAACAATCCCTTTATCACACCATCAGCATGCTGGTGCAGGGAACCAACAATCCCTTTATCACACCATCAGCACGCTGGTGCAGGGAACCAACAATCCCTTTACCACTCCATCAGCACGCTGGTGCAGGGAACCAACAATCCCTTTACCATGCCATCAGCACGCTGGTGCAGGGAACCAACAATCCCTTTACCATGCCATCAGCACGCTGGTGCAGGGAACCAACAATCCCTTGACCACGCCATCAGCACGCTGGTGCAGGGAACCAACAATCCCTTGACCACGCCATCAGCACGCTGGTAGTTTATGAGTGAGCACTCTTAACCATTGGACCAGGTTAATAGATAGTGAATATATATCTGGTGATACTCTTGAATGTGTATTTACCCAAATAATAGAAGCACCACTGAGAGCCATTCTTGTGCTTTATAAATTATGCCAAAGAATTCATAACATCTGATGAATGAATGAATATTAACATGAAGAGTTAAATGGCATGATTCGTGAAGTCAAACACTGACAATCAATCCCTTGTTGTTTTCACTCTGATAGCCACCTGTGGTGGAGCCTACAATGCTTCGGACACACCTCAAACGATAACCTCACCAAACTACCCCAATTCGACCGGAACGGCTATCTTGTGTTCATGGGTCATAGATGCTGCAAGTACTCACCAGAAGGTGAGACTCCGTGTCACGGACCTACAGCTCCAGGCCTCTCCTAGATGTCAGAATGAATATTTGAAGTTCAGAGATCGCCCAATGGTAAGTTTCAGAGTTCGGATACAGTTTTCTGTGTCTGTTCTTGATGCTGCTTGTATAGTGGTGGTATTTTTAGTTATCTGACTTGTAGCACATCTGAACTCTTGACAGAGATATCCAACTGGTATCATTGTAGCACATCTGAACTCTTGACAGAGATATCCAACTGGTATCATTGTAGCACATCTGAACTCTTGACAAAGATATCCAACTTGTATCAATGTATCATATCTGAACTCTTGACAGAGATATCCAACTTGTATCATTGTAGCACGTCTGAACTCTTGACAGGGATATCCAACTTGTATCATTGTAGCATATCTGAACTCTTGACAGAGATATCCAACTTGTATCATTGTAGCACATCTGAACTCTTGACAGAGATATCCAACTTGTATCATTGTAGCATATCTGAACTCTTGACAGAGATATCCAACTTGTATCATTGTAGCACATCTGAACTCTTGACAGAGATATCCAACTTGTATCATTGTAGCACATCTGAACTCTTGACAGAGATATCCAACTTGTATCATTATAGCACATCTGAACTCTTGACAGAGATATCCAACTTGTATCATTGTAGCACATCTGAACTCTTGACAGAGATATCCAACTTGTATCATTGTAGCACATCTGAACTCTTGACAGGGATATCCAACTTGTATCATTATAGCACATCTGAACTCTTGACAGAGATATCCAACTTGTATCATTATAGCACATCTGAACTCTTGACAGAGATATCCAACTTGTATCATATCTGAACTCTTGACAGAGATATCCAACTTGTATCATTGTAGCACATCTGAACTCTTGACAGAGATATCCAACTTGTATCATTGTAGCACATCTGAACTCTTGACAGAGATATCCAACTTGTATCATTGTAGCACATCTGAACTCTTGACAGAGATATCCAACTTGTATCATTGTAGCACATCTGAACTCTTGACAGAGATATCCAACTTGTATCATTGTAGCACATCTGAACTCTTGACAGAGATATCCAACTTGTAGCATATCTGAACTCTTGACAGAGATATCCAACTTGTATCATTATAGCACATCTGAACTCTTGACAGAGATATCCAACTTGTATCATTGTAGCACATCTGAACTCTTGACAGAGATATCCAACTTGTATCATTGTAGCACATCTGAACTCTTGACAGAGATATCCAACTTGTATCATTGTAGCACATCTGAACTCTTGACAGAGATATCCAACTTGTATCATTGTAGCACATCTGAACTCTTGACAGAGATATCCAACTTGTATCATTATAGCACATCTGAACTCTTGACAGAGATATCCAACTTGTATCATTGTAGCACATCTGAACTCTTGACAGAGATATCCAACTTGTATCAATGTAGCACATCTGAACTCTTGACAGAGATATCCAACTTGTATCATTGTAGCACATCTGAACTCTTGACAGAGATATCCAACTTGTATCATTATAGCACATCTGAACTCTTGACAGAGATATCCAACTTGTATCATTATAGCACATCTGAACTCTTGACAGAGATATCCAACTTGTATCATTGTAGCACATCTGAACTCTTGACAGAGATATCCAACTTGTATCATTGTAGCACATCTGAACTCTTGACAGAGATATCCAACTTGTATCATTGTAGCACATCTGAACTCTTGACAGAGATATCCAACTTGTATCATTGTAGCACATCTGAACTCTTGACAGAGATATCCAACTTGTATCATTGTAGCACATCTGAACTCTTGACAGAGATATCCAACTTGTATCATTGTAGCACATCTGAACTCTTGACAGAGATATCCAACTTGTATCATTGTAGCACATCTGAACTCTTGACAGAGATATCCAACTTGTATCATTGTATCATATCTGAACTCTTGACAGAGATATCCAACTTGTATCATTGTAGCACATCTGAACTCTTGACAGAGATATCCAACTTGTATCATTGTAGCACATCTGAACTCTTGACAGAGATATCCAACTTGTATCATTGTAGCACATCTGAACTCTTGACAGAGATATCCAACTTGTATCATTGTAGCACATCTGAACTCTTGACAGAGATATCCAACTTGTATCATTGTAGCACATCTGAACTCTTGACAGAGATATCCAACTTGTATCATTGTAGCACATCTGAACTCTTGACAGAGATATCCAACTTGTATCATTATAGCACATCTGAACTCTTGACAGAGATATCCAACTTGTATCATTGTAGCACATCTGAACTCTTGACAGATATCCAACTTGTATCATTGTAGCACATCTGAACTCTTGACAGAGATATCCAACTTGTATCATTATAGCACATCTGAACTCTTGACAGAGATATCCAACTTGTATCATTGTAGCACATCTGAACTCTTGACAGAGATATCCAACTTGTATCATATCTGAACTCTTGACAGAGATATCCAACTTGTATCATATCTGAACTCTTGACAGAGATATCCAACTTGTATCATTGTAGCACATCTGAACTCTGACAGAGATATCCAACTTGTATCATTGTAGCACATCTGAACTCTGACAGGATATCCAACTTGTATCATTATAGCACATCTGAACTCTTGACAGAGATATCCAACTTGTATCATTATAGCACATCTGAACTCTTGACAGAGATATCCAACTTGTATCATTGTAGCATATCTGAACTCTTGACAGAGATATCCAACTTGTATCATTGTATCATATCTGAACTCTTGACAGAGATATCCAACTTGTATCATTGTAGCACATCTGAACTCTTGACAGAGATATCCAACTTGTATCATTGTAGCATATCTGAACTCTTGACAGAGATATCCAACTTGTATCATTGTATCACTATCTGAACTCTTGACAGGAGATATCCAACTTGTATCATTGTAGCACATCTGAACTCTTGACAGAGATATCCAACTTGTTTCATTGTATCATATCTGAACTCTTGACAGGGATATCCAACTTGTATCATTGTAGCACATCTGAACTCTTGACAGGGATATCCAACTTGTATCATTGTAGCATATCTGAACTCTTGACAGATATCCAACTTGTATCATATCTGAACTCTTGACAGGGATATCCAACTTGTATCATTGTAGCATATCTGAACTCTTGACAGATATCCAACTTGTTTCATATTTGAACTCTTGACAGAGATATCCAACTTGTTTCATTGTATCATATCTGAACATTTGACAGGGATATCCAGCTTGTATTGTATCTGAACATTTGACAGGGATATCCAGCTTGTATTGTATCTGAACATTTGACAGGGATATCCAGCTTGTATTGTATCTGAACATTTGACAGGGATATCCAGCTTGTTTCATATTTGAACTCTTGACAGGAATATCCAACTTGTTTCATTGTATCATATCTGAACATTTGACAAGGATATCCAACTTGTTTCATATCTGAACTCTTGATAGGGATATCTCACTTGTATCATATCTGAACACTTGACAGGCATATCCATCATATATCACATTTGAATCTTGGCAGGGATATCCATTGTGTATCACATTTGAACTCTTGACAGGGATCTTGACTGGGAACGTCAGTGTTTCGGACTGAAGAGTGAAAGAAGGTTTCAAGAGAGTTTGCAACCAACCATATTTATAACATGTTTGGTTCCGATGTAGACATATCGGATCCTTGCTGGGATTCTGGAGTGTGTGCGCTGTGCTGAGGTTCTCCTTGTATGATCTGTAGGAGGGAGACTGAATCACTTGCGGAGGTAATCTGACTTCAATGAAAGGTACAGAAAGGGCACTAGCAGGAGGATCAACTCCATTATGCTGGCTGTGATCCCATCTGGCTCGACCTTTCTCCATTAGCCACCTGTGTAAAGCATCCCACTGAGCATAAACTGTGTAGCTCCAGCGATGACCCCTATGTGAACTGAATGACAGAGTCAGATAATGAACTCATGACTTGTGGAGCACGAGTCAGGCAGCATGACCTCTTCGTAGAGGTAGCCCTCTAGCAATGAAAGTGACCCTTGTTAGTCTTGGTTGCAACTTGATGGCAAGGGGTAAACAGTGACCCTGTTCTAACCAAACATAAGTCATCTGGGCCATTTCTACATTCTAATGTCTTCTTGGAACCATTGTGGCATAGGGGTTAGTGTGCTTGCCTTCCCAGACAAGGGTCCAGGGTCAATTCTCGGCATAGGCAGGGTTATTTTTTTTTGTTTTTTGTTTTTGTTTTAACCAGTAAGGTTTTTGGGTTGATCTATTCTCCGTGGCAAAGGATTACGGATGCAGTTCGTAATTCCGCATACCTGTGTTGGAAACAAAGCTGCAGATGATTTGGCAGCAAACCATGTCGCGTTGGTTTTTTACGAAATGGTATGGATGCCGGTCGTTCAGAAAGAAACGATTAACTACTGAATGTAAACTTGCCAAGAGATCACAACAGCAGAAATTTCTGGTGTTGACTGCGACATCCTGTAAAGGATACGCAACTACCTTTAACTAACTATTTTCATGAAACTGGTTACCAGGTTTCAGAATTTGGTTGTAGAAGGACAGTCAAAGAGAAGGCACTGGTCACCACACCTCATTGCATTGTAATGTAA
Source organism: Cepaea nemoralis (assembly GCA_014155875.1). Classification (NCBI taxonomy): domain Eukaryota; kingdom Metazoa; phylum Mollusca; class Gastropoda; order Stylommatophora; family Helicidae; genus Cepaea; species Cepaea nemoralis. The sequence goes on along the minus strand of JACEFZ010026865.1, from coordinate 819,611 downwards.
AATATGTGACGGCCAAACATTGACACTATCTGCAGTCTACCTTAACCATTGAATGTTTTCTCTAAATGTATGATTCTTTCCCCAGGGTACACTTGGTAAGGATCGGTCTTACTGTGGTGATATCATTCCTGCCGTATTTGAATCCATCGGAAGGCAGGTGAAGATCATATACAATCTGCCATCAACTTCAAACAGTCGAGGCTTCCGGCTGACCTATCAGATTGCAGGTACTCACATTTACAGTGTTCAGATCTCCTGTAGAATTTCAGTATTTCTTCTTTGGTTCATGGTATTCTAAGAATTTGGTCTTCAGTATTCTTTGGTTCATGGTATTCTAAGAATTTGGTCTTCAGTATTTCTTCTTTGGTTCATGGTATTCTAAGAATTTGGTCTTCAGTATTTCTTCTTTGGTTCATGGTATTCTAAGAATTTGGTCTTCAGTATTTCTTCTTTGGTTCATGGTATTCTAAGAATTTGGTCTTCAGCATTTCTTCTTTGGTTCATGGTATTCTAAGAATTTGGTCTTCAGTATTTCTTCTTTGGTTCATGGTATTCTAAGAATTTGGTCTTCAGTATTTCTTCTTTGGTTCATGGTATTCTAAGAATTTGGTCTTCAGTATTTCTTCTTTGGTTCATGGTATTCTAAGAATTTGGTCTTCAGCATTTCTTCTTTGGTTCATGGTATTCTAACAATGTTTCTGTACCATTTAAGCTGAGAAGCTATTTTGTCAGCTGAGGTTGTTACCATCAGAATATGATCACCATAGCTCCCACGAAGATTCTATATGCAGTTCTTGAATAATTGTACACGGCCGGTGGGTAGAATTAGTCTACCGGGTAGAGAGCCTGTCAGATAAGAAGCTGAGTGTGTTCCGGAGGGAGTGCTGATGTCTGGTAGCTACTTGCTCACCTACAAGATAGCCAGTAATCATAATTGCTGTGTCAGCAATGTGTCTCTTGGCACACTGGTTTGGCTTGGACTTGGGGTCATTCAAAGGGCGGTACAATGGTTCGGCTGAGGCTTGGGCTCATTCAAGGGCTGGATGTGATTCTGCGACTTTGACCAGACTTCAAGAACATCAATTGAAACGGGGTCAGGCTAGACTAAAGCATCATGCGGGGAGCCAAAGAAGATTTAGTCAACCAACCGAGAACTAACTGCTATCATCAGTCATTACATGGTGTCACCAACTGGTTTGAGGTAGCTCCCGGTTGGGCAACCACTCGGCCAAAATCATTTTCTTCTACTGGTGTTTAGTTCTGGATGCAGTTTAAGATCCCCTAACTCTGTCAGAGGGGACTAATTACCACCCCAGATCCCAGAGAGAAAACGTGGAACAAATGTCTGTTATGCTGATTTAAGACACTGTCCCTGATGCTCAAGTAAACAGCCAAGAAGTGGCTCGTTGAAGATAGAATATATCTATATAGATTTGGCTGTACTTGGTATCACCAGAAGTGAGAAAGGAGGGGTTAAGCTAAGTAACGTAATCTGGTTACTTATGACTGCATAGGCAAGGTCCCTCCCTGACATAACTTCCTACTTCTGGACAATATGTGTGAACCCCCACTAAATGTTCTCCAAATGTGTGTACATATTTAAACTACACAAACATTTATCAACATTTAGAATGTATACAGACAACTGAGTTTAAAATACAACAACTGTGTTTATTATTGCTATTGATGATCATATGATGATGATGATTATATTATGGTAGACGTAACTTAAGAGGTCACATAGGTCATGCTTCCCCCAGTGAGACGCAGTTCACTGTCAGATTGAAGGAGTCCAAATTGGTCCCTCACAAGGCTAAGTCACTTCCTGATATGGGTTGTTGACTGTCCATTGCTCCTAAGAAATCTGGAATGAAACAAACGGAGATGGGTAGTATCTACGTCTACACATCTCAAAACACATATGTCTATACATTCATATAAACATACATTCAATTCATAATATATGATGGTATGATGATATATATGATGGCATGTTACATAAACATATATCAGTTCTAAATAAATATATATGTATATATTAATAAAACTATTTAGAACATCTATAGCTCAAAACATACATATTCATATACATTTGTGTAATGGAGTGTTTCCCATATAAGTTCACCTCACTTACACTCTCCCTTTCTGATTCATTCATACTGTCTTGTCGGAAGGACTGGTCGCACAGTCCTGTCGAACATTAAATGCCTTCCCTGAATCTGTCTGGGATATTGAAAGTCCTAAGTCATGTCTGTCCTCATGCAGACAAGGTGAACTGGTGCCATTCCTCAAACCAAGTGGTTTCCCCACAATCTTGGTAGGCACTCAAAGTGTTGGTCCAAATAATCAATGTTAATTGGACGTTATCAAGAGACTGGTAGCTCTCAGGAATTTCTCCTAAGTAGTCAGTCTCCCCAATGTTTAACATCATACAGGATGAATCTACATGTATCTCCTGTACATGCATAAGCCACATGCTCATGTAGCTTGGATAATGGATTTCTCCAAATTATCACATACAACAAATCAGACAACCAAGTGGTGAATGTAAGAAGAAGATAGTTCTCAGTGAAATAGTAAAGCTAGAACTGGAACATTAAGTACAAAGAAAATCCACGAGTGTAAAGTTTGGGAGAATATGTAAAAACAGGAAACTACACAAGCCTTCAGACTAGCAGACAAACTAATGGTATTACCTGGGTTTTATAGTTTTGGAAATTCCATCATAATACTTCGTACAGAAGTCCAACAGAACGAAATGTTAATATTTCTCCAGTAGGTATCCTTTTGCTATACGTGAGTTTGCGTCTGAGGATTTGCTGGCCATGCATGTAGTTTTATTCTCTTCATCCCTGGCTAATTAATATATCCCCTATTAATTAACTCCACCTATTTTCCACATGGACTGTAGTTATTTCTGCCAATCAAATTGACCGAGGCCACGCCTGAAACAATGAAACATGCTTTGGCGGCAATGCAGTTGCGTCATTACATTCCAATAGGCTATTAACACTAGCCTTCCTGGGTTGCTGGCAAGAATGTGTCAGCCATGTGTTCCTACTTTGCCCCGTAGTATTGTGGAGAGGTGTTAAGCATCTGGTCCTAATTGCTCCTTTGTGGTGGCCACTACAGACGTTGTCCTGGCTCCCCAAAGTCTGGACTTTTACCGCATGTGTTATTTCAGACGGGTCTGGCTGACCCTCTTATCTCCCATTTTGCCGTGGCTGGTTTCCACGTTAGGTCATGTTAACCGTAAGGTGTTAGGTGTCAGTCCCTATTCCAACCGCAGGATTCTAAACTAACACATCAATCTCAACTGACTGTCGTCCCCAGCCCAGATTTCACACTTTGCCGTCTTTCTCTTCCCTGGTACTGAAAACAGTGAGTTTTCAACCTTTGATAGCACCCGCCGACTGGTGCCGTCGTGTCTGGGTTTTACGTTTGATCTGGACATCAAAGCTTTCTCAGACCTAGCATTACAGAAATGATGGGGCTTGCGTATTCAAAATGTATTTTCTCTTGTTTTCAATCCTCTTGCATTTCTATCATTTTCTGGTGGACGTTTATGCTTTTAGAGAATGATAGAAAAATATTGTGGGCTCTTTAATTCCTTTTGAACTTGTGTCATTCGGATGCTGCCGGGGCTGTCCCGTCACACATGGCACGGGAGATACTGAGGAAAGTATCGGAGCACTTAATATGGGCTACTAGTTTGATGTGCAGTAAGGATGAACTATTGACTACCTAATTAACTAAGTCTTGGGGGGGGGGGGGGGGTGGTGGTGGTGGTACATATAGTGGTACATATATGTTAATAATTTCATCACAGAAGATGACAGAATAGACAGATCAATCAAAATCATGTCAAAAAGCAAGAGCACAACTGAAAAATTCAGGTATATCTATGTCTATAAAATGACAGATAATAAATAGCACACTCACAATAACCTTATAATATCAATGTCAAACTTTGACATGATCCAAATAATACTCATGCAAAAATCAACACCTGCGAGATGAGATGCTTAAGAAGAGCTTCCAACTATTCGAGATTGAGTCAGAAATGATGTTACCAGGCAGACAGTGGGATCACACCATGTGCCAGATATATTTAAAGGCAGAAGATCAAATGGTTCAGTCATCTCATCAGAATGCAACACCATCAACTACCAGCACTGGTGTTTCATCAAAGAACATCTCATACAACAGACAACATTGAATGCCATCTCACTGGATCCAGGACCCATGTCAACATCCGACATCCTCATCTCTATACTGCTTTGTGGCAATAGTCTTAAAACAGATGCCACTCTTTTCTCCTTATGGCTAATTGGTGCTTACAATAAAAAGTGCATGGGGATCTTCATACCCATCACGATAAGCTTAACATCCTATGTGCACTGGACAGGACATCCATTGAGGAACAGGATAATAGTATAGAACCCAAGGTCCATACCAGAATATGATCAGTGTTGCCAGTAGTGGGTTGTGCTCAATCTTCAAATCCCAAAACGACCGAATAAATCAATAGTATATCTAGAAAGTACTTTCTGTGGAGCCCCCAGGACAAACAAACTAAAGGGAGAACTACACATACATGGAGAGGAGAGCTGCAGACAGAGATGATTTGGGGAAGACATCAGCTGCAGGAGATATGAATTGGAAACAAATAGGTATATTTAGCTCCTGCGAGAAGAAACGTACTAAACACAACCTTACAAGGAGATCCATCGTATACCGGTGAAAATCCAAAATCAGAAGCAATCAATAAATATATAAAATGAAATAATAAAATAAAAAACACACAAATACGTACAATACGACACACAGGACGGCCGACGTTTCGATTCTCAGAATCTTTGTCAAGGACAGGACAACACAGATAGATAAAACAACGAAAAACAAAATACAAAAATCAAAAAGCACAACTACTCGGTTCCCATGAGGGAGCAGAAATGGCGGCTTTGCTGGTTACAAAGGCACTCTTTGGCTACAGAGTTTAAGTATAGTAGGTTGCCAGATAGGGTTTATGTCGCCAAAAATATGCGAACAGTCTGATATGAATATATAGGGGTGTGAAGACAGTTAGGTATGGATATATAGGGGGAGGACAGCATAGTTATAGACAGTGTAAATAGTTGAATATGTGAACAGTTAGATATGAATGTACAGAGGGAAGATGGCACAGTTTTACAGTGGAGGCCACAACGGTATTGATACCTGCTGGATGGACGCATCCCAGAGTGGATGGGATCTCTCAGGAGATAGGATGACTTGGTGAGTTGTGATGATGTTGTTCTACATCCTTGCCTTATGATGAATCTTTCAATGGAGAATGAAGGACAACAGAAGAGAAGTAGTATTTGGACATTGATCCTCTTGAGTCATGTCAAATAAACTCATCATCATGCGCGATGCTGAGAAGCAGGGGCAGTATTTATTTGCCATCTCACACGATCACCCGACATAGTTCAGCTCTGTGTTCTTGTCTCCATTATGCCTTGGGCCAAGCCTTCCAGATATTTACCTCTCTGCCTTCCCCTTATTCTTTTCACATCTTGCAGTTGTCACTAAGTTGTCCAGTTTATTTCTCTTCATAATGTGCCCAAAAAAATCTTGACTGCCTATGTCTAATTTCTCTAATCAATTGTAAGTTTTAATTTGTTCTTGTAGGATTTGCTCATTGGTTTTTCTGTATGTCCATGGTTTATCTTTGCATTTTCTTCATATATCACATTTCCACTGATATATATATATATATATATATATATCATAGTCCTTTAACATTCCAGAGTCTATATCCATTTGGGTCAGTCCAATTATAATACTTAGTTTTTCTATGAGTAGTATGAAAATCCCCTTCTGGCTCGCTAGGCCAGTCGCAGGTTTAGGACAAAAATCTGCCCAAAGGGAGTCCATCTTCTCTGGCGAGCCAGAGTTCCATTGGCCCATGAACTCACTGTCATGGTTTCCACCACAGGGGGAAAGGGTTGACTTGTGTAGTCTGAGGGTCATCAGCAGGCTACTCATTTTCTCTTTTCACCCCTCCTGGGAGAGGCTAGCTGATCTTAAACCTGCTGGCTGCAGGGACAGACGCAGTTCACACCTTTAAGCCCATAAATGGGCATTCTCCCGCTAATATACTTTACCTCTACAGTGCAAGGTACAAGAGGAACAAGATGAGATATGTTTTTAGTATGTATTACATACTGCAAAAGGTTGCCCTTGCCATGGTGAAATATGACTATTCCAAGATATTTGTACAGATCCACTTGTTTAAAAATTTCCCCATTTTCTTGGATGTTAATTATGGTATTTATTTCCTTCTTAGAGACGACTATAATCATATTTTCTTACAATTAATTCTAACCCTAGTTGTTCACTGTGTACAATAACTATCTACTAAAAGCTGCAGATCCTGTGACATGTGTTTACTAACTGTTCTGATTTTTAGGATATCATTTCCACACTCCACAGATTGCAACCAAAATATCAACCAATCAAGTGGCCGTATCACCAGCCCAGGATTCCCAAGTAACTACCCAGTTAATGCAGATTGCACTAGCCAGATTACTTCCCCGGAAAACACGACCTTGGCCTTGTATTTTGCCAGCTTTATTCTGGAGGGACACAGTTCTTCTTCGTGTTACTTTGATTTCCTGGAGGTAGGTATTAAAACAATCCTTCAATTAAACCCTTGGAAATTCTGTGATGCTGTCTTTTCCATGGTTGTTACTTAACTCTTTCGCTACCAAACAAAAATTGGGTCCTGACCAAGCAGAAATTCATGGCAGAAAATTGGAAGTAGGGGTGTGTTACAATAATGCTTTTAAAATGGTTAAAATGGTAGCAGATCTATTGTATTACATATCAAATATTAAAGAGGATTGCACAAGGAACATGACAGTGTTAATAATTAATTGATAGGTTACAAATATTATGACAATAATGAGAGGTTTAATAATAACAACTGAAATTAAAGAGGTAAAAATTATTTAAAAAACTGCACTTATAAGGTGTTTTCTACACTCCTATACTGCTAATCATGTTTAATTTACTGAATAATCAAACAAACACCACTTGTCTTCAAGAATATAAACAGTATTGCTCATTAAAATCACCCAAAAGGAAGTTTTGGTGCATATTCTGAACCATGTCTTTTTCACAAAAAATGAAAAAAAATAATGACAGAAAACCGTAAGTTGGGGTATGTCACAATAATGTTATGAAAATGGTTAGAATTGTAGCAGCAATGTTGTATTATATATCAAAATAAAGGGGATTGCACAAGGAATATGTTGGTAATGAATTTATTGCTTTAGGTTGTAAATATAATAAAATAATAATATAATTTGTAAAATAATTGGACAAAAAGAGGTAAAAATTATGTAAACATTGCACTTATATGTGTTTTCTAGACTGCTCTACTGCTAATCCTGTTTAATTTACTGAATAATCAAACAAACACCACTTGTCTTCAACAATATAAACAGTATTGCTCATTAAAATTACCCAAAAGGAAGTTTTGGTCTTTTTCACACAAAATGAAAAATAATAATGGCAGAAAACTTGAAGTAAGGGTGTGTCACATTAATGTTATGAAGATGGTTAAAATTGTAGCGGAAATGTTGTATTATATATCAAAATAAAGGGGATTGCACAAGGAATATGTTGGTAGGGGAATTTTTGCTGTATGTTGTAAATATAATAAAAATAATAATATAACTTTTAAAATAATTTGTTAAAAAGAGGTAAAAATAATGTAAACATTGCACTTACCAAGGGGGCGTTGTTATCCAATATCCTGATCACTGCTAATCCTGTTGAATTTACTGAACAAACAACACTTTTCTAAATTATAAACACAATTGCTCCCAATCAATCATCCGAAAAGAAGTTTTGCCGCAGATTCTGAATCATGTATTTTTCTTTTTTCAGACAAAAATTAGGAAAACACTTGGCAGATTTACATTTAATTGTCATGTCTGTTTGTTTTTATTTACTATATGTGGCAGTCTATTTGTGATAGGCTGCAAAGCAAACTTTGGCGCACAAGTGTGGTCTATTAGTGCAGCCGGAGCAAACTAAAGATGATCTGTGTCGTTTAGTTCGAGTGCTGCAAAAAACACAGTCTCTATTGACACCGACAAATTCTATTAAATGCTTGGCTCCTGTAACTCTTTCGACATAATTTCCTTCAACAGACTGAAATTCTTCGGCAGGCAGAGTGTCAAACTTTCAGGAATACTCTGAGCTGCTTCGCGATGAGCACTTTCCAGTAAACTTTGCTTGAAATCCTTCAATGACAATTTTTTTCCTCCTTTCTCTGTTTGGCATATGGAATGTAGGATGTGAGCATTGATCTGTGCAATTTCAAAGATCCAGTAGTAGATCTTCTTCCACCACTTAATGGTTTTCCTATCATGGATATTATAATATCCAACCATTTGGTCCATTCTGTCGCAGCCATTCATCGCCATGTTATATTCATGGATCATCCTTCGGCTTGCTTTGCGGTTTTCGCAATCCGCTCTCAACAGTTCCAACTACAGACTTGGTAGAGACAACAATGCATGGTTTTTTAGCTTTTTTATCTCTCCATGCCACACACAATATTCTTTCTCCTTCAAGAAACCACTTCATCTCTTGATGCTGAAGTCGCAAATGCTTCAACTCAGGAGGGAAGCCTACGCGGTTGACATTCAGTGTCCCTGTATAATTGAAATTGTTGGAATGCAGATAATCAATCAGAGCTTTCGAAGTGTAGAATCTGTCAGCAAAGATGTCAAATCTATTCCTGGGAAACATAGTGGCATACCAAGGAGTATATAAATGTGCACTTGTACACCAGTAGTCTTTGATAGATGGTCTTGGATCAAGTCCCATAGCAATAATGACAGACGTAAACTTCAGCCATTCGTGCTTCGTGAGTGGGGTCCAGGATAACAGACTAGAATGTTTTCTTTTAGGAGTGTTCTGCATCAAGATCTTTTCTGCATATTTGTTTACATTTTTAATTAAACAATCCACTATGTCATCATCAAAAAACACTTTGAGAAAATCCATAGGTGTTTGCAGTTGATAAAGTTTAGAGTTGACGTGAGATCTTCGAGGACGAAACTCAAACTTCGGTTTTGTTTCTCCTTCTGACACATCTTGCCATGTCGATGGTGATGGGATAGGTGCATCACGCTGTACAGAAGCTTGTAGATTCAAGTTTTTTCCTCCAGTTTTATTCTTATTTTGTACTGTTTGCTTTCCTTTGCGCTGAGAAGTGATTGTGACATCCTGACATTCATTGTCAGACGGACATTCATTGTCAGACACCTCAGCTGAAGACGAAGTTCCACTAGTAGTATCTTTATCACCACGTGCTAAAACTTTAGATTCACATATAAAACTGCTGTCTGAATCACTAATATCGGAATCACTATTGTTTAAAACAGTTTCAAACAATAATCTAGCTTGATCTGAAGTCATTCTACGTGGACGCATACTGGTGGGCGTTTCCATTGTGAAAAACCAAAACAAACAACTTTAAAACTGAAAATACACAAAAATCCAATGTTAAGAAATGTTTGACGACACAACCATGATGTAGCTCTTTTCCGGTTGTGCGACTTTTCAGTTTACTGTAACTTAAAATTCCGAAATGGAGCAGAAATGTATCAAATAAACCACTGATCATTCTGTGTCGATAAAACTACCAATTGCCACCAGAGTCAGGAGATTGCGGCGTTAGATCGGCCCTTGGTAGCGAAAGAGTTAATTTTAATTTTAGTTACAACTAGAGACAAACAGCCAATTGTCATGTGATGAGAAGAGAGGAAATGGAGAATATTGTGACACGTGGGGAAACAAGCAGAGGCACACCAGGAGAGATGATGCTGGATGGACAGAGAGGTTGGCATGGGGGATTATCATCAGAAGAGTTGATTCAGAACACCAAGGATCAAGATCTTTGGAGAGATATGAATGTCTACGCCAGCTGGCAGGGCATATGATTGTTGAATTGGATGGTTGGTTTTCATCCCTTGCGGAAGACTTGAGGTTGAACTCTATATTGATGTTCAGGTCACTTGAGCCCTTAAAGGCATGCATTTATCTGAGTGAGCCATGTGTAGAGGCTTCTCCCAGCCCAGTACCAAAGTACCATCTTTACAGGGGTTGTATTGCAGAGTGCTCCTTTCCTTCACAAACCAGTGGGTTCTGTAAAAACAGTACTGGGACTTCTCAAGTGCAGGGATGATGATGATCTTTGGGAGATTCACAGCGAGGAAAGGGCACTGGTGCTGACTAGGACACATTAAGAAAACGTCTTCATGAGCTCATTAGAGCGTTCTTTACTTGAAACTCACAGGGCAAAAGAAATAGAGGAAGACCTAAAAATAAACACATGGAGAGGGAATTAGAGACCAATGGATGATCCTGGGGAGAGCGTAAAGAAGCTGCAGAAGATGGGAGGGCCTGGTGTGCATTGACAGAGGGCCGATGCTGCAGTGAGGCAAAAATGGCAAAACAGAAAAGAAGATAAGGGAAGCAGGGCAACAGCTACCCCAGTCAGCAGGACCACAAATGTAAGTCACAAATGCCTGTAGAAAAATAACTAAATATGATAACAATTTGAAGCCAGTTTATGTTTATGCATACACTGTCCCTTTATTTCTCAACATAATTTCCACCGACATTGATGCAATTATCCCATCATTTTATCAGTCCTCCCAAACTGGCTTCATAGAGCTGCATGCTCTGTTTTCTAAACCACGTTTTCACTTCACATTCAACTTTGGCGTCATTCGCGAATTGTCTTCTGCCAATGTGGGTTTTCAGTGGACCAAAAAGGTGGAAATCGCTAGGGGCTAAGTCGGGGCTGTAAGGTGGATGTTCCAGAACTTTCCACCTTAGTTGGTTAATTTTCTCCTGAGTTAATGGTCTGGCATTGTCATGAAGAAGCAACACTCCTCTAGTCAGCAGTCCTGGACTTTTCTTCAAATTGCATCATGAAGCATTGATAGGACTTTCCTCTTTCATCTTCGTATCGACAAAGATTATGCAAGGACAGGCCAAATCGGTTCATTTTGTGTTCCTCCTTCAATTGTCTGGGTACACAATCGATCATGCATTATGCTGTATGCTAAACCATATGAGCACCCTGTTGCAGATGCTACAGAGTCTGTCGTTACTCACCTGTCACCTCTAATCATCTCCTCCACCCGCTGCACGGATGCTTCTGTTGCAATCTCAACAGGACGACCAGATCTGATTTCATCAACAATTTTAGAGCATCCTTGAAAAAAAATTTCTACCCAGCTATGCACCGCTTTACGGGACAAACATTTGTCAGCATAAACAGGAAGCATTTCCTTATGAATGTCCTTTGTAGACAGTCCTTTTGCCCACAAAAAATGCGCAACGGCATGTTGCTCTTTGGTTGTACACTCTGTAAGTACAGTCGCCATTTTGTTTATGTGATGTGCATGCGCATGAGACACCTAGAGCCACCTGATGAATGGGAATATAAAGTTCAATGTTGCTGTCACCTAATGACACCTGTAGAAAACACCAACTACATTTACCTACCATCCCACAGAACTGTGACTTACTGACTCGCCCTCGTACATCATGAGAATTGAAGTATTCTAACAACTGATAAAAATGGCACGTCATGAGAAGAGAAATAAAACAACTGATTAACAATTGCACATTATGAGAAGGGAAATATTGCAACAGTTTATAAGATTAATGGAAAATGAGATAGAAATGATAGAGTACTCAGCAGTTTTACACGAGAATATAGAGAAATAGTAGGACGTGAATTGCTAAGTGGTGCTTCAGAAGTTAATACCCAATTATGTCATTTCAAGATTTCAGTGATGGTTTTGTTATTTCAAGATTTCATTGATGTTTGTCTTGTTATTTCAAGATTTCATGGATGTTTTTCTATTTTAACATTTTAGTGATTTTTTTTTTTTGTTATTTCAAGATTTCATTGATGTTTTTTGTTGATATTTTAAGATTCCATTGATTCCATTTAAGATTCTGGTTATTTCAAGCTTTCATTAATGTTTTCTTATTTCATGATTTCATTGATGTTTTTCTTATTTCACGATTTCATTAATGTTTTTGTTATTTCAAGATTTCATTGATGATTTTGTTAAATGTTTTGGGATTTGTCCTGTTACCAGGTTAGAAACAGTTCATCAACAACTGGTGTCAAATATTGTGGTGCCCTGGTTCCTTCACCAATATTTATGACGAACAATTTGGCAACATTAAGGTTCAGGACTGACTACTCAGTTCAGTACGGTGGCTATGATATCACGTTCTTGTCGTCAACACAAGGTGAGGGTCAAACAATGAGCTTGCAAGTCCGCATGGTCGAATGGATAAGAACGTGTGTTCTTAAAACATCAGGTGTACTGAAGCCGAGGTAAGCGGTTCAAACCCTACACCGGACAGCTGGACTAAAATGTTGACCTGTTGTCCTTGACTTGGGGATGTAAATTACAAGTACCCCTGAAGTCGGAGTGGGTTTGCCTGATGGTGAGGGTCACTGTTAATAAGGAAAGCTAATCGACATGCAAAATTCAGTCCATCACTACTATAAATAGTGTGTATGGACTACGCTTGGGTTTAAAGCGAGCGAGCGAGCGCATAAAAACAAAACAGAATGAGCTTTAAAGAAAACTATTACCATTTGTGATTCAGCTTTTAAAACAGGCCCCATTTGCACACCTTTAGGCACTCATGTGGTGCCAGACTTATATTTGTATAGACTAATTGGTTCCAGGAGGGTGATGCAGTCAGTATCTCGCCAACTGCCTTTACTTCCCAATAATTTCTGGGTACTCATTTTTGGCTGGGTCGACCTGGGAGCAGAGGTCAGTTTTACAAATATGAATCCACCCGGATGCAGATCTGACCCATGGCCAACAAGCAAGTGTCTAGTCACTTCGCTACCATAGCCATTTACTTTTAAACATTAGCTCAGCAAAAAAAATTTTTCTTGGGTAAATTAAGGTGAAAAGTACCCCTACTGCTAGGAGGGTACATGGTAGGGGGGAGCATGGTAAGGGGGGTACATGGTAATAAAAATTTGTCTCAAAACGGTTTCATGTTATGAATCTCTGATGTGATTGGGCCTGAATGCACGAAGGTGGCCAGTCTTTCCCTCAGTTTAGCTAGCGATGAGCCCTGGCATCAAACCTGTGCCTGACCATGCTCACGACCACACAATTTTATATCAACTACGCAGCTTGACTTGGGTCCATGTTAGAGTCATAGATGAGGTCAAGGTCATGCAGACAGACCACCTGTACTTCCCCAGGTACCCTTGGTTAGTTGTTTTATAATCCCTTCCTCAGAGGGGGGCTTGGTTACTTTGTTTTATAATCCCTTCCTCGGGGGGGGGGGGGGGGGGGGGGGGGGGCTTGGTTAGTTGTTTTATAATCCCTTCCTCAGAGGGGGCTTGGTTAGTTGTTTTATAATCCCTTCCTCAGAGGGGGGCTTGGTTAATTGTGTTTTATAATCCCTTCCTCAGAGGGGGCTTGGTTAGTTGTGTTTTATAAACCCTTCCTCAGAGGGGGGCTTGGTTAGTTGTGTTTTATAATCCCTTCCTCAGAGGGGGCTTGGTTAGTTGTGTTTTATAATCCCTTCCTCAGAGGGGGCTTGGTTAGTTGTGTTTTATAATCCCTTCCTCAGAGGGGGCTTGGTTAGTTGTGTTTTATAATCCCTTCCTCAGAGGGGGGCTTGGTTAGTTGTGTTTTATAATCCCTTCCTCAGAGGGGGCTTGGTTAGTTGTGTTTTATAATCCCTTCCTCAGAGGGGGGCTTGGTTAATTGTGTTTTATAATCTCTTCCTCAGAAGGGGCTTGGTTAGTTGTGTTTTATAATCCCTTCCTCAGAGGGGGCTTGGTTGTTTGTGTTTTATAATCCCTTCCTCAAAGGGGGGGGGGGGGGGCTTGGTTAGTTGTGTTTTATAATCCCTTCCTCGGGGGGGGGGGGGGGGGGGGCTTGATTAGTTGTGTTTTATAATCCCTTCCTCAGAGGGGGCTTGGTAAGTTGTGTTTTATAATCCCTTCCTCAGAGGGGGGGGGGGGGGGGGCCTTGGTTAGTTGTGTTTTATAATCCCTTCCTCAGAGGGGGCTTGGTTAGTTGTGTTTTATATTCCCTTCCTCAGAGGGGGCTTGGATAGTTGTTTTATAATCCCTTCCTCAGAGGGGGGCTTGGTTAATTGTGTTTTATAATCCCTTCCTCAGAGGGGGCTTGGTTAATTGTGTTTTATAATCCCTTCCTCAGAGGGGGCTTGGTTAGTTGTGTTTTATAATCCCTTCCTCAGAGGGGGCTTGATTAGTTGTGTTTTATAATCCCTTCCTCAGAGGGGGCTTGGTTAGTTGTGTTTTATAATCCCTTCCTCAGAGGGGGCTTGGTTAATTGTGTTTTATAATCCCTTCCTCAGAGGGGGCTTGGTTAGTTGTGTTTTATAATCCCTTCCTCAGAGGGGGCTTGGTTAGTTGTGTTTTATCATCCCTTCCTCAGAGGGGGCTTGGTTAGTTGTATTTTATCATCCCTTCCTCAAAGGGGGTTTGATTAGTTGTGTTTTATAATCCCTTCCTCAGAGGGGGGCTTGGTTAATTGTGTTTTATAATCTCTTCCTCAGAAGGGGCTTGGTTAGTTGTGTTTTATAATCCCTTCCTCAGAGGGGGCTTGGTTGTTTGTGTTTTATAATCCCTTCCTCAAAGGGGGGGGGGGGGGGGCTTGGTTAGTTGTGTTTTATAATCCCTTCCTGGGGGGGGGGGGGGGGGCTTGATTAGTTGTGTTTTTATAATCCCTTCCTCAGAGGGGGCTTGGTAAGTTGTGTTTTATAATCCCTTCCTCAGAGGGGGGGGGGCCTTGGTTAGTTGTGTTTTATAATCCCTTCCTCAGAGGGGGCTTGGTTAGTTGTGTTTTATATTCCCTTCCTCAGAGGGGGCTTGGATAGTTGTTTTATAATCCCTTCCTCAGAGGGGGCTTGGTTAATTGTTTTATAATCCCTTCCTCAGAGGGGGCTTGATTAGTTGTGTTTTATAATCCCTTCCTCAGAGGGGGCTTGGTTAGATGTGTTTTATAATCCCTTCCTCAGAGGGGGCTTGATTAGTTGTGTTTTATAATCCCTTCCTCAGAGGGGGCTTGGTTAGTTGTGTTTTATAATCCCTTCCTCAGAGGGGGCTTGGTTAGTTGTGTTTTATAATCCCTTCCTCAGAGGGGGCTTGATTAGTTGTGTTTTATAATCCCTTCCTCAGATGGGGCTTGGTTAGTTGTGTTTTATAATCCCTTCCTCAAAGGGGGCTTGGTTAGTTGTGTTTTATAATCCCTTCCTCAGAGGGGGCTTGGTTAATTGTGTTTTATAATCCCTTCCTCAGAGGGGGCTTGGTTAGTTGTGTTTTATAATCCCTTCCTCAGATGGGGCTTGGTTAGTTGTGTTTTATAATCCCTTCCTCAGATGGGGCTTGGTTAGTTGTGTTTTATAATCCCTTCCTCAGAAGGGGGCTTGGTTAATTGTGTTTTATAATCCCTTCCTCAGAGGGGGCTTGGTTAGTTGTGTTTTATAAACCCTTCCTCAGAGGGGGCTTGAACATATCATCATCAGGGTGCTAACCCACATGCGTATCACTGCTATCCAGATGTTGCAGTGAGTACACAAATATTTAATAAAACAGTTGGATGGAATTAAGTCAACCCAGTCAAGAAAAGCCTGAAGAATCGGATGTGTCAGTCAGAAGGCACAAATATCGCAGCTCTGTTGTAAAGTGGCGCACCGCAATTATGTTCTAAACAAACATCCTAGTTGATAGAAGAAGAAGAACGTCAGTTGATAAATAAGATCAACTGGGTTCATGCAACAATTGGGTGTTGCAGATAGAGGGAAATGATGGGATAGCTGACAGAGGGAAACGATGCTATGTGACAGACAGAGGGAAAATTATGGCATGTGGCAGACGGAGGGAAACTATGGGATGTGGCGGATAGAGCGAAACAATGGGATGTGGTGGACAGGGAAACGATGGGATGTGGTGGACAGAGGCAAATGATGGGATGTAACAGGGAGTTTGGTTGTTATATGGGTTACCATTCATTAGCAATCAGATTTATCAGAATGATAACTCAAATAGCCAATCAGAATGATAACTCAGACAACAGCCAATCACACTGATCAGAATGATACCTCGGACAACAGCCAATCAGATTCATCAATACAAAATTAAGAATAATAACATCATCATCAAGTGCCCGGCCAACTGTTTTGGGCATTTATGGGTCTCCACATCTTGCGATCTCCAATGGAATGTATCATTTTGTGTGCTGACACCATCATCACGTCATGTAGAATATTTAGCAGTCAGATCGCTGTTTCTCTTGAAACCATCAGCGATGACAAACATTTGACTTATGGATAAATGACAGCCTTTCAACACTCCTGCAGTGTAATTGGACGGTTGTCTTAATTACCGGATCTAATTGGACCATTGTCTTAATTACCGGATCTAATTGGACTGTTGTCTTAATTACCAGATCTAATTGGAATGTTGACTTACTTACCAGATCTAATTGGACTTTTGACTTAATTATTAGATCTAATTGGACTTTTGTCTTAATTACAGGAGTAGGCTGTGGAGGAAATATAACAGGACAGCTGGAAGGTGTGTTCACGAGTCCCATGTACCCAGGCAGCGTCAATGACTCCATGACCTGCTCTTGGTACATCACCCCTCCAGCTCACCATGAGATCTACTGGTGGATCAAATCCCTGGGGAACACTCTAGCCAGCAACGACTGCAGCAGCAATGTGGCTGTGTATAGGGGTTTCAGCCTGACAGACCCCTTAATTAGCCGTTATTGTGCTGTAAGTATTTTCTTGTTTGATTTTATGACTGGCCTTGCTGTCTTTGTTACATTTTGCTTTAAAATAAAAGCATAAAAGCTAAGAACCCGTGGTGGTAGTGAATGTGAGTGGAAAGACCCATGTGTGCTGTAAATGTTCGTTCACAAATGGATGCATGTGATCTCATGGTCATTGCAATCATGTTCTGCTTTATCTTAATTTCATTCCTAATCTTTACCCATGATCATTGGTGACGTATTCTTGGGGCCTTATCATTTATCTCTAGCTTACACACAGCTTTGTACCATAGTATAGGGCAACTCAGATCTTTTACCCATCTGTAATTCACCAAAAAAAAACAGATGTCCTTTGGTATTCTACCATCGTCCATCCTCCTAATTTGTCCTATCCATCTAAATCTACCAAGACTAGATTCATTGCCATAAGAGACGCAGGACACACAGATGATATCAAGGACACCTGAAATATGCTTCCTTGTCCAGAGTCAGCGACTTGGCGGTGAAGCAGGGAGCTGCCAAACATGAATATTTTGTCAAGGACACAAGTCATTTGATTAATCAACACAGAACTGGTACGATCATTTGACATATGCTGGCGGGGATGTTGAGAAGGAGATCAGAGCCATGGACTGTCAGGAGTGCAATGATGATGCTACTAATTATGAAATTTCTGGACAACATGGCAGATAGTTAATTCTTCAAGGTCTTACCGGCATCTGCCTGACTCCGGACACAGCCTGCTAGTGTATTCTACCCACATTAGGATTTGAAGGGCCCGATTTCATCGCCCAGCTACTGAGTTATGTGCATATAGCGACACTGAGCTGTCAACTTATTTAAAATGTTTTTGCTTGTATCAGCAATGGCAGACAGCTGGTTTTGAGGTAGTCCAGCAGCTGTTTTATGCAATAATGCTTGTGCAGGTTGATTGTGTTTATCAGTTGTCGGTGCTCTGGCTTGTCAAAACTATTCTTTCCTTCATAAATTCTCATGGGACAATGATGTGCATTTCGTGTAGGTTTTGGCTGGCACAGGAACGGAGCGATTATGGGGCAACCTGTTGCGAAATGTGAGTAGCATGATCACTACTACCAATTACAGAGAAGGAAGAAGTGAAGGAGTTGATTATACTTGATACTTTTGATGTTCAATAGCAGAGAACACTGATCGTGGACGGGCAGATCCTACAATCCTGCAGATATATGGGCAGATCCTACAATCCTGCAGATATGTGGGCAGATCCTACAATTCTGCAGATATGTGGACAGATTCTGTAATCTTGCAGATATGTTGACAGATTCTGTAATCCTGCAGATCTAGAGATTCTGTAAAGAATCTTTCACAATAAACTCTTTCCTTTCACAAGCATAATCATATTATCTTTTTTTCCCCAGCATTTCCAGTCAATGACTGCTCCACAATCGACTGATTCCCCGATACTGGTGCAATACGTAACCTCCGGCAACAGCTCTGCCCTGAGATTCAAATTTGAGTTTTCTGCAGATGTACAGACTTTCCAGTTACATGCCGGCAATTGATTCATTATATAACTGTGGCCCCTAAATAAACGAGTTGTTTGAATATCAGCAGACCATGAAAGTTCAACACTCCATGTCCAACCACTCACAAATCTACAAGATAAACTTCTAAATCCTACAAGTTAAAAATGCTGTCTCTAACACCTAGTCAAAACTTGTGATTCAGAAACCTAGCTCATTTTGGTTTGACAATGTTTTTAAGTTGTATTTAGGTTTGGTTCATGTGTGGCTGTACTTACATGATGACTGGCCATCTGCCGTCTTGGCAGATGAAATTTTGTAAAATGGAGTTATGCCACTCCATAGCACAAGGCCTGATGATGTAATATATACTTTAAAAATATATATAATAAATGTCATTTATACGTAAAGTCTTAAGGTCAGAGTCGGACCGTGGACCTCCTTTAGGAATCTGTTGTACTTGGTAGCACTTGTTCCCAAATATTATTTATTGTCTGGGGCCTATGTATATTCAGAATGAAGGAAAATGATCCACTGAATTGATCACACAGGAATCAAGAAGAACATTCAACCAGCATTCCTGACATCATCGTCTTCCTCGGTATGTCCGGGTCTGCCAGAAAAGACAATTTGAATAACGAAGACAAACTATAGATTGTATGATTTATTGCCTGGCATATTATCGTCAAGTGCATACTGCAGAATTCACACAACATGGAGGATAAACCCATCAAGCGGAAATATACACATGACACAGTAATGTCAATTGTCTACCACATTAATTTTAAACTGGCCTGCATAGATTAATCATGATGGCTTCTGCAAACTTTAAGAAGCGAATATTTTGAGTAAACGCTGTCTCTATCAATTACATGACCAGTTTCCAAGATGTGCTGTGCAATAGACGATGTCGGAAGTATTTAATTGTGGTGTGTCGGCCTTCCCATGACCCCATCGCCTGTGTGACACTCCAGGCCTTCCCATGACCCCATCGCCTGTGTGACACTCCAGGCCTTCCCATGACCCCATCGCCTGTGTGACACTCCAGGCCTTCCCATGACCCCATCGCCTGTGTGACACTCCAGGTCTTGCCATGACCCCATCACCTGTGTGACACTCCAGGCCTTCCCATGACCCCATCGCCTGTGTGACACTCCAGGGGGATGTGATCAGCGTAAGTGGCCACCTTTACTTCCGAAGACATTTAGGACCGGCTTGTTATGTATCTGAATCTATATCTTCTGCTGATTCCATTGTAACCTTTTAGACAAGATAGTAGCTGGCCAAGTTATTTCAGGACTTGACTATGTACCGCATCAAGTGGCATATGCTAAGATTTGACACAAGCAAGTGTGGTTTTTGTGTAAGAAAATATAACAAGTATATAATTGTTTTTATTTGAATTGTTCTTGTTAAAGAATTATGCTTTGTATGAATATAATGTCATATACTGTATTTGTTGTGTCCAGAAATAAGGGCAAACTAAATACTTTCTTGTTGACTTGTGTATTATGTTGCTTACTTATTGCGCTTGTTGATGTGTTTATTGTATTATGTTTGCTCGTGTATATTGATTGTATCTTGTTTGTTTTACTGTCTCCTGTCTGCTTACTCTTGTTTTATTAACTTGTTTACTGTATCTTATTACCTTGTATCTTATTGAATTGTATGGGCTTATCTTTGTGTGTGCTGAATTTGTACACATAATAAAGAAATTGCAGAGAATATTTATGGAAAGTAAATAAACAAGTTTCAATACATTGGACAAGATTCCTTCTGTTTGTGTTGTACATGTTTTATTTTTAAATTGTAATATCAGGAAAAGATCAAGAATACATTAATTTATGATGTCTTTGGCTTAAGCATAGTGAACAGTTATACAATCCTGCGTACCTGGTTTGGAATCTACCAGCCTTGTGTTGATTTTTCAGAATGGTATGAGCATCAGTCGATCAGAAAACGATGGCAATCTCTTAAGTAGTGTCTTGGGGGGGGGGGGGGGGTATGCTGGAGGTCTCGGGTCAAGACCCCGTTAGGGCCGGGATTTTTTCACGTGGACTTCTAGCAACAAAATTTCCCCTGGTCTCTGGGTAGTGAGATCAGATGCCCATGTGTATTGGTGCACACGTAAAAAAACTAAAAAACACCTCAGCACTGCCTGGGCAAAATTTTGAGTTAATTAAAAATCTACCCAAAGTATTTCAGGATCCTCACCGTCATGCACTGAGCTGAGATTCTCTGGACTCAGGCTTGAGTTAGGAGTAGAACGGAGCACTTATGGGTTACACCCGTGTGCCGTGATGTTGATCCGTAAACTAAACTAAACCTCTATCTCCGGCCATTTGTCACCACCTCATGCCCCAGGTGTTTGCAATGTCCTGTGTTCATTTTCATGCTGGACCACCCCTGGCACTTCTACCATGTACCACACCTCCCATCACTGTTCTCTCCCAGCCACTTCTACCAGGAACCACTCCTCCCATCACTGTCCTCTCCCAGCCACTTCTACCAGGAGCCACACCTCCCATCAATGTTCTCTCCCAGCCACTTCTACCAGGAACCACACCTCCCATCACTGTTCTCTCCCAGCCACTTCTACCAGGAACCACACCTCCCATCAATGTTCTCTCCCAGCCACTTCTACCAGGAACCACACCTCCCATCAATGTTCTCTCCCAGCCACTTCTACCAGGAACCACTCCTCCCATCACTGTCCTCTCCCAGCCACTTCTACCTGGAGCCACACCTCCCATCACTGTCCTCTCCCAGCATCTTCTACCAGGAACCACACCTCCCATAACTGTCCTCTCCCAGCCACTTCTACCAGGAACCACACCTCCCATCACTGTCCTCTCCCAGCATCTTCTACCAGGAACCACACCTCCCATCACTGTCCTCTCCCAGCCCCTTCTCCCATGAACCACTCCTCCCATCACTGTCCTCTCCAAGCCACTTCTACCAGGAACCACACCTCCCATCACTGTCCTCTCCCAGCCACTTCTACCAGGAACCACACCTCCCATCACTGTCCTCTCCCAGCCTCTTCTACCAGGAACCACACCTCCCATTACTGTCCTCTCCTAGCCCCTTCTCCTATGAACCAATTATCCCATCACTGTACTCTCCAAGCCACTTCTACCAGGAGCCACACCTCCCATCACTGTCCTCTCCCAGCCCCTTCTCCCATGAACCACTCCTCCCATCACTGTCTTCTACCAGGAACCACACCTCCCATCCCTGTCCTCTCCCAGCCACTTCTACCATGAACCACTCCTCCCATCACTGTCCTCTCCCAGCCACTTCTACCATGAACCACTCCTCCCATCACTGTACTCTCCAAGCCACTTCTACCAGGAGCCACACCTCCCATCACTGTCCTCTCCCAGCCCCTTCTCCCATGAACCACTCCTCCCATCACTGTCCTCTCCCAGCCTCTTCTACCAGGAACCACACCTCCCATCACTGTCCTCTCCCAGCCTCTTCTACCAGGAACCACACCTCCCATCACTGTCCTCTCCCAGCCCCTTCTCCCATGAACCACTCCTCCCATCACTGTACTTTCCAAGCCACTTCTACCAGGAACCACACCTCCCATCACTGTTCTCTCCCAGCCACTTCTACCAGGAACCACACCTCCCATCACTGTTCTCTCCCAGCCACTTCTACCAGGAACCACACCTCCCATCATTGTTCTCTCCCAGCCACTTCTACCAGGAGCCACACCTCCCTTCATGTTTCCTTCTCTTTCATGTTTCATCTTTCATCCTTCTCCTTTCAGTCAAATCCTCCTCCTTCCAGTCACATCTTACCCCCTCCTTCCAGTCACCCCTCCTATTCCTCTTTCCTATTACACCTCCATAATTCGGAGTGCATACATTTTTACAAAATAAGAAAAGGACATCATTGCTGTCTGGATGAGAGACATGGAGAACAACTACAAGCATGACTAATAAACTACACACGCTCACTGGGGCTTGAGCAGAATGGCGGGACAAAACGGTATGATAGAATCAACAATACAGATTGTAGGGAGAGAACTAACAGATTCCAAGATTCCATCGAATTAAGATGTCAGGGACAGACGCTGGCAATGGATAGAACACTTATTGATTTAGTGTGAAACAAAAATTAGGTTTGGACCAACATGGTACATGAAATCTTAAGTTATTTCCATATCCTTTACAGGGCGTCGCAGTCAACACCAGCATTTTTTGCTGTTGTGATCTCTTGGCAAGTTTACGTTCAGCAGTTTGCCATTGCTTTCTGAACGACCGGCACCCAGATCATTTCGTAAAGAAACCAACGCAAGACGGTCTGCTGCCAAAGCGACTGCAGCTGTGTTTCGGACGCGGGTATGCGGGATTACGAACTGCGTCCTTAACTCCACGCCACGGAACCGGCATAATCAGATGAACATGCATTATAATGTAAATTTCCGTCGCATGGGCGTTGAAATTGCGGAAGATACGGCACAACAAAACAAATATCATGATGCACTGATATGACGATATATCTGTCCCCTTTCTGTCTAAGTGGGAGGTCACATTTGGCGATATATTACCAGTATCTATATATCTATATCATCATCATCATCATCATCATCATCATCAAGTGTCATGCCAGCTGGCGTAGGTGTTCATGGCTCTCCACAGATCTCGGTCTTTGGTTTTCTGGATCAACTCTGCTGCTGATATTCTTCCATGCCACCGTCTCAATCCATCCAGCATCATTTCTCTTGGTCGGCCTCTGCCTCTCTTCCCCTCGATCTTTCCAGTCGTCACGATGTTCTCCGAAGTCTCTCTTCTCATCACATGACCAAAGAAAGCTGTTTGTCTCTTTCTTATTGTTGTATATAATGTAAATTAATGTTTTAGTTTCATTAGCCTCTTTCAGGCGATCGTTGTTGGTTACTCTGGTAGTCCACGGAATTCGTAACATTTGTCTTATATCATCCTTCTGTCGAAATGAGATGTCACATTTGGCGATATACTATCCCTCAACCCCGGATCAGTTAAACAGAGAATTGAACTGTATGTTGGCCTTCAATATTTCCCCAATTGTGACTCCCGGAAACAAATAAAAATTAACGATCGCTTCAGACAATAAACCGCGTGTAAAATAAGGATTAAGTATTTCGATTGTTAGATTTGGTATCGTTGTGACTACACTCTACCCCCTGACTCGATGGTCTTGGATTCGATTCGCATTGGCGTGGATTCAAATTGTGAACATGGACCTGGGCTCCCAGGCCTGCCCAGCCTAAAGTGAGCACCAGGAAATGTTTAGGGAAGTCAAGGCGGTGGTGTGACACTAGCACATCTCCCACAGAGTGTGACACTAGCACATCGCCTACAGAGTGTGACACTAGCACATCTCCCACAGAGTGTGACACTAGCACATCTCCCACAGAGTGTGACACTAGCACATCTCCCACAGAGTGTGACACTAGCACATCGCCTACAGAGTGTGACACTAGCACATCTCCTACAGAGTGTGACACTAGCACATCTCCCACAGAGTGTGGCACTAGCACATCTCCACAGAGTGTGACACTAGCACATCTCCTACAGAGTGTGGCACTAGCACATCTCCCACAGAGTGTGGCACTAGCACATCTCCTACAGAGTGTGGCACTAGCACATCTCCCACAGAGTGTGGCACTAGCACATCTCCTACAGAGTGTGGCACTAGCACATCTCCCACAGAGTGTGACACTAGCACATCTCCCACAGAGTGTGGCACTAGCACATCTCCCACAGAGTGTGGCACTAGCACATCTCCCACAGAGTGTGGCACTAGCACATCTCCCACAGAGTGTGGCACTAGCACATCTCCCACAGAGTGTGGCACTAGCACATCTCCCACAGAGTGTGGCACTAGCACATCTCCCACAGAGTGTGACACTAGCACATCTCCCACAGAGTGTGGCACTAGCACATCTCCCACAGAGTGTGACACTAGCACATCTCCCACAGAGTGTGGCACTAGCACATCTCCCACAGAGTGTGACACTAGCACATCTCCCACAGAGTGTGACACTAGCACATCGCCTACAGAGTGTGGCACTAGAACATCTCCCACAGAGTGTGACACTAGCACATCTCCTACAGAGTGTGGCACTAGCACATCTCCCACATAGTGTGACACTAGCACATCTCCCACAGAGTGTGGCACTAGCACATCTCCTACAGAGTGTGGCACTAGCACATCTCCTACAGAGTGTGGCACTAGCACATCTCCTACAGAGTGTGGCACTAGCACATCTCCCACAGAGTGTGGCACTAGCACATCTCCTACAGAGTGTGGCACTAGCACATCTCCCACAGAGTGTGGCACTAGCACATCTCCTACAGAGTGTGGCACTAGCACATCTCCCACAGAGTGTGGCACTGGCACATCTTCTACAGAGTGTGGCATTAGCACATCTCCCACAGAGTGTGGCACTGGCACATCTCCCACAGAGTGTGGCACTAGCACATCTCCCACAGAGTGTGGCACTGGCACATCTTCTACAGAGTGTGGCACTAGCACATCTCCTACAGAGTGTGGCACTAGCACATCTCCCACAGAGTGTGGCACTAGCACATCTCCCACAGAGTGTGGCACTAGCACATCTCCTACAGAGTGTGACACTAGCACATCTCCTACAGAGTGTGACATTAGCACATCTCCCACAGAGTGTGGCATTAGCACATCTTATACAGAGTGTGACACTAGCACATCTCCCACAGAGTGTGACACTAGCACATCTCCCACAGAGTGTGGCATTAGCACATCTCCTACAGAGTGTGACACTAGCACATCTCCTACAGAGTGTGACATAACACATCTCCCACAGAGTGTGGCATTAGCACATCTTCTACAGAGTGTGACACTAGCACATCTCCCACAGAGTGTGACACTAGCACATCTCCCACAGAGTGTGGCATTAGCACATCTCCTACAGAGTGTAACACTAGCACATCTCCCACAGAGTGTGACACTAGCACATCGCCCACAGAGTGTGACACTAGCACATCTCCTACAGAGTGTGGCACTAGCACACCTCCCACAGAGTGTGACACTAGCACATCTCCTACAGAGTGTGACACTAGCACATCTCCCACATAGTGTGACACTAGCACATCTCCCACATAGTGTGACACTAGCACATCTCCCACATAGTGTGACACTAGCACATCTCCTACAGAGTGTGACACTAGCACATCTCCCACAGAGTGTGACACTAGCACATCTCCTACATAGTGTGACACTATCACATCTCCCACAGAGTGTGACACTAGCACATCTCCTACATAGTGTGACACTATCACATCTCCTACAGAGTGTGACACTAGCACATCTCCTACAGAGTGTGACACTAGCACATCTCCTACAGAGTGTGACACTAGCACATCTCCTACAGAGTGTGGCACTAGCACATCGCCCACAGAGTGTGACACTAACACTTCGCCCACAGTGTCAATTGGTCTGTACCCATAGGGGCCTGGCACTCTTCAGAAACCAATGTTAATTTACTGAACGTAAACTTGCCAAGAGATCACAAACAGCCAAAAATTGCAGTTGTTGACTGCTACATCCTATAAAGGATATGCAACTAACTTTTTAACTGTGCCTAAAGCGCCTGAAGGCGTACTGTAATTCAATGAACATGCTCAAGATGGTCCAGAGTGGCCTCATACGACATGAGTGGGCCGACTCACTGAGCACATCACAGTTAGTCAAGCACTCAGGCGTGAAATGCAACGAGCTAGCTGAATGTTTGCCGGACATGGAGGTGATCGAGGAGAGAAGAGCAATGGATGGGTTAGACATGAGCGCAGTAAGAGACGCTGGACGATCAGATGGCTTTAGGGAAACGTGGAAATTTGCTTTCTTGTCCAGAGTGAATTGGGATGGGAGTGAAGCGGAGAGCCGATAGGCATGAACATTTTGTCAAGAGCACAAGACATTTGATATTTTACATTTGATGTAGCCGGTGGAGATCTTAAGGAGGAGAGCGGAACATCCTATGACCTGTACGGAGTACGATGATGATGATGGTGATGATGATGATGATGATAGTGGTGGTGGTGGTGGTGGTGGTAATGATGATGTGATGATGATGATGATGATGATGATGATGATGATGATGATGATGATGACCCTCACTAAACGCTAATCACCATAAAGGGGTGAAGTGGTTTTCTTGTTCTAGTTAAGAGCGGATATTATTCTCCCGCGGGATCCTGGGGTGGATTGTTTTCTCCAGCGTAATCCTGGGGTGGTGGATCCGACCTCGAACCTTCTCGGGCACGAGTGAAATCTCTCAGATGGCCCATGTACACGTTGCACACGCTAAGACTCCTGGAAACGCCACGCCTTGAATCTGTCCATCAACCTTGTGTTATCAAGAGAACTGCGTAGTGGCGGGAAAAGTCGAGCAAGTGATATGCAAATTTGTCATCCCTTGGATTTATTCAAATCTTAACGTCCTTTTAACAAAGGCAGCCCCGGGGATATTCGTGAGCCGCAATTCATACTAGTCAATACGAGCTTAAACCCACAAAACTGTTTTATAAACAACTTTATCACCATCGTTGGCTAATACATTGTTCACACAATGTAGTGTGTGCTCGATATCGTCAACAAGTTACCAGGTTGCAGGTCAATACCTGGTTTTGATAATCAATTTGCCTAAGTGTTTATATTGAAATCAGCAGAATCAGCCGCGCTGAGTCAGTGTGCGGGACTTGTAGGGTGTGCGCGTTTGTCGGGTCAGTGCCCCGCCAGATGTGATATGCCCTCAAGACGTACCACGTTCCCGAGGCGATAAGAACAATGCTCATGCAGTACTTCTGGGGCTTCTCTCTCCGTTTCTCGACCACGACCAGGTGGATCGAACTGCAGGTGGGTATTGCCATGGGATGTACGATTTCGCCGATTCTATTCGTCATGGCCATGCAGGTGATTCTGGATGCGGCTTCCGGCTGCGCACATGGGCCGAGACTTGGCGAGGAACGAAACATTCCGCCACTGGAGGCCTTCATGGACGACACGACGATCCTGACACCGAAGGAGAGTGATGTCCGCAGCATCCTCCGCTGGCTAGATGAACTGATTTGTTGGTGCAGGATGAGCTTCAAGCTGAAGAAATCATGAAACCTTGTCGATCATTGAAGGATAGAGCGGCGGAAAGGCTGTTCAGGGTTGCCGGGCAGGAAATTCCCACCGTGGTATAGGAACCGGTAAAGAGTCTCGACCGTGTGTAAGATGCCATCAAGAAAAGCAGACTGATAGGCAAATTCAAGATCTGGTCCACGCACCACTTCAACTGAAGGAAGTCATGGGGCACACTCAGTCGGATAGAATGGGGTTTGAGCACCAAGACAGAGCTCCGGTGTGGTCAAAGGCTGACGACCAAGGATTGCAGAGACAATGTGGTTCAGGAGATTCGCCAGGGAGGGGACGAAAAGAATACAAATGGCTGCCTAGCAGTCGTAGCAGAACAAATGGGTGTCATGGGAAGGGACACTGCAGACGTCCCTAACATGGAATTAATCTGGCGATTGGCACCACTGCACTTAAGATTCGTCGTCCGATCCCTCTACGACGTCACACCATCAGCTGCCAACCTGGTCAAGTGGTGTAAAGCCACCGGCCCTGCCTGTCCCCTCTGTAGAGAGAAAGTTCAGACAGCGGAACACGTTCTGTCTGCATGCAAAGTAGCCCTTTGCCAAGGCCGATTCACATGGCGCCACAATAAAGTTGTTGCTGAGCTGGCAGCCATAGTGGATAAAGCCAGAATGCGGGCGAACAGAGGGGCCTAGAGCGAGGCTGATGGGGATTTACTACGTTAGAGCTGGGCATGCAACATTGAGACAAGGAAGGCTGCGCATGCTGACCTACCGTTAATTTTTCGCTAGCGCGGATGTCTGGGAGCGGACTCTGGATCTGAAGGGCCGTGATGCGAACCCTGAAGTGATCCAACAGTTTCCATTGCGACCCTTCATTGTACTTCACTCCTCGTCGGCCAAACAGCTAACGCTGATTGAGCTAACAGTTCCATATGAGTCGAGAATCGAGGAACAGCACACGTACAAGATGAAGAAGTGCAGTGACATGATCCCAAGTCTGAGACATGAAGGGTACACTGTCAGGCAATTCGCCCTAGAGACAGGATGAGTACACTGTCAGGAAATTCGCCGTAGAGGTAGGCGCTAGAGGTCTAGTCTCCTACTCCGTGCATGACGTGCTAAAACAGTTAGGCATCAAAGGACAAGCAAAAACTCGGGCACAAAAATAACTTGGTGAGGCAGCCAAAAAGGTCCCGTGCTGACTGTGGAACAACCGGGACATAGAGTTGGACAAGTCTCGGCAGAAATATGGTTAACGTTTCTGTATTTAACTGCAGAGCAACTAACATCGGAACCAGTCTCTCAACTAAGAGCTAGAACCTGTCTCGTGTCGACTATATAGCCTTCCCTCCGAGCGAGGACAGTGCATCTGAAAACGGGACAGTTCAGTGAGGCAAATCGCCGCACGGCAGCAATCGTCAAAACATGCAAATGTCGCCGAAGTCCAACCTCCATGCCATGGTGGTAGTCGTCTTGCGAGAACTGCACTCCACATCAGAGACCAAGAGATGGGTCTAGGAACCCAGAGGAAGAGTCCGCTTCCCTGAGTGTAGCGCCATGAACAGGGCACGAAGAAGGAACGTGGTGACGAAAACGAACGCAGGCGACAGAGGCAGTGGCTGGAGAAGAAGCTGGCTTCCCACGGCCACAGTTTCCGGGATGAGCGTGATGGCATGAAGCACCGGGTACTCAAGGCTCTCCTTCACGAGGGAGGGGTGGCATGAGAGCAGACTGTTTTCGCAGGTATAACACGGAACAAAGCAAAGACCAAACGTCTCGCACTGCAGGGGGAAAACACTCGGAGTCATGACCCGGGCGGAGCCACCCCCAGGGAGAGTCAAGAAGGTAAACAGACCGAAATATTCGGAAATATATCGGGGAAGGGGAACCCTTCTGGCGATCAGAGGGCCCCTGTCGTGTTGGCTTCGCGTGGAGTTTTTATCACTACTATATATATGTACCGGGTATTTGTAAAATCTCACTACACTTTGTATGAAACAAATTTGAATAATGAAGTACATGACGTCATAAAAATTGTGCTAAAACATTCATTCATAGTTACTGCTATGGTTTAGCGCTGTTTTGAGGAAGCTGGAAAGTATCAATGAAGTATTAATTATAACAGGTGTTGGAGATGTCCACCACGGGCTTCAAGACAAGACTGTACACGTCTCTTCATATTGTCAAATACCTTCTGCAACGTGTCTGTTGTTATTTCTTGAATGGTAATTCTGATTGGTTCTTTCAGGTCCTAGGAAGCAAAATGACATCTACAGGGGACTCAACACCAGAAATATCATCTAGAATCGCACTGGCATCTAGTGCCTTCAATAAACTGTCAAACATCTGGAAGTCAAAGACACTCCGCAAACACACAAAACTTAAAATCTTCAACTCTTGTGTGATTCCAGTGTTAACGTATGGATGTGAAAGTTGGAAATCAACGGTAGCTTTAGATAAAAAAAATTAGACAATTTTGAGAACAAATGTCTTAGAAGACTTCTAAACATCCACTGGACAGACTTCAGAACCAATTCGCAAATAAGACAAGAAACTAAGCAAGATACAGTATCCAACTTCATAAGAAGACGCCGTTGGAACTACATCGGCCATGTACTCAGAATGGACAAGTCAAGACTCCCCTACCAAGCCCTCATATGGTCACCAGTAGGGAAAAGAAAACGGGGAAGACCAAGAGAGACCCTGCGTAGAACCATCATTAGGGAAGGCTCATTCAATGGCCAAGTAAATATCCAAGATCTACAACAGGTAGCAGCGAACCGCCAAGCATGGAGAGACAGGACTTCTGCCCTATGCGCCGCCTTAGGCTCAAGAGGAAAGACTAACTAACTAACTTTCAGGTCCTCTGTGTGTACATTATTTGTGTAAACATTTCCTTTCATGAAACCCCATATACAATAATCTAACAGAGCTAGATCTAGAGAACGAGCAGGCCAAATTCCAAGTGATATTGTGCCATTTGGCCAATATTACTTTTTTTTTTTTAAACGCAGTGATGCTCTAGCTGTGTGTACGGTTACACCATCTTGCTAGAACCAGGCTTCTTCAATTTTATGTTCATTCAGCTGTTTTGGATCTTTTGCTAAAAATGCTTGACACCACGCGGAGTAGTTGACTCTGGATTGATTATCATACTCTATTAGTTCAGACACAACAGAAATCCTGTATGGGTAAAATTTAGTCGTTTTTTTTCTTTTAAAGAATGATGTGCACTGTGCTCACTGATACGTTCACTTATTGTGACATTTTCCTTGCTTAGACTTGTCAAGATTCTGTCCTGGATATCTAGACATTATTCTTCAGACACAGCAGGCCTACGTAATGCGATGATAAGGTTGTTTATCGGGAAATCTTTGCTATAAATCTTTTAATAACCAACAGTGTGTATCGACTGCCATTTCGAAACACTTGTTCAACAAACAAACAAAAATTCTTCCGTTGATAACACAATTCTGTTTGGAGTGCAAACAATTATTCCAGCAGACGACAGCCATTCGCTGCATACTGCTTCACGATAGACGTTGGAGCACATTGTTTATGGCGTCATGTACTTTATGTTTCAAATTTGTTCTACATACAAAGTGTAGTGAGACTTTACAAACACCCATCATCTACTGACTATAGTACCTAGCCTGAGGGATTCAGGCCGCCGGGCTAGTGCAGTGGCCGTGAACTGTGGAGTTAGTTTTCTTTTACCCTGAACAGGAAAATAATCCGCACTCGAGGTTATGTTTTTTCTTTTTTTTTTTACCCCTTCTGACTAGAACTATTAATTCTCTTTTGCAACTGAACTTAACAATACCGATAATTACAGCAGTACCTAGTAATTATAAAGTATGACTAACTAAACTCTTACTAACTTTAAAAACCCTAACAAGTGTGTATCTAACTAACTTACTAACAACTTGTTAACTTGCTAACTAATAACTACTTCCTTGATAACTATTCTGTTTACAAACAATTATCCACTAACAACAAATCTACTAACAAACTGCTAACGAAGACTTGGAGCAACTGTTTAAATGGCTAGAAACTTACTTTCAAATTTTCTAAAAACTAACTGACTATAACTTACTAACACCCATCATCAAACTGACTAAGAAACCTAACTGAGGAATTACTCCGGGCTAACTAGCTACTAACTAGTAGGTTATAGTAACTCTTTTAAACCTGACTACAACAAAATCCAACTATACCAGCTAGCTATTAACTAACTAACTAACTAACTAACTAACTAACTAACTAACTAACTAACTAACTAACTAACTACTACTAACTAACTAACTAACTAACTAGCTAACTTACTAACTAACTAACTAACTAACTAGCTAACTTACTAACTAACTAACTAACTAACCAACTAACCAACCAATCAATTTAACTAACCAATTACACTAACTAACTAACGAAATAACTAACTAAACTAACTAATTAACTAAACTAACTAACTAACTAACTAACTAGCTAACTATCTAATTAATTAGTTAACTGTCTAACTAACTAAATGTATAACTAACTAATTAACTATCTTTCTAACTAACCGATTAATTAAGTACGACAGTAGTATGGCCCAGATTTATGATAACAATCGGCTGGATTACGTTACGAATAAAAATCAGCCATTCACGTCAGAAAGTCACAGCTGTTTCCTTTCAAATCTTGGGCGTTTTATGAAAACGTTATATTTTTATTCCACGATTATCGGGAAGTTTCAATCGATATTTAAAAAAAATATTTGTAAGGTGAATTTACTTAACATAAAATCGCAGTGTGAGGGTTCGGCAATCGTAGAAGGGAAAAATCCCCAATACAAATTTAACGCATCTTCACAAAGGACCCTAGCAATGTGGTTGCTGTATTTTCTGGTATAATCCGCCGTGCTTTCAAGGTAGGCTCGAAGTTAGATCTACCTGATAGTTTGTACGTTAAAAACAGCGACTGTGTTTTGTGTTATCTTAATTGTTATGTCATCATTATCTTCCACTTTTTCCGTCAAGCGTCGTGTGGAGGAATAGTTATCTTCCAACCCTGATGGGAGTCTCCGTGGCGAAGTTGTCAAGCCGTCTGACTCCGGCTCCGAAGGTTGTGAGTTCGATTCCGGGCAGTGTCCGGCTTCAGTTCACGAGCGCATTTTTTTCCGGGGGGTCGCTGGAGCTACGGAGTTCGTGTTTTGTGAGAAGCTTTCAGCATTTCGCAGCGGAAATAGGCTGAGCCATATGGGATAAAAACCCGGTGCATTGAAGTCGACCCTGTCGACTTTTAAGCGACTTTAAGCGCCTTATGGGTGATACTGTTTAGTCTAATTCCATGTAATTGTTCAATATTTTTTATCCATTTTCTTATCGGGCGCCCTCATGCTGTCGTATGAGATGTTCTTTGATGTAGCGCCAGTGCTGGTAGTTGGTGTTGCATTCTAGCGAGATAGTCGAACCATTCGATCTTGAGTCTTTCAATATATGTGGCACAAGGTGTTAGTTAATCCCACTTTCTGTTTGATAACATTTCTTATTCCGTTTCGGATAATTAAGTTGGCAGCTCTCGTCATGCAACTCACCTCGGAGGTGCTGATGTTGCGTAAGTGTGATTTGGATAATGTCCAAGTTTGATAGAGTTGATGTGAATATCTTGTTTATTATCTCTGGTTTTGCGGTATATGTATATTTAGATGTTTGAGTGTGGGTGATAATTGATATATAAGCGCACTTGATTTTAACATTCGATTTCGATTTGCGTGTCTATTCTGGCACCTTCTACGATCATACTCTCTATATATTTAAATTGTTTAGCGTGTTATAGAGATGTATTATATATCAGTATATTTAGTGGGCTAGGCGATCTGACAGTATATTACAGCCAATTTAGTAACTTTTTCTAAATTGCTTTTTAATTATATAACCTGCATAGTTGGATAGCTCTTGAAAAATCAAATCCAACGGTACCTTATTCAAGTCTGTAGGTCAATTTTAAGCCGAGATATTAATGTTTGTGTGTAAGTTTATCCTTTAAAAGGGACTGTAAAATGTCTCAAAGAAAGAAAGCAAAGAACACTCCAGAGTATATAGTAATAGATAGAGAAATATGTCACATGTGCAGAGTTGCAAAGAAGAGTGGCTGCAGAAACATGAGTATCTGGAAATAAAACACAACTAGAAAGAATTACATGAACATATAAATATATTTACAAAGAAGCACACAGCCCTCTTCCAACGGAAAGTAGTTTTTAGATGTGGCAATTGGACTTCGGAACCAACAACAATATATCCTGGCCTACCACAGGGATCACCATTATCTCCGGTACTTTTCAACGCCTACACAGTGAGAATCACTGGACCTGGCAGGACATTGTCGTATGCCGATGTTGTTTTAGTGTATCGTCAGGGTAAGGATAGAGAGCAGGTTGCTGTGGAACTACAAACCGAACTCAACGCATAAGTACTTAGTGTGATGAAGCTGGGGCAATGGTCAACCCAACAAAGGCAACAGTGACTTGGTTCTCGTTGAATAATCATATTGTCAACACTCCAACACCAACTGTAATGCTGTGTTCAGAGACGGTGGAAAGAACGCAGGCAATGAATTACCTGGGGATACGGTTTGATCGAAGCCTTGCTTATAATGAGCACATAGACCAGGTGATAACAAAGGCCAAGCGGGGTTTGGCTGCGATGCGGGTGATGGCGGCAGCAAACTGTGAGCAGCGCCATCTATGTCTTCTGTACGAGGGGCTGGTCATGTCTGTTTTTGAGTATGCAATGGCAATCCTGACTCTCAGCCGTAAGCAGATAGAAAGGATGGAAAGGATACAGAATGAAGCTATGCGCATTATTCTTGGATGTACAAGAGATACAGCATGCAGGGCGATGCGCTACCTTCTTGATTTTCCAACCATTGAAGAGAGAATACAAGTTTGCAGGGCACGCGCCTACCTCAGAGTTAACGAAAACACACAACATCCACTGCATAGTGAAATTATGAAGGTGAAGGGCAGCAGGTTAAAAAGAGGACGGTCGTGGATGGGTCAAGCCGAAGACATTCTTCAACAGGTGTGTTCACTTGAGGACTTAGAACCTGGCGAGGAGTGGGTGCAAGTGCCAA